>OX352234.1:7622991-7971643 GCA_947086465.1 Eupithecia exiguata
CACAGCCGTTAAATTGTCCTAGGAAACGTAGCTCAGTATGTAAATTTCTGAGAAATATCGTTTTTTACCATTGAACTATTATTACTAGCGTAACTCATTGTTTTTTACTTACTTGCTTGGGGAACTTTTTTAACAACTTGACATAAAGATTCAAACAAATTTCAGAGTCAAATGTCAAAGTCAGACCTTCGACGGTCCAGTTCTGGTCACGATAAGATAGGTCACCCCTTGCTGTTTATACATATTCCTCCTTCAATTCTTCTTCAGGACCACATTGACCTCTATGAATAATGCTCAAACAACAAGATGTCCGCTTAGATATAAGGTGCCTTGTATTATGGTCCTCTGGGAGATTTCTCATCAAGGGATAAGACCGGCGGCAGTTGCGGGATTTCCTGTACTATACAACTTTCCAACACAATGTTTTTATAATAAATAAAAACATATATTACTAGCTTCTGCCTGCAGCTTTTTTATTCTGTTTTACTTAATTAGTGCAAAATTTCAGTCTGATCCATTCTGTAGTTTTGGCACAATCATTTCTCAAACTTCGAAATTTCGCCTTTACAATATTATGATTTTAGTGAAATATATGAAACAAATCCACATTGTTCCAGATACTACCTAATCCTGATGCCCCTCGCCTGCTTCGTGATGCCGACCGTGGTCCCCGTGTACCTTTGGAACGAGACCTGGCTCAATGCCTTCTTCGTGGCAGCCATGTTCCGCTACGCTTTCATCCTCAACGTCACGTGGCTGGTCAACTCCGCCGCCCACAAGTGGGGAGACAAGCCTTATGACAAGAGCATCAAGCCATCAGGTAGGTTGTCTTAGACAATATATCATTGTGTCAATTATGATGACACAAAACTAAACTGATGACAACACAAATTGCTATTCTACTCAATAAGAAATTAATTTATTACATATCATACCAAAATCACACGGTGGTTTGGCCCAATTATGGTAGCTACACAAGAAATTATATACTCGGCTGAATTCGTAGCTAAAATCCTCCATAAAACTAAACAATTATTTTATCTTTCTCAGAAAACATGAGCGTCGCTCTCTTCGCTCTCGGCGAGGGTTTCCACAACTACCACCACACATTCCCCTGGGACTACAAAACGGCTGAGCTCGGCAACACCAGGTTAAACTTCACCACGGCATTCATAAACTTCTTCGCCAAGTTTGGCTGGGCTTACGACATGAAGACAGTGTCAGATGAGATTGTCAAGAGCAGGGTCAAGAGGACTGGAGACGGGTCCCACAATCTGTGGGGCTGGGGCGATAAGGATCACGCTAAGGAGGAAGTCGCAGCTGCTATTCGTATCAACCCTAAGGATGACTAAAAGTATGAAGTTACCAATATTAGTTAGTATTGGCTGTTATAATTTGCATGGTTTCGAATTTTTCTTATTTGTTTTGTCGTTTTGTGTACCTATTGGTAGGTATTTGTTGAACAACTTTCAATGCAGTGCAATTTAGCTATTAAAATTCAAAATTTGGCATTAAATGCACTAAAATTGAAATTTAATCACGCCAATCGGCTCTTATATTGCACTAATCATTTCATAATTTATAAATAACTCCAGATGTACGCTAATGGAAAATAGTCTTCTATAATACCTTCCATTTTTCTTAGCTTAGTTGTAAGTTTTGAAGTGTAATTATAATTATGTATCCATATCTAAATTATTTTTACTTATTTATTCTAATATATTTGTGCCAGAGATAAATCTTACGTAGTCGGGTTTCGCAAAAAACTCGCCCATAGATAAGATCATTTTGTAAATGTGATTTTTTGTCGAAGTGCTAAGATTAATGATTTATACTGGTTAAGTTTATTTTATAATGATTTACATTTGCAAGTTTTGGATCGCTCTTTGTTTTAACGCAAATAAAATATCGGTGCGATCGAAACATCCTAAGTACCGAGGCCCCACGCGCGCTAGGCAGCCACGCTGCGGCAGCCATTATTAGATTGGCTGCTGAAATATTTCGACCGCTGCAGCCTGGCTGTGTAGCCAGGCTCCCTGGTGCGCGGGGGGCCTAAGGTAATATAAGTACTTTATGAAGAGGACTGCTTACGAATATTGGTACGTGATCTCTATTTAAGAGATAATAAGAGTAGCTTATCCCTGCCCATACTTAACTCCTCCATGTTTGCTCCTACGTCAAAAACAATTTCAAAAGTAAATCGTTAAAAATATCTTAGTAACCTAGTATAGAAACAGAGTTTTATACCCGCGACTTGTGATAGTAATCATTTTTAAAAGTACATTAAATACAATGTTGTCAGTATTAAATACTGCCAGAGTAACAATAATGTACGTAATTGATTATTTATTCGTAACGTAATTGCTTATTTGTAGTAACTACTATTTAGTATTATTTAAGTTGCACAACAAAATATGTTAAGAGGCTAAATAACGCCAGTGAAGTATATTTGATTTGAACATAAATCATTAACGGTACAATTTTTATTTGTAATGAATGTACAATATTTTTGTAGATTAATCTTTCTATCAACTAATTATAAATCCTTGCATTTCGTAACATTCTGAAACGATTTGTCCTGATTCAACAAGAAGCGCGATCGAGTGTCAGCCAACTTCGTTTATATTTACTTTATACTTAAAAAGTCTTTTGTAATTAGTTGATTGAAATAAGCATTAGACTGACTTGTATGGAATGTGATATTTTGGAAGGATATAATCTTATAAGGGAAAAGAGAAAAGGTATTTTATGGCTATGAGAAGGGTATTGTTTATTTTTAATGTCTTTTAACGAGTTAAATAAAACTGATTATCTGTAAATCTTGATTCGATGTCCCTGTCAATATCTGTTGTAACGTTGTACGAACTTCAACCTTCCACCGATTTACGCTGCTTTTTCTCCAAGGGTGCATGCTAGCTTAGACCCAAACTTATGGGTGATGATGATGACAGAGATACTGCTTTATATGAATTACGGAATCAGTCACTTCTATTTATCTCGAAATCAGTTGGTGTTGTAGTGTTATGAAACAAGGATTATATTCTGTGAAGTATCACTGAGCAAAAATAAATTAAGACTTAGTAATAGAAAAACCCATAATTTTTTCAGCTTCCAAATGTAGCTGTAGAAAGATGTAGTGTTGTGTTATAAATGTGTAAGTAATTTGTAGTTTGTGCATTTAATTCATTGTAATATTTATATATAGGTATTTATAACAATCTTTTCAGATTGATCATTCTGTTGGAATAAATTATTGTGTCTAAAACAGTATTTTATTTATAATATCTACCTCGCCTATCTACTATCTAGGCATCATGTCGTGCGTGTCACAAATAGGACAAAAATTATTCTAGTTCCTTGACTATGTTAATTTACTATTATCAGGTCATAAAAACACATTATTTAGCATGTATAGATTTATTTTTATTTATATGTATGAGAATTTCTTTTTACAGAAAATACGACGCAATGTTCAAGCATAGCAAAGGCGAGAGAACTTATGTAAAATAACAAAAACTTATTGCTATTAGCAAATAGCAGTAACTTTAAGCCTATCCAGATTATGAAGTATTTTGTAACACATCCATCCACCGACAACCATGCGGTAGCTTGATCCTTGTCTGATTTACATTGATCAATAATCAATGGGGGCATCCATTAATTACGTGAGGTGATTTTGCCTTTTTTTATAGTCGATAGTTACGTTTGACCACAATCTAACCTGTGTAGATGTGGCCGAAGGTCTTGAAGATACCTGTCACTCTCTACTTGATTTTTAGCGATTTTTCGACCCCCCCCCCCTCTCCCCTTGGTGAGATGTCGTGAAATTTTGCTAGACTCCCCCCTCTTTTAATCTCACGTGAGATTTTTCAAAACACGTAATTTAATGTACAATTAATGAGTTTTTTTTTGTGTTGGCCTGAGATTCAAATTTGTCTGTGGTTTGCAGTACCAACCGCATTACCCTCCTTCGCGCTGGTAATCAGGTAAAAATCTAACGATAAAATATCAAATATAACAATTACGTGATATTTGCCCCCCTCCCCCACGTGAGATTTGGCTCGACCCCTCCCCCCCCCCCCTAAACGCCTCACGTAATTAATGAATGTCCCTTAAAGGTGACCGCGCACCTGGAAGCACGGCAGACGCGGCATTCCCTGCATGCAGTCATCGAATTTTCTAAATCTTTATGCAATAGTATGCAGCATCGCGCACCTATCGGCATCAAGCGACATTTCAGTAAAATTCCATGAGGAAATGCGATGACCTCTATCGGTGCTACCGCGTGGCATTACCAGCCGGTAATGCGTGTTCAGCTTTACAGACTTACACATGTCTGAAGTATTTTCTTTACACATATTTCTGAAATCTGTGTTCACACAACAGCCCTTCCTGACATTCCAGGTGCCCTTGTCACTTGACTAGCTCGCTCCCGGACCAAATGTGGCGTGGGTGAATAAAGCTCGGGACGATTAGAGGTTATTGCCTCTCGCCCTATTTCTCATTCTCGCAGAACTCGATCAAATGCTCTCTTCGTGAAAGATATCGTGTTCATCACACTTGTCTGGAAGACAGACGAAGAACTCGATGAGGTTCATGAATGGCCCTCGTGAGAAGGGGTTCTGGTAGCGGCCGCGCTTGTCGCGAAGGTACGGATATCGTTTGTAGTTAAACATCTCGTTTGTAGTCAGATTCATGCATGCGTGCAGGATCTGTGGGCAAGAAATAAATAAATAAATTAGGCTGGACAATCCACACGGCATCATGTAGCCCCCAAACTCTGGATAGCTTTTAGGGCGTCCATTCCCCTTTTCCCTTGGTGAGATGTCGTGAGATTTGCCTTTTTTTATTATTTGTTGTTATGCGGTAAGAAAAATACTCTGTTATTATACTTCTGTTAAACTTTCAATTTACGGTTCATGAGATGCAGCTCAACGGACGGACAGATAGCGCGGAGCTTAGTATAGTCCCTTTGGTTACGGAACCCTAGAAAGTTACTGATCATAAGTTTAAATAACACAAAAAATCGGATTCGGATAATTCTTCTAAGGTTACGAAAATCCCTAGTCTCTTTATTACATAAGCGAACGGACACGGAAACAATATGGCCGCTGGCCGACGACGCCGCCGTTGATGACGGTTAAAAATAACTACTATGGGTTTTTCCATGCTTGTGGTTTTCTGTGTTGCTAAGTAAACACTTACAGAAGTACACGTAAGAATCCAGCCCAGCGCACAGAAAGTGATTGCTTCCAGCAGTCCCAGAACGTATAGCAGTCCAAAACCCTCGAGCAGCAGGCAATAGCAGGCGAAATAAATGGACAAGGTGCAGTTGATGGCAACACTCATCACGAATAGGAAGAACCACATGCGATTGCGGACGCCCACGCAGTTGTAGATGAACGGGCAATGGTGGTCGAAGTACGCCACGCAACGCTTGCAGATGCGGCAGTGCTTTGCTCTGAAATAAATGGAAGGCGCTTACAAAAAAGAGATGGTTAAAATTTTATGCGGAACAGTGCTAAAACCAAGCAATCTCTAGCTAGAACTTTAAATTCTGTCAGTATTTATTTCCTCCATAAACAAAAGCGTTACATAGGTAGGTACCATCTAAAGTTTCTCTTCCATCGGTTTCCATCTCATGCTATCGTCACTCGATAGCGTGACTTACGAGAATTCTACTGATTTCTATTGCAGCATGAAATTGACCATTCCTACATAACAGACAAATGTATTGTTCACAAAAAGGTCGGCGAAAGTATAGATTTAGTGGATACGTAGGTACCTTACCTACCCATTCCACGAGGAAGACGTGTTTTAGATGGCAATTAGCATAAATTACCTACTAGGTATACATTCCTACGTTGTTGTTGTTTGAACCGCGGCGCCCGGTGAATAGTTATGAGAAAACTCAAAATTCAATTCAAATTCAACTAAACTAAACTAAGTTTTCTAAGGTTTCTGTGTTCTCATAACTAGTCTAAATTATAACTATTTAGGTAGGTAGGTAGCTACCTACATACATATTTATAATTTTCCCGTAAATCTTTTGGTAAATAGGTAGGTACCTAATGAGACTGTTCCAAAAATATGGAGTTTCGCAAACGTTCGTTTATGTTTACGATGTTCTTACCTACTAACACATAGGGCACACTATGTGTTGAATTTGTGTAGGTGGTAGGTATTGTTGCTTATCTACACTTCGTTCAGTGTAGGTAGGTTAGGTAGGTAATTCAAAAATCAAACTCGTTCTTGAGCTTGGTAGATAGAATAGACAACCTATAAGAAGATAGGTATTTAATTTAATTTTCGGAATCATTAATTGCCTCGTACTACGAGTAGGTAACGATTACAAGAAAGATATCACTAACCTTAGCGGTCGCAGACACCGACAGGTATGGCACAACCTCGACAGAATAGCATTCCTCTTCTTCCACTTATCGTAATACGGAATCTGCCTTATTGCCCGGTAATACGTCTCAGAATTCTGCGGAATATATCCCGGATCTCGGCGATTCGCGATCACCCAGCTCATCCACATGATCGCATTCCAATACAAAAAGCAATAATGGGAGAGACGGAGCGTGTTCCATGTTAGGGGAATGCATCTGATGACGTACATCGGATAGCCCCAAAGGAGCACGGAAATAAGGAAGAAAAGTAGGGGTCCCTTTGAGTCTCCCGCGCCCCCGAAGAGGAGAGCCCAGAGTTCTGATAAAGGAGGCATCCAGTGAGACTTTCGTTTCATTTCCTTTTGAAGGAGTTTTACGACTTCGGCGTGACGGTGGCTTTGTGCGAGCATGAGTGGCGTCTTGCCGTTTTTATCGCGTGGTTCTAGCTCAGCTTTTACCTGAAACGTAAGAAGAATAAGGAGCGCCTTTTTATTCAAGCAGCGAGTTTTTTGTTTGAGATTATATAGATTTAGTTAATATTAAGGGGGCACGAACAGGATTGGCGGTGGGGCATTACCTTTTCACACAGCAACCGAACACAAGTCAAGTTCCCCGATAAGCAAGCCAGGTGAAGAGGCGTAGACCCGAAGTTATCAGTGCAATGGAGAGGGACTCCCGAGTAAATCAGCAGCCTGACCAGATCTGCATGGCCCTTGTAGGCGGCCCAGTGAAGCGCCGTGTCCCCATTGATGTCGGAGAGCCTGGTGGCAGCCCCCATGCCGAGAAGGTAGGCAGCTGTGGCTGTTTTACCGTACATGCAAGCTGTCATCAGAGGTGTTAGTCCTGGGGAAAGGAAATATGTTACAGCTTATACCTATCTAATAAATAATACCTACTGGACATTTTCACTTTCACACAGCATCATCTGGCGCCAAGTAAAGAAAAGTAAAGGTTGCGTTATGGGTGCCAGATGTCTGACAATAAGTTAATGGTTACATAATTACCACCGACCACCGTTACAAAAATGGTGCAGAGCTTCCAAACATTTGTTCTGCGGCGAGAATCGATACCGCAACCTCCGGTGTCAAAGGCAGATCTTAGCCCATTCCGCTACCGAGGTCGTCAACCAGTAGGTAGTGTTACTTAGTTAATTTTGCACTCTACAAACCAAGCAGTACCTAAGGCCGCTTTGGCCGCATTATAAAAAGTTTTGGAATGGTAACCTTTAAAATCAGCTGCGTTAACTGCAACTCCTGACTGCAGCAGTACTTGTACGACGGACGCATGTCCTTTGCGGCAGGCCCAATGGATCGGACGAGGACCCTGCAAACGCATGGTAAAATATATCTCTCGTTGCGTCAAACAGCCCCAAATAACTAATTTCAGCGCTCGACCGTCCTCCAGTAGGTATGCCTAACATATACCTACACTACACTATGCCATCCCAGTCATGGTATCAGGTTCCTTAAAATTAAGGATATTTCCCTGAAAGGAATTTTGCTTTACCGCGGTGCCATAGTGTTCACCTGAGTCCCGAGACAGGAGAGGTCGATGGGCGCCCCGCGTTCCAACAAGTACCGCATGACAGCCACAGAGCCATCCAATGCTGCCCAGTGTGCAGGCGTGTAGCCATGCTGGTCACGGGCGCTCAGTACTTCCACGCCTAGCTTCTCCACTAGACGTTCGATTTCAGACACCTCACTGAGAAAAATAAAAAACAAATAGGTAAGGCATAGTTGGCATGGCTGGCATAGGCGATGGTAGGTACCTAGATTGCATTTTTTCTGCCTATGGTGGCTCTAGCTCCGTTTGCAACAGCGTTATTTTTTTGCGGAATTTGATATCTTCGAGCATTCTAACTAGTGGGGAACTGCTTTTAGTACCTACCTAAACTGATTTTTGACTAAATCAGGATTACCTAAACTGATATTTCCTAATGAATGATGCTGTAGAGTAGTGAAACCAAAGGAGGTTATGATATATATAGGTTATGATATGTAATGTAGTTAATAAAGTGTTCGCTTACCCCGACCGCACAGCTTCAAAGATCAGCTGATGCAGATCCGAGTGGTGGTACCCGGTGATGGCGCGAGGGGGCGCTGCGGGCGCGTCCGGGGAGATGGGCGAGCAAGGGGGCAGAGGCTCCTCGGCTGCCATCGAACAGGGGGGCGGCTGCGGTAGGGCCCATACCCCACGGGCCGCCCCCGGACTTGGATACACCTGAATGTCGACATACCATACTTAAACCTAAAACTTTTACAAAAAATACCTAAACTGAACAGATAAAAGAACTACCTAAATGTCCAACTTCTTAGACAGAAACTGAAAATGTTATTTTAATTTAAGCACAATGTGTTGTGAATTTTAAGTTATTGTATGCATTGAGTTGAGAGAGAGTGCTCTCTCCTCAGACTAAGTAGATTTCTTACTTAGTCTGAGGCTCTCTCAAATATTTTTGCATAGCAGGATGATTCACCATCACCATTTGTATACTTACCTATTTTACCTGTGACCTACTTTACACAGTGTTGGCAAATTAAAAATCTTCATCTTTAACCCCAGGTAGCACCTAGGTATTCGATAGCAGTTTTTGAAACAGTAATCAACTTTTTATAAGTCCATAATATGCCATTTAAAAAGGCCGCGAAACAGGAAGTTTACATTACATTTAAAAAGGGGCATAAATAGGTAAGTTAGGTTTCACGTCATGATGATTATCATCTGTGGTTTGTGGTGGTAGGTATCAAGCAGTTCAAACCTAGTTCCTTCCCAAATTGACCTCCTTCTTTTAGCTGACACGACTTTACACAAACAGAAAAACACGCCTGAAAAGTGGGTCAGTCGTTTATCTAAACACTCACCCACCACAAACTCCACTCAATCAAAGTAGAATTAGGTAAGTATGTAGGTATACCTACTAGGTACTACGTTTAGGCACAGATGAAATGTTACTTCGGTTTAGGAAGGTATTTTTAAATTACCTACCTACATTTAAATAAGGACCTGTTAAATTTTAAAACCATACCCCGAGCCAAACTAGCGCCGCCGCCACCTATTTTATTGTATTATTTCGTTGAACAAAGGTAGGTACCTAATTTCAAAATTTTCAATAAGCAATTTGGGGTACCTATTATAAGTTTTTTTTTCTGTAATGCCACTTTTCACAAACTGCCATTGAAATTTTGAAATTGTCTTTGTTCAACGAAATAGTAAGATAAAATAGGTGGCGGCGCTAGTTTGGCTCGTGGAGACTCGTGGTATCATCTTTAATTCAATCATCGTGGGTTCTATTTCCAATCAGCCAACACATTTTGTACTAGATATTTGATTTTAGGCAGGAACGAGGTAAAATTTACCTCGTCCCTGATTTTCTTCCTTTCTTTCGTCATAATCTCAGGAAGAAAAACCCTAGGCTCACTCAGATCTAGCTAAATTGCAGTTCTTTTCTTTAGAACTTTTGAAACTATCATGGTTGAGTTTTCCAATGTTCTTCCGTGATCATGGCGCATGAAAATGTGCCGAAATATTGGAAAACTCAAAAATTTAATCATGGTAAATATCCTGTTCTAAATGATTTCTATGTTCTTTTCTTTGTTAAAGATTTTAAAAATTTCGAACAATTTAAGCCTACCCATATAGGTAGGTACCCGTGTAATAAGAAAGAGTCTCGTTCTTATTACAGCACTCTGTAGTCAATCTAGGGACCTAGCCTACTATAAGTTAATTAGTCTAGGTGTCCTGAAAGCTTCATACCTACTTATTATTGTTCCTATATCTAGTCAAAATAGAAGTTGGTAGGCAAAAAAATTACCTTGCTATTCACGGCGAGGCCGATGCCTGCCGCCGACGGCGTTTCGTCAGCCAGGACCGCAGTAACCCCACACAAAACCACTGTAAACTAACCAGCTTCACTTTATTATCCTAGGTACAAATTAAAACAATTTTTCACTTGGTTCTTGCGTGACAAGCTGGAGTTAACCACTATTGATTCGCGCATGCGCACAAGAGGGACTTTCGCGGATTTCATTGAGATTGTTTTTTAAACTCACCTGTTAGCGGAATGGTAGTCTTTCAGCTCTTTCTCCAGAAGATTTTAAATGTTAACAAGAGGTCTACCCCAGAGAGACTACCTACCAACAACCGAATAATTTACTGTAAACTCTACCAACCAGTAGGTTGCGGACTTGCGTTGATGCCTACAGCAACCATAACCATGCTTGAAACCCTGACAGATAGTTACTGCAATGCAGTAGTAGGTAGGTAACTCCTGATTGTATGGTGGTTGGTTAGACCACCTAAATACACTGCAAATAGGCCACTTAATCCTGGCTTGATAGAGGGCACAGACCAGACATCACAGAACCATGTGCTAGACACGATAAGTCAGCCCCACCTTGACCTGTTTGGTAGGTAGCTTAATATAATAATGTTCATATACGCACAGTAGGTATTTGTGCGTGTGGTGTGGTGTGAATAGGTAGGTCATTCATACACACACCCACCTTTTTAACAACGTGAAATATTTTTATTTTATCGTCGGGAGCCAAGGACCCAATACTAATAAAGATGGATCCGGGGCGGCGGCGGCAGTGGGAGTCGAACCCCACCAACCGACGACGCCAGTCTTGGTTATAAATTTAAGTTCATAATTATTTCGGTTACATAGTTTAAGTAGCTCATGGCACAGATTAGGATAAGTTACTTCGTTACCTATGGGCTCTTAGCTAATAAATAGCTTGATTGAACCAACGAAGTATTACAAACAAACGAGTTCTTATTCTGTTGAGTTTAGGATGTGACGTCATCCTACGACTCAATGTCGGCCAGTGGTTGCTTTCTTGCTTACGATAGTGAGTGGTCAATGAACTTTAAAATTGGAGTCACCCATTTTCTAATACACATAGACTGCATTATTTTATTACAGAGGAAATAATATGTACTTTATGCCTACTATTTGAGATACATATGAATTTAAATACTAATCTGCTTCCATTAGAATCAGGTGCAGGAAAATAACTAAATGAATTAGGTGAATATTGAATTTGAGTTCACTTCGATTTCTTATCAAAGTATGATTGCAATGTGACCTTCATACAAGCATTCATTGATAATGATAACAGAACTAGGATCTCTAACAGTTTGCACTGATGATGTGACAATGACCTAATCTAGGCAATTAGTTTTATGTTACTCTTACTAAGTAATAACCTAATCATCTGTCCTTAGGCAAATAGAGAAGCTAATATCTATTAGAAAATAACAAACTGTACTAATTATCCAATTGTACCTACCTAATAAATAAGCCTAAGTATTTAATAAAATAATAATATTATTCAAAATACAGAGGCTCCCAAACAGATTCTAATAAGAATTCAAACTTCTTAATATTCAATATTCTTTTAACTTCCTCAAAGAAAAGGAAAATAATTATAGTGAGTGAGTGATGTGATGTACCGAAGGAAAAATAATTTAACAAAACACATTTATAAAATTGTGAAAATGAACTTTTATTCAGCAAATTTTTATACTAAATGTATAAATATGATATATCTAGATTTCGTTTTCACTACCTAAATAGACATCATTGTTATAAAAAGTGTACAACTAAAACTAGTAGCTGAATAAACATCTCAATGTGGCTTATCAATTAGTAAGATCTTGTAAACGCACTTCCTTTCATATGGTTTATTATTACATACTTAAATAATAAATAAAAATGATGAAAGCGAAATAGCTCACAATGATGTTGAACTCCCAAAACAACATTCATTTTCAATACAAATCTTAACTTCTAGTAAACTTGAAATATTTAACGAGCAAACTGAATAAATTATTATTCATAAACAAACTTAACAATGTCGATAGCTCAAAGTAATATAATTTATTTTCAACAATAGTCAAATGACCACTCACTTATAGTTAAAGTGTACACAGAATCAAGATAAAAACTATTGCAATATGCAGTGTCTGTTAATGCCAATTGGTAATAAAGAATTTAGCTTATTCTTACTGTATTGATATTGTATAGTCATATAATAAGTCTTTCATTTCAGCATTATCTCTTCTGAGTTTTAAAACTCACAGAGAGTGCTTGCCCATGCAGGACGTACCCATTCAGTGCTTGTATTGCCATCGCCGCCTGATCATAATTCCTCATCGTCACAAATCCAAAGCCTTTGCTCTTATTCGTCTGGTGGTCCTTAATTATCTTTACAGATACAATAGCACCATAAGGACCAAACAGCTGCCAAAGTGTCAACTCCTCCACCTCCATCGCAATATTATAAATGTAAATGGACCATGTGCTCGGAGAATTGTGATCTCCTATTGCATTGAAGTGATTTATCCAGTGGTATGGCTTTACAAGGGGGCCCTTCACAAAATTGTTATTATTATTTTTATATTTATGAGGATTACTTTTATTGGCAAACTTAACTGTTAGTGGATGTATGAAACCAGGAGGCGTAGAGCCATTGATACTTTGGATGGCTCTTTCCGCTTCATACTGGTGCTCAAATAATACAAATGCTATGCCAGCCGCTATGCGGGAATTAACTATTTTACCAAATTGTGCGAATAGTCCATGTAGATCCTGCAAGGTCAGTTCGTTAGGCAGGTTACATACGTATAGGTTCCAGTCCGCTTCTGGCTTCGTGGGAGGCTTCAGTTCAGGGTTAAGCAGGGCGTGCGATACTTTCAACGTCTTGTTCTGCATTAGGAGCCCGTTGAAGGCTTTTCTTGCTTTGATTGCGTCTTCAGGACATGAGTACTCGACGAACCCGTACCCTCGGTTGGATATCAGTTTACAACTTTCCAGTTTACCCATGGTCGAAAAAAGTGAAAACATCATATCCTGGGTCATGACTTCGGGAATGTAATTGACGATAAGTTTCGTGGGTGACTCGTCAGGCCCACATTCAATAATTCCATGACAATTACCGTCTTGACACGATTCCGACATTTTTTAATTTGTTGTCGGTGAATGACATTTCACCGTAGACAATTATAGACTGCGTTTCATCCTGTCATTCCGTTCAAAAATTTTTGATGATTCATAGACAACTAAATCAGTCGGGTCCAAGTCGCTAGTCGGTCGGATCACAACCGTGTTCAAGTTTGCTTCGTGAGTTTCCAGCGGTTTCCACAATCGTATCTATGCAGCGCCATCTTTTAGTGGGAAGCTTGATTTAACAAAGCGGAGCAGCGGAGCAGCCACGAAATTCTAAAAGAAATCCCAACTCCCGTACCTATTTTATAATCAAGTAAACGATACTAAGTACCTAAATCATATAAATACTGGACAATTCACGCAGCATCATATAACCACCCCGAGCTACGCAGAGCTTGCGTTATTATATTAGGTATGATGGATACTAGATCCATCCACTTAGATAATTAACTGGTATATTTTACTAACACTTTCATGGCTCTTGACGCACAGATCCCTCGGGACCACAGTGGTGCGGTTGCGCGCCCCTGCGGATCGCCGGCCGAGGCCGGGCAGTTTATGCGTTGATCGTTTTAAAGTCCATTCAATAAGAGTATCTTTGTCTCCTATCTAGCCCAAACAAAGTTCCGAATTCAAATGTCTGCAGATCGTACAATACCAATATTTGTTCAGAGACGGGAATCAAACCCGAAACCTCCTGGTCCGTCGCAGGATTCATGCAACAACATTCAGGCTACATTCGCCCGTTGCGCCACTGAGTTGCTATGAGGATCGTTGTTTGTAAATTAACCAACACAAATTCACCAGAAAAAAAAAACAGGCAGGTATTTAGATGCTCGTTCTATGTAAAATTTATTTCATATTATAACGATTACATCACAGTTAACACAGAAAAAGGATTTTTTTACATTTATTAACAATGAAGCTAGCACAATAATTAGGATATAGGTACAGTTAATAAAAATGCGACATTATTTACGTTAGCAATGTTAGCATAGGGGTACCTTCTGGTACTTACTGGAATTAAAATAATAATACATAGATAGTACTCTACCTGTAGTAAGGTACGAGGTTTGGTTACCAAACTCTGCACATATTATTCATAGGTTTATATTACAGGGTAAACATCAATAAAAAAAATATTTTGTACATGTTTTGTACTAGTTTTTTTAAGAATGGTGTAGGTATGGTAGTAACCTACTACTATAATATTGATAAATTTATTTCTCTATTTACTGAATGACCAATAAACAACAATTTCTTTCAGATCATGTCAAAAACTTCGACGATTGTCTCAAAAGTTTTAGGTTTCTTTGTTGTGAAAACTTACAAAGTTAAAAATAACTTATTCGTAGGTACCATTTCTTTTTAAGGAACAATCTACCTATTTCAAATTTAATATTAGCATGTCAATTATTTTAAAGTTACATATAAATGAACGCTTTAAAAACAACAATTCAAAATTATTGTTGTTAAATTAACATGACAAAGGGTAGATGGAAAAACATTTACATACAGATATGTAAACATTTTACCATCTGTATATCTTTGACTGGGTCATTTAATATGAGGGCGTATTTTGATGTACAGTCAGTACTCAGCCACAGTAGGTAAGTTACGTAGCTAGGTGTAGATACCTTGATTTCGGATCATAATATTGCGCACAAGTTGTATCAAAATAAAAACATGATTTAGATAAATTAACACATTATCACAATTGTAATTTGCGCGAATATAAGAAAAATTGATTTATAAAAACTCAAAATCAAATAACAAAAAATAACATTAAAAATCTTTTACATTGTAAAATACAATTTAACTAAAACAAGATCAACAAATGCATATAATTTAAAGATAAAGACTACATCTGTATATTTTTCTAACATTGTTTTGGGTATATCTTAAAATCGTATATTAGATAATTTCTACAACAATTTCAATACCTTCGTATTCGAATACATGATCAGACTAATAATAAATAATGGTTTCAACAGTTTAAATTATCACTTTAAACTCACTATTATCTTGTAACTAACCATTAGCACATAAATATTTTAAACTTAAGCTCAACACTTACACATAAGTTAAAAAATAATCCGTATATCTTTGATCGAATAAATCGAACCATGCAGGGTCTAAGCTAAATAAACTTTTTAAAAGCATTCTAAAGCTTTCACATAAGCTGCTACGTACAATTATTGTCATGGAGAATGCATAAATCTTTGGTAGGTCAACATCCATACAGGGTCAATCTTGAATTTACATTTAATTATGTAGTAATAGGTTTTCGATACTTGTGTATGTTCCAAACGCGAATCCTGTGATGCCAAAAAGGATAATCAGGAAGTCCTTGTAGAGTTTCCAGTTGTGTCTTCCAAGTTGGTCAGGCCAAAAGGTCATTATTTCTATTATCGGTGGGAATACAAGTGCGAGGGCCGAGCTGCTAAATGCTCCGACTAGTGAAATAATACCACTCAGGTTTGGAATCAGAGCCGCGGCGGAAACTGGAAAATAACAGACGATTACTCAGAGTTGATAAGAAATAATTAGGATATTGGGTTACGTTAGAACGGTTCGTTGTTATCTAATTTATCTATTCTCTCTCATACTGGAAAGTTTAATTGTTTGCACGCAAATATTTATGTCAGTATGTATTAACTACTTATCTTTAAGTACAGTTTATGTCAATACATCTTTTAGGTGCGGTTTATGTCATTATAAATAATAGAGCTATAATAAAATATGTAGGTATATATTAATATAAAGCATAGCAAGGCATACAACGGTATATTTTCTATAGTAATCGGCGAGTCACGCAGCTATAACGTATATTTTTATAACGTCACCAAAATATATCGACAGTTAAAGCACGAAGTATTTTGGTATAGTAAGACATGACCGCCGCCGCCGCAGGGCTAATGAGTGCAACAATAATATAACTAGGGGCCACCCCGGCTTCGCACGGGTAGATAGAGGTATTTAACTTATCCCTTTGGAGCTATGATGTCGCAACAACCCGCAGATAGCTACACACATAGATCCACCCGTTAAGCTTATAACAACCCTTTTTGTCTCGAGGCCGAATAAAAAAATATATAATATAAAAATATACTTTAGTGCTGGCCATATCTCGAGAAGCACCGACAACCGCTGGAGTAAACGTGTTCTTGCGTGGAGAACGCGACTCGGCAAACATAGTGTAGGACGCCCTCCGATCAGGTGGGATGACGATTTGCGAAAGAATGCTGGCAGATGCTGGATGCGGCAAACTGAAGACAGGGCGCTATGGCGCTGATTAAGGGTGGCCTATGTCCAGCTGTGGACTAATATAGGCTGATGATGATGACTTTAGATATTATTATTACTTTTTATTTTTGTTTTATTATGTAGGATTCTAATGGCGAAAGAATTTTTCAAATCGGTCCAGTTGTTTCGGAGCCTATTCAATTCAAACAAACAAACAAATTTCCTCATTATAAGTACTTATTGTGCTATAACTGCAATAGTTACACATTAGTACCGCAGATTTTTTTGTAGATATTCATGTCCACTATGAAACTGTACTACATCACTTTGCTCTATTGTTAATAATTTTCAGCTTACGCGCTTATAAGGATTTTTCGGCGTTACTATTGTATATTTTAACATGGAAAAGAGTGACAGTGAGTGAAAGAGTGACAGTAAGTGACATAACTATAATAGTTAGACACATAGTGTTACGGACTTTTTTGTAGATATGAATGTCTTCTATAAAACTGTAGTACATTACTTTGCTCTATTGTCAATAGTTTCCGCAGCGTACGCGATATAAGGATTTTACATGGTATTTTTTTCACACCTTGGGTTACAATATCGAAGTTTTCATACGGATCCCTAACTTTTTTGAAAATATTCTATAGCCTATAACCATCAGAGATAATGTAGGATTCTAATGGTGAAAGAATTTTTCAAATCCGTCCAGTAGTTTCGGAGCCTATTCCCGTCAAACAAACATACAAACAAACAAATCTTTCCTCTGTACAATATTAGTATAGATAGCATAGCCACCGTCTGTGGCAGCTTGCTATTACGTAATATATAGCTTACTATATATTACGGAACATAGATTATAGCTCCGTCTGTTCTGGGCTTAATATTGAAATTCACGTAAGTGGTCAAATCAGTTTGGAATGTGCTCATTTGCTGTTATTTATTCTAGATAACCTCGCCAACCTAGCCGCCAGACGATCGAGTTTTAGGACGTCTTTTATCAGTTGTTTTGTTACGGATTTTAATATTGTTCAAAAAACAAAGGGAAACATCGTAAGGTGACCCGCGCGGCTTAATCAGCCAGTTAATACGAGAGTACTTTTTTTTACCCAGGAAACTAACCTATTGCATGCATTGCTGCATGCATTGTTACATTGACCAATGGCCATATTAATCCGGGACCGGTCGTCGTACATGGCCACCTTCTCGAAATTGTTTCCGAGTAGGTACTCTTATCTTGGGCAGATTCTGTAGTTGAGTAAAATCAATTTCGCAAAGGAGGCCAGGAGGAGGATCCAGGTTGGGCAGCGTTTGGGAAACTACATCGAGTCTTCTCGTCATCCATACCGCATGAAAATGAAAGTTTTCAATCAGTGCGTCCTACCCGACCTAAGGAGCTGAGAAGTGGACACTCACGGTAGGGCTTGTCCACCAGTTTAAAGTCGCCCATCGAGCTATGGAGAGAGCTGTGCTCGGTATTTCTCTGAAGAATGGGATTCGCAACAAATACATCCGACAGAGAACCGTACCCGAAGGTTATCGACTTAGCTCAAAGGATTAGCAAGCTGTAGTGGCAGTGGGCTCGGCCATATCTCGAGAAGAAACGACAATTGCTGGGCTAAACGTGTTCTTGAGTGGAGACCGCGACTCAGCAAACGTAGTGAAGGACGCCCTCCGACCAGGTGGGATGACGATTTGCGAAAGACTGCTGGCAGATGCTGGATGCGGCAAGCTGAAGACAGGGCGCTATGGCGCTCATTAGGGAAGGCCCATGTCCAGCAGTGGATTAATATAGGCTGCTGATGATGATGAAAATAAATAATGCTGGACAATCCACACAACATCATCTAGCCCCAAGCTAAGCAGACTTATGTTATGGGTACTAAATGACTGATATTATTAGATACAATCTTCGATCAAAAATAAGGAGTTCGCGGCCTCCCCCGTAGATACCTAGAGCCTTACAAAAATGTCACTCAAAATTGGGTTCGTTTTGTTTTGACGCAGACAGTTTGCGCAGAGCCTGACAAGTTTTTTCCATACGGAACAAGAGATTGGTGGAGTCGAATTCATTTTATTTTATTTTGTAAGTAGGTAGGTACCTACCTGAGAATTATATACCTACCTACTCAGTTTATTTTCTATAAGGATTAATTAACAGAATTCAGGTAAAGATAACGAATCATTTATTGATGAAACTATAAATTGGTGTCTCAACAGTAGGTATTTATACAAAAGGGTCATTTCAGACATACAATAATTTAAACTTACAATACAATTTCAGGCAGGCACTCTAGATTAAAAAGAACTGGTTCCTGTCTGCGGCTTTGCACGAGTTTTTTTTACGGGAAAAAAATAAACGTTTTATAAATTCATACTTCTGGTAGGTAGGTAAGAACCTAGTCTTTCTTTTATTAGAGAGTCTACGCAAATGAAATTTTAGAGCGGGCCAACTAATTATTTTAAAAATCATCAACTAGTAATATTAAACTTATTTTTATGAAAAATATATTAATACATACTATAAATGAAAAAAAAAATTTAGAAGACATAGCCTCTCCATTTATCAATTTAGAACAAAATTAATATTTTAACATAGGCAAACCAAACAACAATATTTTATGCTGATTTCACAAGTATATGACTCACATCTCAATATACGGGTAAGAAATATATATAAACTTACTGAAAATAAGAAATTCCATCCTTTTTCAGCACTTTGGACGAGTGATTCTTGCATTTTTTGTACGAGCACTTACCCATGCTTTTTGTCTGAACGCTAAAATGACACTAGTTGAAAAGCTTTCCTAACATGTCAAAATGTCTCTCTTTTGCTACTGAAGGTTGTGGCGTGCGCATTGTGAATCTAAGGGGGGCCGGCAAAGCCGGACATTTTTGATCGATGGATACAATGCATTACATAGATATATATTTTATATTACACATAGTAAATAAATACCCAGAACAAATATTTGTAAATTTGTAAAAGAAATCCCAAGGCAGAAATCGAACCCGCAACCTGCTGCGTCGCAGAAGTCGTCAATAATCGGTAATAATATAGATAAGATGATGAAGTGCACTTACATGTAATCAATACGAGCACGAATCTAGTGACGGCCTCGCCGTGTTTCAAAACCTCTTCGGACTTGAGCTTGGATTTCACGACGGGCCAAACTATGCTCATCGGCACATAGAATTGCAGGCCATACGACAGGAATATGGCGCCTGCCATTACAGTACGGACGCTTTGTGCTAATCTGAAAGTAAGGACATTTAAAATTAGCTTTAGCCCAGGATATTAGCCTGTTAACAATTGTGCAATGCATGGAATAGGTTAGTTTCCTGGGTAAAAAAAATATAGTATTCTATTTAGTCCGTCAATTTGATTATCAGAAGATATTAGACACGTATTTTTTCTTTAGCTAATCAAACAAAAAATGTCAAAGCTATAGCGCGTCAAAGTTTGGGAGATCATGACGTCACACCGCCGCCGTGCTAAAGTGTTGCATCGCACGGCGTGACGTCACGCGGAACTTTAACTGGTACCTTCATTATTTTTTGTTTAATTGACTAACGGTTGATAACGTAACTGACGGACTAGTTAGATTTTTTCAGGAAACTAGCCTATTCATTACTGCCACGTCATGTGATTTAAGCTTAGATAAAAGTTTAAAAAAGGGATCTCCCTTTTTTTGGTACGGTTCGTTCTCCCAGCGCTCACAGATGAAATAATGATAAGGTATCGAATTATCAGACAATTTAAAGTTTGGTGTATCTAATTGGTTTGGTGTTTTTTATTGTTTGTTTTGGAGCTATTTGTACACCTGGTGAACGAACACGAGGGCAATGTCGTGGGGTTTTAGTCGAAATCACACAAAAGTATACGTCGTAGCAAGCACGCGAAACACAAACGCCACCGCCCACGCCGGACCGACTATGACTGAGGTGAGGGAACATAGTTGGACCTGACTTGAGCCATACACTTTCGAGATGGTAGTACCTCATTTCCCTTTTTTACTTTTATCTAAAGATTTAAGTGCATAAATGCCTAAATGCCACACCGTAAATGTTGACTTGAGTTGTTGAGATGACGGCTGACAGAAGTTAATTGAAAGGGAGAACTGGTTGTGCTGCTGGTTGTGCTGATCTCGCATATGTGAGAACAAGGTAACAATAGGATAATGGTGACAATTCGGATGTCCCCGAAGCCGAACAAAACTAATTAGACAGGACAAAAAATGATGCCTTCCATTCAAAATCTTCGAAAGTTCCCTTCGAATTGCTTTCGATATGCCTTAACCCTATGCCGATAAGGTAGGTAGGTACTCACAAAGTGTTCGGTAAGTTGAGTGTTATGCTGCCTTGTATCGTGTCGCCATACTTCAGGTAACCGAAGAAGCCGATGGCAGTGTACAGACAGGCTACTATAACCATCCCCGTGTTTAGCACTCCGGTACAGCCGCCGAAGGCATCTGGTGTCTTCATGTTGTTTTCCAATGGCAGCACCTGTTGGTTGGACGTTATAATAATCAATCATAATCATAAATATGATATCATTTTATGGTGTGTATTTCAACTTATATTTCGACCTTCACTAGGAAGAATTCTGGCCGAAGAATGTGCTGTTCTGGCGTTGTCGCTGACGATTACCGGTCGCCGCACATAAAATATAAATTACCTTATATACAAAATGAAAAACCACCTTTGTCAGGAACCCAACGAGTTACTAAAGACCGATCTTTCACTCCCATACCCACTGTTAAGTACGGGCAGAGGCGTTTTTAAGTTGAGTTTCTAATAAAACCTCTCTAACGAACGATTATTGAATCCAGACGGGTACCTATTACCATTACCAAGTTTAAAAATTAAGACCCGCCGTCTTCACAAACGTGTTCGTGGTGATGGGCAGAACCCGCAGTTCACCAAGTACCCGCAGGTCACCAGTTATACAGGGTTCTGTATAACTAAATATTCTGTGAATATTTCAAGCGGTAGACGCTTGACGCTGTTGCCGTTATCAAAATCGAGCAAAAAAATCACGTAAGTTGTATGGGAGCCCCCTTAAATAATCATTTAATTGTTTTTTAGTATTTGTTGAAAGGGACAACAGAAAATACATCATCTGTGAAATATATACGGAACCATAAAAAAACATACAACCGAACATAGAATCCTCCTGAAACCGGTTAAAAAAAACACTGACAGAAGAACAGAAATACGGACGAAAAAGAGACAAAAATAATGTCATGGTCGACTATATAAAGGCATCTATCCTAGATGCCTTTATATAGGATAACATTAACATTTTATGGAAAAAAGGGTCTGCAAAACTCAATTCCTGCCCAATCAGTAATTGTTAGATCAATAAAAACAGTTAGTAATATGAGATCAAAGATTTAATTATCCATATTTATAGAAATTATTCACGAAATAATAATAATTTTAAAACTTAAGGCCCTTTGAAAAATAATAATTGTTATGGTTATCAATATCAGCTTGGAGATTTAAAGCTCAGTCACACAAACCACCATCATAGCGAACATATTACGGCTTTACAAGTACCTACCTACCCATGGCGTTTACTATCGATCGATTGCATCATAACCACCTCATACAATATTACTGTTAGCACCATCCCCAAGCATAATAACACATCGACCTTCCCACTTGCAATTATACGGGGAATGACGTAGTTCGACGATATTACATGGCAAAGTTTGGCTTCAAAGAACAAAATGACACTACAATAAGTCGGTATTTAAGTTCAGGCAAAACTGGTTTAGTCAGATCTGATTAAAAGTACAATACGATTTATTTATCTGAATTTTCCAGGTGTAATCAAAAGACTCGATTTAAATTTCAGTGTTTGTCTTAGTCATTGTTAAGGTGAGTGACACCTAAGCCCCCATACAACCGTTCTTTCCGGTTCTTTTGGAAACTACATCCTCGATTTCAATGACATTTTGCATAGGTACATAATCGGATAAGAAATGTTTGCATCGTTTTATTTTTCAAAAAACATAATATCATTATTATGAGAGCGAAACTAATAAAATCGCTTGAAAACGAAATGTTTTTTTTTTGTTTTATGAAAAACTAAAACGGTGGAAACATAACTATTAGATTATGTACGCAAATTGCAATAAAGGATGTTGTTTCCAAATGAATCAGAAAGTACGTTTGTATGGGGGCTTACGAGTTCGCACACACCATAAGGAGCTGTACCTACTAACAACAAAATTTGATTGCCTTAGGTATTCGATGGAAGTTGCATTGCATGCTTGTTGCATGATGTTATGTCCTAACGTAATCTACAACCATACCAATAACCTTTTCTTTCAACAAACATTATGTAAGTAAGTACCTGTGAGCACAGACCAGTTAAATCAAGAAGGCTGACAATCCCGAACAAAAAATCTTGACTCGGGGAATGATTACCTTCAAAGGGTCTGAAGGGTCTGTGCTATGAGTCAACGAAACTACTAAACTTTTACGTGGTAAAAGAACGAAGATAGCATGTTGTCTCCTGCTTTATTTTTTCGAATCGCTCTTTGTTTTTTCTAGTATATGTAAGGTTTATAGCGAAAAGCGATCTGCTGATTACCTACGCAAGAGGTTCCAACTAAAAGTTCAATACCTCTTCTACCTGTTTTAGGCCCGTATTATGAAAGCTTCCTCAGTCATCGATCTATATAGTAACGCTTTTCTATGGCATAAACGTCACTCAAGCATAGATCGATGACTGAGCAAACTTTAATAATACGGGCCATAAGCTTCACCATTATACTCAGGCGGCCTAAAAACAACGTGTATATAATTATGTTATTCTTTTTACAGGTGATTCGACGCGGGTTGGCGCGAGATTCAATTTTTTTTTGTGTTTATAGAAAATGGTTCATGTTTTGCGGCAAATTACTTTTCCGCTAGTTTTATTGCTTGTGGAATGTAGAAAAAAATTAAAAACCACAAAACAATTTGAATCTTGCGTCAACTTGCGTCGAACCACCCTAGTAGCCTACTCTGCCACGCGGGTATACTGTTTAATAACTCGGTTTCCCACACTCCAGATAAAAACTGATAGTAGAAGTATGTCGTCAATTTATCATGAATTACGAATCATTATTAACTTTTCGGCCATTCGTCACAGCGATATACAACCTGGAAATGTTTTTGTATTTCATAACAGTGAATAAGACTTATATGTCTATCTAATAACTTATTTATTTAAACAAAAATCCGATCATGAGATCAAAATTCCGTTGCTCAAATAAATACTCTGAAAACTTCTACACTCACCACTCCAATCCCTTCAAACGCATAGATAGCAGTCCCGAAATACAGCGGTAGTTGATGCCAACTGGCGAAAGGCTTAACTGTCTTCGTCCTCGGCAAGTCTTGCAATATGTAGTAGAACGTAATAACCAGGCCCCAAGCTGTCATTATCGAAGCAAGCAACGACACCGGAGTGAGATACTTCAAGTTCTTGACCATAGCAAGTGCCAGCATAAAAGGGAACAGTAGCACTAAGTAGAAATGGACACTAAGATCAATATTGAACATCGCCATTGTGTCTTTTAGGTTAGTAGCAACAAATAGGAAGTACACACAGCAAAATCCCAGTTGTGTTATGACCAGAAATGCATTGACAATATTTCTGAAACAAAGTTATATTGTCAGTCTAAGGGCTTATGTTAACACACGTTTTTCTCGCCGTGAAAATCTACGGTTTCTATAGTGTTAATTCCGTAATCTGTGAGTGATATCTTACTATGGAAACCGACGAGAAATACGTGTTAACAAAGGCCCTAACTCAACTAAACCACAAGATAAGCATGGTTTAATAAAGCACACAAGATCCTGATAAGTTAATTAAATGTTTTTATTAGTCAGTTAATTAAAATCATATGTATGAAATAAGCAGTATCTAGATAATAAATGTTATTGCTTTATCGCATAAGAAAACCTAACTACTTATTTATCTACTATTACTTCCTACTGGAAATATTGTCACTGTACCTAAATAGGAAAGTTTTGGTTGACTTGAGGTATTATTATTAATGATAATGATAAGTTGTAAGGTAGATGAACAAACAAAACATGATAAAAAGTCGTAAATTTCCTTCGTTTGTTTGTAGTGACATTTAAGTACATCAGAGTATGTAAGATATAATGTATGTTGATATCCATACTAATACTACAAAATATTCGAAAGTAACTCTGCTAAATGACTGAACGGATCATAATGAAATTTGGCAGGAAGGAAAACGATATCCAGGGGACGGACAATGGATACTTAAATATCGCGTGCGAAGCCACAGGCTGGTAACCGTCTGTTAGGACACTATAAATAAAATAAAAAGCTTAAATTTTTTAGGTTTAAAGAAAAACTCGTAGTCAAATTATAAACTAATAAATTGATTTCACATAAACGCTTTTTAGAAAAAGTTGTAGAAGTTATTCAAATGGAATTAAAAAACACATTAATTGAAATTTAAGAGGCAACTCAAACTTGTTTGACAACAATAATGGTCCCATTGCAGCTTTTTTTCATTATTAACAGTTTGGTTAAAGTGCTGGAAAACTGTCCAATTCAAAAGCTGTTTTAAAAATCATATAAGTCTTATCTACTTTAGAAATTTTACAACAAATAAATATCACTATGTATTAATTTGCTAACTTAAATATTGAGCTTACCTCATTTTCTTGGAGTATGGCCTCAAGGAAACTGGCCCGGAAGCAAAAGAATCTTCGATTACTTCAGAAAAGTTCAATGCTGGTCGCTGACTTCTTATGCATAGCTCATGTGAGCACTGAACCAATATATGCATACAGTGTGTGCATAATAATCCCATAAATATTGTGCCAAACACACCTTTGAAAAAATTAAATTTATGGGTTAATTGTCTGTTTGTTTTATCCGATACCAAATGAGCATAGCTGCATGCAAAGTATCATAATAAATTATGTAAGAGGTAACCATAATAATTTATCTATACTAATATTATAAAGAGGAAAGATCTGTTTGTTTTTTATTCTAATTGAATAGGCTCCGAAACTACTGGTCCAAAAAGTTTGCAAAATTCTTTCACCATTAGAATCCTAGATAATAAAATAAAAAAAGTAATAATAATATCTAAAGTACATTTTACACCACATTTTTTTTTGCCCCGACTCAAAAAGAGGTACTTATGAGTACAAGTAGTTTTTACAGAACAGAACCCTTGATGCGCGAGTACTTGACGTTTTATGTATTTTTACAATGGAGAAAGGGGTTCTTGTTATGCTTTTAAAACTATGGAAGGTTAAAGAGATGGTAGAAATATTTAAATAACTATTTACTACGTAGAGAATACCTACATAGTAAATAGTTATTTATATACTACTAGAATAGAAGAAGCAAGTTAGATTTTCGTTCTAAAACAAGTATTGGATAATTCGTAGATTGAATGCATCTTACCAAAATAAAGACCAGCGTTTTTGAAGGCATCTGGCATGGCTAGTATACCAGTTCCAACGTTTCCTTTGAGAAGATGGATCATGGTATCGAAGTTTGAAGTGGGATGTTCCAAACATCTTTCAGAAGCCGGGTTGTATTCAGTTTTGGATTTTTCGTGTGGCACAGTTTGATCAATCTCTAATTCAACCTGTGGTTCACTGGTTTCAGAACTAACAATAGGTCCTGTAAGAAGCGGCTGCTTTTCATCGCTCATTTTTTTATTTCAGAAGTCACAACTATCGATCGATTTTGTTGACTTGCACAACCAAGCAAGCACAATAAAACTTAGGATACCTCACTGAATACCAGAGGTAGAGCAATATTAAAGCTCGCTCCGCGTCTAGAGAGATTGGAATTTGAGGTAGCAATGCGAGAGGAAAACACCAACCAATAAACTTAAATTAACGATCGAACTTGAATTTTTCATAAAATTTTCCGACCATCATCGATCGATTGAACAGACAGAGCAAGTGAGCGAGCGAGACTGACTTGACTTTTGACTAGTTTTGACTTCATCTGACTGACGGACCAGGGATGTTAGATGCCGACTCAGAAATTATGACATCGGTCTGTCAAAAATATGGTACTTTTCAGAAAATTAAGGTACGGTTTCTAAAAGTCTCACACGGTTATTAATTGGTTTGAGTTAATATTACAGTTTTTTCATAAACAAACACTCAAAAACAGATACTTAACTGTATCAAATACAACACAATTCAAAAATTTTGAAACAGAAAACAGAGTCACCGAGTTTCAAAATTATAGATAAACCAAGAGTTAGTATTACTACTCAAGCCAGTCAGTACAAGATATCATAAACCGAATGAACGAACCGTATGAACGGATGAATGAAATGAAGAAAGAAATCTTCGGTTCGCGAGAGAGATGCAACATACACAACTTGTATTGGCTATCCTCCATCTCTCTCGCACCAGTGCAGTCAACGTCAAACGTTACCTAAAGAGGCCATTTCATTCTACGCATAATACATCGATTGTAAAATTATTCTTATGAGATTAAGAGTAAGGCTTCATATCACAGATCTTAGACGTACATAGTAGTGCTTAGCAGCGGAAACGAAACGTTTCTGTCGTTCGTTCCATTACATGACAAAATAATTTTGATGATTGAAAATTATGGTACATTTGCGTACCATAATAGAAGTACTATGGTACATGGTACGAAGACCTGGATTATGGTACGTGTACCATAATTATGGTACGTCTGACATCCCTGTGACGGACGACGGACGGACGGCCAGCCATCCAACGATTAAGGAATATAATGGATACGTATTATGGACTTATTTTGCGTAATTTATTTTATGAACAGAACAGCTGTCAGTTCTTATTTTAGTGTTTGACCCACATTTTCATCGAAGTCGATGAAAATGTATAAGTCAATAATTAAAGGGGTTTGAAGATTAAGGCCCTAACCAGTTAACCAGTTTTTTTTTCATAGAAAATGGTTTACGATTTTTGGTAAACTACTTTGTTCACTACACTTATTTCTTGTAAGACGCAGCAAAGAAATTAAATAGCACACACAATTTGGATCAAGCGCACAATGTAAATCGTAAACACTAAGCTTAGGAATATGTCTACCTAGTAGGTAAAAATCAATAAAAAGCAACAAGTTTATTTAATAATAATGTATTTTTTATCAAAACTCGAACAAAACCGGGGAGCAGCTAGTAATGGTATATAATATTATTTTTAGCTATAGTTTTCTTCAAAAAAGATCTGATGTTACACAAGTAGGTATACGTGTTCCTTCTCTGGTTATGGATGAACATTGTCCCAGTTATAAAAAACACACATTTATCTGAAACTCTAAATCCCAAATAACTAATTTTCACTAACCAAGAGATGAAGTAGCGTTGAAATGAAGGAGCCCCGATTCATGTTGTAGTAGGTGCCCTCCCTGCCCACTTCATTGTTCAAGCTTTGGGAGTCAACACAATATCCTAAAAATTCCGCAAGACTGGTTAGTTGCAACTATATTCCCTTATGCTATGGGCTGCATAAAAGGTAAAATACTCAAACTCAATCTACGGGAATATGTCCTTTTGTTTCAAACTATACAAAGGTCTCGTCTCACCATGACATTGAAAGCCTGTGGAAATACGTCGTTTTGTATGAATTCGTCATAATTAACTCGTAATTTCTTTATGGTTTATGCCTATTCTGTTAGCTTTTATTTGCAAGGAACATTTGTTCAACATTTTATAAAAGATGGCATTCTAGGTTTTTTTTTCTTTAAAGTAGAAATACCTTAGAAATACACATTAAACTAGCTGCGCGCAGCGCCCTAGAAATACCGTTGACCTAAAAAGGGGATCTTTTTTTTCCATTGATCTAAAGAGGGGATCTCTTTTTTCATTGGGAAATACGTCCGTTTGAAGAATCCCGAAAAATCACTCCTCAACTTGGCATTGACAGAATTGACAGCAAAGCAAGCAAGCAAAATGAAAACAGTGCGAAGTTGTTCATCTCCTGTACCTTGAATTTTATCGAAGTAAAACTTAAATTACAGTGAGGTGAGGTGATATGGGCAACGCAGGAAGTAATCAACCCAAAGAATGGCACAGGGACCCAACATCAAAAGTTTCAGAAGCAGGCCCATCTTCGCCCATAAAAGAGGGAGAAGCATTTACATTCGACAAAAAAGTTGACGATGACCGCATTGGTCGAGATGACGAAAATAACATTGAAGACGGAGCCCCGTACTACACCAAAGCAGTACCTGAGAGCGAAGTGGAGTACACAGGTCCCCGACCGAGATCAAATACTTTGACCGAGGTCAATAGTAACATTATTGACGAGTTGAAAGTTCTACCAACTGTGTTCAAATGGGAAGGTGGAGGCAAGCAGGTTAGATTACCAAAAAACCATTGAACACACTACTACCTGCATATTGTTAGGATTTTTATTTACCTAATCTTTCCAGGTTTTCATAAGCGGAACATTTACTGATTGGAAAACTATTCCTATGGTAAAATCTCATGGAGATTTTGTGACTATCATAGACTTACCTGAAGGGGAGCACCAGTACAAATATTTTGTAGATGGAGAATGGAGGCATGACCCAACGGTTGTGAGTTATACAATAACTTTTCTATTACAAAGGAACATTTAAACTAATATTATTAGTGATAACTCACACAATATCCTAGAGTAGTTTCTATTAATATCTGGTTTTAAAAACTACTACATTTAATCATTTCAAAGAACTTATAAAATATCTTACCTTTCCTATAACCATCATTTCATCCTTGCAGAAAGTAATAGACAATGGTATGGGCTCTAAGAACAATCTAGTCTCTGTAAAGATGTCCGACTTTGAGGTGTTCCAAGCACTAGCCAAGGACAGTGAAGGAATCCATAGTGGTGCACAAACAGAGTATTCTCAGGTAGTTTTAGATTTAAGCTATTTAGTAAATAGACAATGCAGGAAATGTGAGTACTTAAATTAACTGTAGACAGAAATAAATCCAAACAGCAAAGCTATGGTAAAGATATATTAACTATAATGCAGTGTGGATTGTCCAGCATTTTTTTTTTATAATATTTATTTATATTTTAAAGGTCAGAAGAATGTTTTAGTAACTAACAGCCAGTTTTTCATCCGCATGTTATTTTTGGCAATACTTTAATTAAACACATTGTTGACGAGAGCCGGATAGAAAATTTGCTAGCAAATGACATATTGTTGACAAACACACGATGTGACAAACAGATGAAACACCGGCTGTAAGTCAATCATAAATACCAAAACTTGATAATCATATTCCCTCAAAAACAGAATTAAGAGAAAATTTATTGGTTTACAGGAAATACCACAGTCAAAGCCTTGGGAAAAAGTATCAGGCCCTCCAATATTGCCCCCACATCTGCTTCAAGTTATTCTGAACAAGGACACACCTCTCTCAGTAAGTATTGAACCATATCAAAATCACATTATTTTGCTGAAACTGTTCCTTCCTGCAGCATTGCTTTTAATAATTATTATGAAATCAAAGCAATTAAGTCTACTAAACATTATAACCTGAGTCCTAAGTTTGGTTTCTTGATTGATAATATTGAGACACCATCAAGACAATTAATTTTTGAATTGTCTTTTAGGGGTTTTGCGTAATTTCGCTAAGGGCGCTGTACCAGATCCCATACAAAAATGGAGTCTTAATTCTTGCTTTGCTTTGTATAGTTTTGGATGACTTTTTTCTTTTGTTTTCAGTGTGAACCTACATTATTACCTGAACCAAACCATGTGATGTTGAATCACCTGTATGCTTTATCCATAAAAGATGGCGTAATGGTCCTCTCAGCCACACACCGATACAGAAAGAAGTATGTCACTACTCTTCTTTACAAGCCTATATAAATTAAACTGCAAAAAAAAACTAAACTGTCACTTATTAGAAAAATGTCCAACATTAAAGGTGATTTGTAAGCATCTCTAGCTCTCATTTAGTTAGAGTAGCAGTATTAGTTATTGCAAGGTATCATTGACGAGGCAAACTTTTAATAACACCAAGGTAAACCAGACCTAATTTGTCTAATAAGTTGTTAAGTATTGTTATTATAGTGCCCTTAAGTGACCATATATGTTCAAATAATAATGTTAAGGCTTGCATGTTATTGAAATATAAGGAGAGTGTGTACTCTCAGAGAGGCCACTAATGTAAATAGGCATTTTCAAGTAAGAATTTTATTATTGTAGTAGCTTACAAGACTGGTTCTATCATCAGAAACCAAAGCAATAATTGAGAGGTAGTTATAATACTTCAGGCTAAAAAGGTTTGTTTATATCTACAGACATTGAGCATGCTGGACATGTGCCATGGCAAACAAAATAATATTACTCCATACAGTGTGTATTAACGTATTTGTATCTACAGTGCATACGCTGACAGACACAGGCCGTGCTTAGGGAATGAATATTTAGTCTGCGCGGGTCTGACACGCACTGTGCCGGTAGATATAAATGGACCTTCATTAATCATCTAAGATGATGGGGCATCATTGTAGTATCATTGGCATTTTCTGAAGAGCCAGGTCAAGAATGGGAGAGTAGCATCTATGTAAATTATATAGTTCGGTGTCCGGCTGCCTCGCGCGTTGCACGCCCCATCTCCTGATTGGGCAGTCCACTGGATGTTCAAGAAACTTAAACTGCAATTTTAAAACTGAAATATGACATACAGACTGTTGTTACATGTCATAAAATCAATCGTAAATAGTTAACTACTTATTTTCAACAACAGAACGTACTTATTGATTCCGCTTCTTACGAGAAATCAATCTTCCCCCAGTAGAGCAAGCACGGGGATTGTTGTCCCTAGAAAAGACAATAATGACATCGCATTGCGTACATTATTAAAGTTGAAGGAACAAATAATTTACGAATTCGATGACGAAGCGACGTAATTTTTCTCTTTTTCTGCCCTAGACAATAATCTCCGTGCTTAGCCTGCTGAAGACGCATGCCTAATCAGAAAATCTTAACAGCTGCGCCTGGTTCCTACGAATAAAAATCCCCATCCTGTATGTAGGTATAGCTTTCTGTTCAAACTTTAGCTGGGGTTAGTGCATGCAATGACAGTCATATTATTGGCTTAAGTTTGAACGAAACGCGTAATAATCTTATGAAAAAACACGCTTTGAAAATCCAAGTGATAATTTTTAAAGCATATTAAATTAACATTGTCCACTTACAAGTGCCCTTATTGTGAAATAAGCTTTATTGTTAAAAATTAGATTCATTTAGGTAATTATTAAGGTGTGGTGTGGTGACAATGTGGATCACATTCTAGAAAATTCTTTATCTATTTATTAAAGTGGCATGTTTAAAAATGTTTTTCTGCAAATCAGTATTAATCTAAATTTAATTCTATAACTGTATAAAAAAGCACAAATTAAAGCCAATTAATCATGGAATATTATAAATTTATTAAACATGTAAACCTGAAATAAATAACTGTAAAATTAATACCATTATTCCTTTTCGTTCTATTACCTTCATTTATTGGTAATAGTTACCTAAGTTTCTTAGATTGAAAGATTTGTAGTTAAATATTTTATCGAGTGTAAAAGATAATCGAGTACTTATCGCGTAGGTACCTTTTTTGTTTATTTCCCTGAGTTAATATCGCAACGCAGGGGTCGGTCGTCGTCACGGATATCCGATATTAATATTTACTATGTTAAAATGCGAAAGTGTAAAATATTATACATATTTACTGTGATTATATCTTTAATAGAGTTTGTTAACATTGGAATGTAAATAAATAAATACAGCTTGTTAGGTATAATTTTTATTTCCTTATGATAATTATTGCATGAAATATAAAGTCAATCTATTTTGAGTCAAAACTTACAATCTATCCGCGATTCATTAAAGTTTTCAATCATAATTTCGAAATGCAACCTTTCACTACCTATCTACGTACTTATCAAAAAAGGTTAATGAACTAGGCATGTATGTACGTACGTACGTACATGCCTACCTCAAAGATTCTAGTAGCCTATGTTCCACCACTATCTTTGCCCTACCTATAGGTACTCTTATTTATAATCTACTTTATGTATTTATTTATGTATAAAATTTGACTTGTCTAAGTGCTTTTTTGTAAGCCTTAAGAAATAAAGTTATTGACTTTTGAATCCAGGATATTTTATGTCAACAAAGAAGTTTAGGAATTGAAACTTAACAAAAACGAATAACAAAAAAAATCAATGTAATCACTAAAAACTAAAACACAAATTTCAACGATGCATAATCTTATATGTGCAGCAATTTTTTTTATTAATTTGATTCGGAAACTAACGAGAGATCCAATAAATGATGAATGAAAGCTATCAAAAACCAATTGTTTTGTTCGAAGCAAAGCACGGAAGTGCTTTTCGATGATACCAATATGTCGCTAAATATTTTCCACCAATATTCCATGGGTTTTTTGTAACCCCTTTGTGTACAAAAAATATCCAGGTTTTAAATCTGAATATAGGTGTTATTCCTTACAACTGGGGACCAAGCTATTGTCATAAAATAAATTTTGAAAATGTTACTCAAAGAGAGTAACCAGAGTAACATTATTTTCCCCCCCAAGTTCACACAAGTTTGGTCCACCTTTTTATAATTTTGTTACCTATCATTGTAAACCCTATGAGCTAAATTGGACTATAATGTTGATTTGTGATAAGACAACTAGCCTTCCTTTTAAGAGCCTTTACGCCTGCCATGCGCAGTTTGGCTCAAAAACAGTACTTTTCAAACTCGTTATTTTCATGAACCAGTTATCTTACACTATAAGTTAATTAGTAATAATTTTAGGAAATTTCATTGTCTAAAAAGTTAGTTGAGAAAATATTTGAATTAATATAGTATGTACGCGTTCTATGAAAATAACTTGTTAGAGGTTTTCTTAATTTCCCTGTCAGCATCAGTTTCGAAGCTCAAAATTTTATGAAAATACTGACATATCTAATAAAAAAAAAATGATAACCAATAGATAAAATCCTTGGGAAAAAAGTTAGTTGAAAAAATATTCGGTTTTGGTATCGTACTATGAGAAATTAATTTACAAAAAATGTGAAATTTTACGAATTTCAAATGACTTTTTCACCGATATTACTTATTTAATTTACTATAATAATAGCTTACTAATAAAGTTGAGAATCGTCTTTAAAATCATGCATTTAAAATTTTAAATATTTTGTTGTTATTAATTTTCTGTGAATATTTTAAAACTACTATAAAACGCTGCGCGCAAATCCATTCAAATCAGTCCGCCGCGAGGCTTTCTAGAGTGTGGTCATGTCGCTCGGCGCTCTGACTGACCTGTGTTGACCTTTGTCGTGCGTATAAGGCGAGCGGACATTTATAGCGCCCTCGAAACATTTTGGTACTTTGGTAAGTAATTTTTTTTATTATTATATTTGATTGCAAACATAATTGTAGAATGTATTAATATAGACAAAAATCATATTTCAGACATAATGGGAAATAAAATAAAGTTATTTTTTGCGAAGAAACGAAAGCGCAAAAATTAGCAAACATGGAAAATGCAAGAGCTAAAAGGTTAGTATATACAGGGCGTCCCACGGATATGCCACATGGAGGAAAAGTAACTTGAATATTGTAGATGGAACATTTTACTGAAAGAAGACATAACTTATTTGAATTTAAAAAACAATTTAAACTGCATTTTTAGATATTTAAATAATTACATGGTTGAACCTGGAATCGAACCTGTTACACGAGAAAAATAATCATACCGATCGAAAGGCTTCAATTTAATTTACCAAAAACCCTACATATTTTTGTTGATTGGAGGCTACGAATACAATAATAAGTCAGGAAGTCTAATTCAGAACAAATTCCACACAAAAAGTGGGCCGTGCTTCAAATCAAAAGAATGTAGGTATGATTCGAAATAGGAATCACTTCAGATTGGTTCGCGCGCCTGCTGCAATGGCTGCTATGACAGCTGAGTAATAGCGGCGTGGACGTTGTTATGCAATAAGAGGACCGGACCAAGTCAATAACAAAATAATATTTTGGTAAAATGTTTATCACTCTACAGGGTGTTTTTTTTTTCAAAATGAAAATGCAAAATGAGGTCAGACAACTTTTTACTTCATTTGGAAGGATTTTTCCTTGATGAAATATTGAATCGATAAAATTTAGATATTTTTCAATGAAATTGAAATTTATTATGCTTATTTGGTATTTTTAGTTTACCTGCCCATACGATTCGGAAAAATAAGTGGGTAGCTAACAAGTGGACTAAAAACATTAAATTAATCATATTTTGCGGGACAAAGAGTTCACTGAATTGTTATCCAAAAATATATTTATTTATTAACAGACGAGCAGCCAGTGGCTGATGTGTCTATTATCAGCAGTGATCGGAAATTCGGGCGCTTATTTACCTAAAGTTGGTGTAAGACACAACATGGAGCAGTTAAAACCATCTTTCTCGGGAATACTTTCCCGTAAATTCCCGGGATTTCAGAACATTCTAAAATAATGATTTTTTCACCGGAACCTTATTTAAAGACGAAATATAAGACACTTTTATTCTGACGCGAAAATCGATTTTTGTAAAAAAACGTTCAAAAAAGGTGTCTTATAATTCGTCTATAAATAAGATTTCAGTGAAAATACATTCTAGAAAATTCCAAAATTCCCATTTGGAATAAAACAAGTTTGGGTTCATCTCACAAAACAGACAATTATATACCTATATTTTTTTTATAATATTTGTTTCTATTATTCTTACGCAATTATCAAACAAATTATAAATGCGTATGAATAAGTGTTTTAAATTTCGTGTAGAAAAAGGATTTTGGCATAAAATCATAAATATAATTAAAAATGTTTTTTTTTTCAGAAATATTGACTTTGGTGAAAAACACGTCAGAATAAAAGTGTCTTATATTTCGTCTATAAATAAGATTCCGGTGAAAAATCATTATTTTAGAATATTCTGAAATCCCAGGAATTTACGGGAAAGTATTCCCGAGAAAGATGGTTTTAACTGCTCCATGTTGTGTCTTACACCAACTTTAGGTAAAACAGCGCCCGAATTTCCGATCACTGATTATCAGACAGTGTCGAATTTAGTTATTGCGTAATTTTTTTAGTTTGTCAATTTTGTCTCGTAACCAGTTGTCGAGTTTATTCTTGAAGGCGTATATTGATGTGTGATACAGGGTGTTTTATTTTTTCAGGGCCACTGAGAGGAAGTCTGAAACCGTGAGAGTTATCAAAAAGCCATGTTAATAGTTACGTGTTTGAATTTGAAAATAATAAGTTCTTCGTTAAAAAAGACAAAACTTTTTTATATTTTTGGAAAAGTAAGCATTTGTAAAAAAATATAATTTTCTTTTTTGGCTTCTAAGTTGATAATAAATAAATAAATTTACGACGCCTATGTGCCCCTATGGTTGGAACACCTTCAAAATTGATTTTTTCTAATGGGGCTATTTAAAGAATCATCTGTACAAAAACAGATTTATCACACTTTGGACAATCAATATCACTTTGAACATTTATTAAAATAAATTCAAGGTTATTGCGCTTATTTTGTTTTCCATCGCCCAGTTTTTCTACAAAAATTACAGAAAGTATTTAAAATCTAACGTCCGTGCGTAGATGCGTAGAATCCGACTGTCAGTGCTACCACTGACAGTCGAAAGACGGACGTTAGATTCTATCTACATAACCCTGCAAAATGTACTACATATATCTGATTCCTATTTGAATTATCCATAGTTTTGATTTGAAGCAGCGCCCACTTTTTGGTTGGAATTTGTTCTGAATTAGACTTCCTGACTTATTATTTATTCGTAGAATAAAACATTTAAAATGTTGTAAAATAAACTCGACTTTATCCGTACCAAGTGTTTTATTTGTACCTACTCGTAACAGGCTGAAGGTTTATTAGTCACTTCTTTACTTTAGTCTACATAGCGAAGCGACAGAAATCAAAAGTACCACTTTATTTCCGAGTCAGTGTTTTATTTTAAGAATTTGACCTTTTCTAAGTGTACATTTTTGTATTTATGGAAATAAACAATTTTTTATTTTGATTTTATTTTAACAATTATGAAAATTACCTACATATTACAAATTGTTTAATTTAAAAAAGAAATGGTGAAAATAATATGTAAGTAGGTACATTACTTAAAACCCTATACAATTTGAGTAAAAGAGTAGATGTTACATTCTAATTTAAAAGAGTAATATTTAAATTCTATGCTCAATACTTTAAGGTGAGACAAAAATTGAGATTCCAAGAAAGAAAAATACTGAGTAGACACTTCATAATCTTACTAGAATCATTATCTATCACATACATATAAATAAATATAAAAAAAACTTCATAACTTAATCTTACCAGAATCATTAACATATTTATACCACACAGTGCCAAGCCATAGAATACCAGCCTTTTAAAAATAAGCCTATGCCTTGTTTGTATTAAAGTCTAGACTAGTTCCAAACTAGTTTAACTAATAAAATGATATGTTTTGAACATAAATGTAGGTAACTAACTGAAAAATAAATTATTTGGCTTTTTAAATTGTCAATCACATAGAAACGTTTACCTGCAATGAATGATAAACTATTTGTTTGTACTGATTTCCAAAAGCTTTATCTTATCATTAGATTCAGCTTCCGAAGTCGCATTGTTAACTGGATTCTTAAAATACATAGCTACAGCTATACTGACTAGACAGATAGATATTATTGTATGCACAGTTATCACAATATGAAACAGTATATAGCACACAACGGCAGTTATGACTAGTTCGAGAGCACTAGCGTATGTTTTCAAAATTGAATTCAAATTCTTTAAAAAGAAACTTGTGACAATACCTACTATAGCACTATTAACCGTTATCAAAATAACAAATACATCAGCCAGACATGATAGATCGTCAAACATGGACGAGATTTCTCCCTTATACCCCAGCATTATCAAGTTGCATAACACAGAGTCTAGGTACATGAAAACATTTTGCAAGAATATGTCAACATTTGAGCCTTTTGTTTTGAGTAAGTACTCATTGTATGTGCCCGCTAAGCATGAGCAAAAGTTTTGAAAGTTTATGGATAGGAAGTAAATGTTGAATACTTGAGACCAGAGGTCGGTGTCGCCGGCTGTCTTGGTGGTTGCAGCATCGAAGTTCTTTATCATGCATCCTAATGTCAGTATTCCGAGAGAAACCCACTGGATCGGCGTAAGGTTCTTTTTGAACAAGAACTGAAAAAAAAAACAATTACGTTGCATAAATTTCCAAGCACTAAGATGCACTAGCATGCATGCCTCTAGCCTGACAGTAGGTACCTAGCTATAACACTTAGCCCGTGTGAGACTCGTTAGTAGCAGCGTAGCAGAAACTCTGATAGCAGCCAGGGTTAAGTAGGTAAACGCAACGCCCACTCTACCAAGCATCCACGTCATAACCATTTTTCCGTTTTATTGCCAATCACTACATGTATGCGGCCTTATCGTTTAAGTGTAATGTAACTAGTGTAGGTATAACAAGATTTTAAAAGTAACGAAATTGCAGAATTTGAACTTAATGGGCATTTTCGCACTCGCCGCCGGCACGACGACGACGACGGGGCGGGCGCTGTGCCCGTCGCGTCTCGACAGCAAAATATTAAGAAATACTTAAGTAGGTATATGTCATGTTTTTCCACTCTCCGTCTCTCTGGGCTAGCTAGAAAAACTCATCGTCTCGAAATCGTTAGTTTTGTTGCAAAAACCGATTAATGAAATATATTTACGACCAAAGAAGTAGGTATTATTGTTATCTGATTGATATATACTAAAGTAACCTTCTAAACTATACTTAGTTCTGCCCGCGGCTGCGAGAGCGTTGTTTCTATAGGAACGTTTAAAGGTTATTTTTAGGGTTCCGTACCCAAAGGTTAAAACGGGACCCTATTACTAAGACTCCGCTGTCCGTCCGTCACCAGGCGTATCTCATGAACCGTGATAATTGGACAGTTGAAATTTTCACAGATGATGTATTTCTGTTGCCGCTATAACAACAAATATTAAAAAACAGAATAAAATAAATATTTAAGGGGGCTCCGATACAACAAACGTGATTTTTTTGCTCGATATTGGTAACTGCAACAGTTAGACGCGCACAGAATATTTAGATATTTATTGACTTTAAAAAATAAGTAGGTAATTAAAATAAAATAAATATTTAAGGGATCCCATAGAACAAACGTGATTTTTTTGCCGTTTTTATAGATGGTACGGAACCCTTCGTGCGCGAGTCCGACTCGCACGGTTTTATTGTTTCTATACTATGGAAACCAATTTATGGGATAGTAAAAAGTCAACTGCGAGTTGGACTCGCGCATCAAGGGTTCCGTACAAACTTGTACTCCTAAGTAATCATTTTTTTTTGAGAATTTTTAATTTTGCTATATGTAGCACAAGTAAAGGAAACAGGAAAGGTCAGAGACCTTGCTTCTTGCCAAATTTCATGATTCTAGGTCAACGGGATTTACCATTTAGGTTTTGTATGCATGTGATTCCCTTGGAAAATTCCAAAAAATTGGGTATAAACAGCTGTTAATATTGATTGTGTTGACTTAGAAGTTTGATTTATATCGCGGCTCCAAGAGGTTACAAACCTGAGTATATAATGTGAATTTCAACTAGATACCTCTACGCGTTTCTGAGAAAGAGGGTTGACAGACGGGCAACAAAGTGATCCTATAAGGGTTCCTTTTTTCCTTTTAAGGTATGGAACCCTAAAAAGTATGGAAATGCAAATACTTTTGTTACTTCTTTATGCCAAAAAAAGAACGAGCTGAATTTTTGCATAGATCTGGTTCTATATCTATATAAACATATAGGCTAGGTTCTTTTTATCCCGGAACAACGCGAGCGAAGCCGGAAGCTAGTTTTAGGTTATGCATATTATACAAACCTGAAACAATAGAGCTGTCAAAACAACCCTGAACTGCAGCAGTATGTAATATGAGGTGGGGTCATAATGCGAGAGGTTTATGAATGCCAAGTTATTGTAGAAACAGTAAAGCAGAGATGGTATAAAGTAGTAGTATAATAGCCTCCGGTTTACTACTAACGCTCTGAAGAGGTGGGGTTTGTTCCTGTAACAGATACATTTGATTATAGGAGACTAACTTTTTGTTAAAAGAGATATTGTGAAATGCAATATTAGGTCCATTTAGCAGGTTGCCGACATTGTTTAATGTCGCTCGAGGCTGGTTAAGGGGCACATCTAAATTCAGCAGTGGAAAATTGATAGGATATCAAATGCAATTGATTAACTATAATTCAATGGCCATATTTATGTTACCTTACAAAGCAAGCATAATTTATGTGGCTACCACTTAAATGGAATCATTTTTACTCATTATTTATCTTCTAAAATACTCCTATTATCAGTTGTGAACAGGGAAAATTAAATAATGGAACGGAAGTTTCCTTGCAACTGATTAAGTTATGGTTACAGAGTATATGATCTTCTGCATGGGAATTGAATGAGAGTAATAAAGACAGTGTACCAGAAACCTTAACAAATACATGATAATGCGTGGATTCTTAACTAAAACTTAAAATGGTGATGTAATAGACCATGACCTAAGTGTAATAGGCACTTACTTGCCTTTTAGCCTGTAAATAGCGAAACAAATTGATAATAAAGGTCATAAACACTACACCAATTAAATATACAATTTGTAACTTCTATTCAATGTTATATTAAGCTAAGAGCTTGGTACTCACGGTGTCCTTCTGATCGTGTACAAAACCGATGATATAACAAGCTTAAGGAGCTCCGACAGAAATACCACCAGCGTGGTGTTGTAATCATAACCACCACTCTCAGTTTTAGATGCCGTAACAAACACACCTGGAAAATGTATAAATATAAGTTGCTGGTTCTTGACAATTACCTACCTACATCATCATCACAAACAGTAAGCACTGGTGAATTATAGGCAGGTAAAGTCCCTACCTTACACTCATAAATACTTGCCAGTAGGTTGAGTGAGCTGAGCGGCTAAGATAAGCTAAGTAGTGACTATGAAAGGGAATTCATAATCCCTTCATAGAATAGAAATATTATTTCGGTTGGCATGGAGGAACTTACCCTGGAATACAAACAAAATGATATACAGTGCAAAAACAATGAATGCTTCTTTGTCAGGAAAGAAATTAAGAAACATTTTGATCACTTCGGTCTCCTTTATTTCATTACCGACTCTTAAAGTATCGGTTTCGGTTTTTTATTGATTTTACTTTATTAATTTGTTGATAAATCGTTTGGCCTTCGTTTTTCTTCATTTACTCTGCTTTGATGCTAAGTTTCTATCTACTGTGAAATTATATTTCTATTAAAGTTGAATTTCAGTTCTTCAGATTCTTTCTATTCAGCGGCCTCTTTGAATGAAAACCAAATGAAAGTAGGTAATGAAACTTGTCCACAAACAGTGAGTGAATGAGTATGAGTGAAGGAAGAGAAGAAAAAAAACAGAACCAGACCAACGTGTTGCCAGATCAAATTTCACAAAATAAGTAGAATGTCGAGAAAAAAATCAGTAGAATGCAAACAAAATCAGTAGATTTAGAAAAAAATTTTTTTTTTTTGCATTTGAAGATTAAAACACCTCTGTGAAGTTGGCCGCCAGACTTTGTCTGTTTTATACTTCGATATTGCTAATCGTTTGAGAATCGTTTGAGAGAGTTTGAGAGGAAAATTAAATTATTTGAGAGTAGTATATTCTAAGGTTATTCTCGCGAGAATTCATAATAAAACACTGCTTTTACCGGATTGATCGCGTATATTTTATTTTTAGTTGTATAATTGACGGTAGATTTGCAAAATTCAAATTACTTGTAAAGACAAATGTCACCTCAGTCTGCCTGTGATCATGGAAGCTGAAAAGCCTCCGAAACGTCAGGTTATAAACAAAATATAAAATATACGCGATCAATCCGGTAAAAACAGTGTTTTATTATTTGAGATAATTAGTTTTTATGTAAAAACCATTTTAAATTTTTGTGTGAACTTGGCCGTCATTCCGGCAAAAATGTACTTGGACGTTTAATTTTTGTTTCATTTGTTTGAGAATCGTTTGAGAGAGATTGAGAGTTCATCAACATCGTTTGAGAGTTATTAATTTAATTAATACAATAAATATTCATTTCTGAAACAGCAATTTTGATTTTCCCCGCCAATTAGTGCACTTCCGGTCTGCGGCGCAGGCGCAGTGGATGAAGGCAGTGCTGCCAGATCAAAAAACCTATAAGACAGTTTACACTTGCAGTGCATGGCACTGCTTTGGAAATAAGGCTTTTTGACTATTAAATAAATTAAGGTAGAAGGATAAGTGAATTTCCGCTAATTTAGCCCACATGGAGGCAATCTTTTGTGAGAGATACGCCACGCCTTATTAGATATTTCGTACTACGTACATACAACTACATGTTCATCATCTATGAAGAAAGAAAGAATCAAAATTGCTGTTTCAGAAATGATTATTTATTGTGATAATTAAATTGATAACTCTCAAACGATGTTGATGAACTCTCAATCTCTCTCAAACGATTCTCAAACAAATGAAACAAAAATTAAACGTCCAAGTACATTTTTGCCGGAATGACGGCCAAGTTCACACAAAAATTTAAAATGGTTTTACATAAAAACTAATTTCTCAAATAATTTAATTTTCCTCTCAAACTCTCTCAAACGATTCTCAAACGATTAGCAATATCGAAGTTTAAAAAAGACAAAGTCTGGCGGCCAACTTCACAGAGGTAGTTTTCGGTGCTTGTAGGCCTTCGCTGATTGCATTCACAGATCACTATATATGTACCAGGTACAGATAGGACAGTGAAATTTTTCAACAGTTCTCAATGTTCCGTTTTGGCGCTGGTGTCGCATATTTTATTGTTTTACTCTGTGGCTCATCTGTACACAACTAGTGATAGATAACGTCTCGATTACGATCATCACACATCGATTAAATCAATCGATTTTCTAGTGATGTGCCTCTCTATTCGTATATTCGATTAGGGTTCTTTCATTCAATTATTTTCTAAACTACAGTAGGTTCTGGAGTAAAATAAAACATGAACATTTAGTTATTTAAATTCTTTATTTTTTCTATACGTTTTCTCTTGACTCTAATTTTCTAATATTTTGATTAGATTATAAGGCATATAATCATAATTATGCAAGGTATACACTCTAATTTGTGTGAAATTTTCTCTTTTACACTATGTGATATCATATGATTTATTATTACAAACTTTAGTTATGAGGGTTCCGTACCCAAAGGGTAAAAAAGGAACCTTATCACTAAAACACTGCTGTCCGTCTGTCTGTCCCTCTCTCACTGTATCTCATGAACCGTGGTAGTTAGATAGTTGAAATTTTCACAGATGATGTATTTCTATAGTATTGTTATATAGTGGTATGGAACCCTTCGTGCGCGAGTCCGACTTGCACTTGGCCGGTTTTATGTTTGAGGTACTTGTGCACTATATGTATATAGTTACCTGCTTTTTGAATTAATATCAATGTTTCAGCTTCAGCCACATCATCAATATCATTATCTTTTTGGTGATAATAATGTTCATCCAGAACATGATATTCTGAAAGAACACATTTTAATTAGTTTAGTCCACAGAAGCTACGGAAGAGTATGGGTAATTGGATGTACCTACATACCTTCTGAACTTAGAGGTAATCCATGGGCTATTTCTTTCGAAGAAAACAGGCAGGGATACGAGAAGCGGATCCTTCGACCTTCTTCATCGAATTGTTCCTTGTCGAAGTGTTTTTGACAAACTCGTTTTCTCAACAACTGCTCTGTCGTAAGTCCAATGAGGAAAGGATTAGTCGGAACAAGGAAAGACATCCACAAATTTCTTAAATTATCGTCCTTTGGCACACTAAATAGGCGGTGAGATTCACTAGTTGCATTGCAACCCCCTACACAGCACTTTAGCGGCGGCATGGCGAAATAAATGTACATACATTCGTAGGCACTATCATCTCAACTAAATGAGGCGAGAGAGGACAAATTGGCGTATCAATCGGGTAGGTATCTCAACTCAAGCAAACAAAACTAACCGACCGCGGTAAGTTTTGAAATCAAAACTAACCGACCGCGGTTAGTTTTGTTTTCTCCTCGCATATTTTTTTTTCGGTACCAAAGAGTATACAATCGACCCAAAGACTATATAATAACTACGTAAGAAATCGACCGACAATCGAATTCGACCACAACTCGACTTGCGCGATTTGACAGCTGAAGGAAAAAATGGCGCCACCCGGGACGTGCTGTTTTTTTTTTGTTGACGACTGCAGCGCCATAACGGAATGATTGGAACTAAGGCTGTCACAGGCGTGATTGCATTAGCCTTTACATGTTTTCCTGTGGATAGTATGTCACTGTCGCAAAACTTCTACCGACCGACCGTCACTGTGACAGGTCAGTCATCGTCCATTTGTACAACAATGTCAAAAATTTTAGAAAAATTGTTTGCATGGGTTTTTGTATGTTTTGGCCGATTATTTCTTGAAGAAACTCAGTAAATAGGTACTAACTACGCACAGTTTTAGTTAATATGATAACCATTAAATTAGTGCTTGCGTAGAACCAGCCAAACATTAAGAAAATTGACTGGTACTCATTTTCACCTTATATTTTCAGCAACTTTAGCAGTGCCATCAACCAAGACCCAAAATTCTAACAAATACTGATTAATTAACGATGGCTGGTGAAGAAGATGATAGTACTTGGTAAGTGTCATGAACGTTAAAAGTGTCATTCCTTTTTCATTATTCATAGGCTGATTGTAGATAATCATAGATAAGAAGTTACAGTTGTGCACAAGTAGGTAGGTAAATTTTTATTACCTACTTTCGGCCTTTTCGTTACAAACACACACACTATGAGTGGTGTTGTATGTAGATTATTATTTTATGGTACATCCAAAGAAGTTCTTTTGTACCAAGACCCAAAATAACTTGTCTTTTAAGTACTTCGGCCTGTGATCTCATGTAGCATGTCCTCTAGAATTTTGGTGAGCCGAAAAATACATAATTTAACTTGTGTTATTTGTTCTCCTTCTTTTTCAGGCTAATAGAACTGGAGTCAGCTCTTTTAGATGGCTGTACTGCTCATGAAATTAACTTACTCACAAAGGGAAAGAAAATCCCTGACGGCCTGCGTCCGGATGTTTGGCTCCTCTGTCTTAATGTCCAAGATGCAAGTAACCAACTCCTTTCATTTGATGAAATATTTGATCTAGCAAACCAAAATGAACTCCGGGATGATGTTAAGAAATTTGTAAAAAAACTAGGTAATGATGATGACGATAAATTGTCTGTTTTATCAGACATAGAGTCTATTATAACATTTTACTGTAAATCAAAGTCTATCAGCTACACATCAAATAATGGCTGGATTGAACTATTGCTGCCTTTACTTAGTTTGAAATTACCAAGGGCAGATACATACAACTTATTTGAAAGGATAATCAAATTGTACATCCCCAGTGGCTGTGTTAAAAATGGTGTGCCATTCCATATATTACGACTGGTTCTGCAGTATCATGACCCCGAACTGTGCTCTTTTTTGGATACCAAGAGAATAACCCCAGAGCAGTATTGCTTACCTTGGCTTAGATCACTTTTTGCTGGCACATGTAATTTGGAAGTGGTACTTTTCATGTGGGATTTGTACTTCCAGAGGTCTGATCCTTTCTTTATATTTTTCCTTTGTTTGATCATGATAATTAATGCCCGAGAACAACTGCTGCAGATGAAAGATGATGACAAAACTGCAATTATTGAAACACTAATAAGTATGCCTGCTGATCTTGAAGCCAATGATGTGTCAGATTTCTGTTCGTTAGCACATTATTACTCACTGAAAACTCCTCAGTCATTTAGAGAGGATGTATTAGAAGTGTTGTTTTCTGAAAATTTGGAGATCAACTCCAAGGTGTACTCCCAAGCCTTGTGTCTTCCTGTAGCTGTTCATGAGCTCATTGAGAGTGCCACTGTTGATGCTAATGTTGACAGTGTGAAATTCTTCCTAGTTGACTGTCGGCCATCTGAGCAGTATAATGCTGGTCACTTGTCTACTGCATTCCACCTGGATTGTAATTTAATGTTACAAGAGCCATCAGCTTTTAAAACTGCTGTGCAGGGCCTGCTGAATGCCCAAAGACAGGCCTTAGCGGCGGGTTCTTTGGCAGCTGGTGAGCACCTATGCTTTGTAGGCTCCGGCAGGGCTGTGGAAGATAGTTATGCGCATATGGTTGTCGCGTCATTCCTAAAGAGGAACATCAAGCATGTTTCCATGCTGGATGGAGGTTTTGTTGCAATTCACGACTACTTCGGCCCCCACATGACGGATTGCCTTGAAGAACATAATCAGTCCACGTGCTTAGTCTGTGTGCCGAATAATAACAATGACGGTGCTGACTTCCGGCAAACCAAAGTCAAAGATAATTTACCAGCTAAGCAATTGTTTAGCAAGCTGTCTTCAGCAATGAAAGCAAAGAGTCAGGAGGTGAAAGGCAAGTTGATAGAGTATATCGTAAATCCCAATGCGAATGTAAATAATGGAGAGTGGCACGTTTCTGCAGGAGATAGAAAAGAGCAGAGGTACCGGAATGTTCCTCCCGTGTTCAGTATTAATGATGAAGACGATGACTCTAGAACAGATAGTCACAGGAAAGATTACACTGAATCCGATTCGTTGGAAGAAATTGTTGATGTTAGCACATATATGAAGGAACATAATGTGGTTGATAGCTTTGTATGCCAAGAAGTGCTCCTCAATGGATACATGCACGATTCCTACCTTGTAGTAACTGAAACTCATTTGGTTATACTGAGAGACATTCCGAATAAGCGTGGCGCGGCTAAAGTTATGTCCAGAAGGCTTTTGTCCACGATTGTAAAAATCACCGCCAAAAAGCGGCACCCAGAACTTATCACGTTTAAATATGGGGTACCGGATGGAGATAATCTCCTCATAAAGGACATGGATCGATTTCTAATACCCAATGCTTCTGTAGCGACTAAAGTAGTTTCAAACCAGATCGTCCATCAGTTAGATAAATAATAAAATAGAAAGTTACGATGAAAATATTTATTTAGTTCCTAACGAAAATAATTTGCGGCACTTCAATACAGCACTCAAACTTCTGTTCACTTGGAAACTTGCAATATGCTTAAAACAGCCTTGTTTATTACATGGTAAAAGACACGAGGCTTTATAATCGGCATGGCAATTAATCTTAACCCAGCTCGTACGTTAAATTAAAGCTATTTACAGAACTCAACAAAGTAGTCCCCATCAATCGCGTGGATGGGAAAGAAAGATATATTCACAACCACCCCATTAATGGGGTGGCTGGGAAAAAAAAACATCCGTGGATGGGAATATTCATCCCATTGACTTGAGTAAACCACCCCACTGACTTTTTAATGATAGAAATATTAAATCTTTTCGTAGGTTTTACTATTCACATCATTGAGTATTAGTAAGAACAGTCGGAAATATAAAAGCCAACTTATTTAAGCAAATCAAGTTCTGGTTTATTATCAATAACAATTTTCGTTAAATAATCACTACGCAAATTTGATGAATAAGATTCTTTGTACCATGAACTGTGGTTACTAGAAATTTCGCGGACAGCTAGACCCCCCAATCGAATACTAGGTAGGTATATAAAAATCATTGTAAAATATAGTGTGATTACTGCCATCATATTTTACAATTATTTTTCAATCAAATAAAGTCTTAAGTGCAGCATTCAAATATTTATTATCATAGTGTGTGATCAGCACATTTTTTTATAATTCTCTTGTTGATAAGAAATGGAGGCCTTAGTTTTTATAAAGATAGTTATTGTGAAAATGTGATGATTACACTGTGATAAAAGTAGTATTTGAATACAATACTGTACTTAGATATTATTATTTAATCGAAAACGAATTGCGTACGATGCTTTGATTACTCAGTGTTCTTCCTAAGATTATTATTTGATTTTAAAAATTTGCGTAGTGATTATTTAACAAAAAATGTTATTGACAATAAACCAGAACTTGATTTGCTCAAATAAGTTGGTTTTTTTATTTCCGACTGTTCTTACTAACACCTATTAAAATTCAGTGGGGTGGTTTACTCAAGTCAATGGATGGATGGGAATTTTCACCCCATTGACTTGAGAAAACCACCCCGCTGAATTTTTAATAATAAAATATTAAATCTCTTCGTAGGTTTTACTATTCAAATAATTGAGTATTGTATTAGTGGGGTATATTGTATTGTAGTAATGGGGTGGATTTTCAATATATCGTGAGATAACCAATGGTGATGATCATATTTATTTTATTTATGATCATATATTTTCATTTATTTCTGCCTGCATGTAGGTAGGTACATTCCATCTTATTTCTAAGGTGAATGGTTAATACCTATTCATGTAATTTGTTCTGTGGTGATCAATAATTATTGATCACCACTTATTACTTACTTACATAAGATTGATTGTTCTCATGCACGCTGTTCTGCCGTGCTGCGTGAAGCTTCTCACCGACACCCACTTCCGCGTCCTTCGTGTTCGTTTAGATATTATCGACAAAATAAAAGTGCATTTCTTATTGGACCACCCTGTACTTTGGAGAGTGTTCTTAGCTATATTTGATGACAATTGGTGCAGCCATTTTTATGTTTCTTTGGTCGGGGTTTTAACGCATTTACTGCCTAGCTTCACGGAACAGGAGATACGCATGGGCACCCATAAGGTAATTAATGTTTTAAGTAAACAGTATCTTGCTTGACTTTACATTCTGTTATAAGAACACTTATACTTTTGTAACGTTTTAGTATGTATGTTTAAATTTTTATTCAAATCGTGATACTTCCTTACATTATTCATTCCTGAATAATTAATAAATTAATTGTTATTTAGGGTTTTGCCTAATATGTGATCTAGATTACTTCATTATCTATTTAATATAAAATTTAAGTATTCTTATGTTGTTTCCATAAATTTAAGCAATTCGATGTTGTTATTTTTAATAAAATTCTATTATTTAAAAACCTGTACTTTCTATCTTTTATCACTAGACAAAAAGAAAAGACAATGCTTTAAAGGTGGTATTAGATGAAAACACAGTTTATCGCATGTATATATTCATATTTTATTTTTATATTTAAACATTCTTTATACATAACTTATTTTAGAAATTTTTAGAATGGCAAATTGTGAGTAAGACATTACATTATGAATATTATGTCGGTTATCATTTAGGACATACTTCCATAAACATTTATTTTAGATTTCTCATAAAAACTTTGTTACTCTGAATGATATGTTTCAGTTTCAATTGAGGCTCACACGTTTATTTTTAAAACTTATTTTACATTAGAATTCTCTAAACATTCTCTATCAGCCGAATTGTAGGTATAATCTGATTTGATTTATGTAGTATAGCTGCTGTTCACCAAAAGATAATCGGACAATTAGGCAGCTTCGTCGGTTTTGACTTTAACTTTGACGTAAAATGTACGAAAACTTTTGTCAAAACGTCGATTATCATGTTATTGCTCAATTATCTTTTCGAAGTAGACATACCTTAATTCTAAGGTTTTTATTTATTATACTCTGGGTTATTAATTTCTTAGACATACCTTAGTTTTATATTACCTAGTCAGATAAAATGTCTGATCTATATTATTTATTTTTAGGAGGTATTCACAACTTTGAAGTAGTTCCTTAAAAAAACCTACACAGCAGGCCCAGCACGGGCATTCTTGTAGATTGTGTAGAATAGAGAAAAATGACATCGCATTGCGTACCCTAAATGAGTTGTTGAAGAAATTAGTTTCAAATACGCATTCGATGACGATGTGACGTAATTTTTCTCTATATTTCACCTTAGACAACAATTCCCGTGCTAGGCCTAAAGTAATACCTACGTACATGATACATACTGGCTCAAAGTAAACCAAACTTATAGGAAACAATATCGACACTTTCTCATGTTTAGTCGGTACAAAGAAGTGGTTAAATTGTACTAGTCGGTAATATGATTTGTTCTCAAAAAGACAGATTCTCAGCAAGACAAATTCTCAGAAAGACAGGTTCTTATGTGTATTGTCAATTTCCAATCCAATGTAGTCTTCTACAACACACTAAAATCGACGAGTTGATGAGAACTATCGGCTGCCTACAATATTCATATACGATGAGCTGTCACACCAACTCGCCCCGGGCTGTGTCGCCGACTTATGTACGAGTATATATGTGGGGACTCCTAGACAGACAAGGAAAAGGCTACTTATTTATGGTTAGGGAAGCCCCTTAGGTATTCGGGTAGGTGTCTTAATACGGTACCTTAAGCAGTATCAAGGCAAGGTCGATGTTAAAAGGACATTAATCCACTAATACTCCCACCTATCGCTACATTGATCCCTTAATTTATTTTACGTTGTAATTACTGCAGGTCTCTTCAACCTTTTTATTAATCGAAATGAGTAGCGCATTTACACAGCATCCGTTTTACCGGATCCGTTTAATTTTCGTGATGGCGTATGTGTAGTTGTAGGAGCGAGTTCACACACTCGACAGTATTCCGGATTCAGTAAACGATTATTTCCAATAGCGATGGATCCGTAAAAATAGTTCTGTAAAAACGGATCCGCTGTGTGAATGCGTGACATATTTGTGTAGGTAGACGTTATAAAATAATTATGATTTTTAGATAAATCAGGTTAAGTTAACCAAACACACAACACGTTGCGTGACAACAGGGCTTTATTTTAGTAAGTTTGCGTCTGTACCTAAGTGTAGTCCGGTTTAAAGGTAGAGTATAGGCGGTCTGCCTGGCCCAAATATTGTTCAAACTGATTATGTACTTTTACGCACTTAAGACTAGATAGATTGGACTTAGCAATAAGTATTCGTAAACGGTATGAAAAGGTAAGAAAGAGATAGTAGGTACCTACCTAAACTAATTGAAATTTAATGTTTCGTTACATATTGCTAATTACTCTATGTTATTTTATTCTTTAATAGTTGTCGGACCACCATACATGGTAGGTAGGGGAACGGGGGGTGCAGTGAATCACTTTTTTTTTAAAAAGCTCTAGCGACATTTTTATTAAGGTTGGAATTTACTTGCGTTGTGTCAAATGGAGAATGTTTAAGCTACAATATTCTGTGATAAAATCGTAAATATAACAAAAAAGACGTAAGTTATAAAGATTTGAAAAAAATATGGAAAATTATCCACTGCGCCCCTTGATAGGGGCTCAGTGGATATTGATTAGGGGTACTATGGATCACATTGGGGTGCAGTGGATAGTTGCCTTCATTTTGTCATGTAGTTTTGTAGGGGCACTATGAACCAACTGGCAAGTTTTCAAAATAATAGAAGGATTCATATTGTTTTACTTTTTATTAAGTTATAAAAACCAAGCTATTAAAAATCTTAAAATTAAAATTCTTTTGGTTCGGAGGATAGGAGACAACAATGATGCCACCAAATTCTACATAATATTAATAGTCTTTTCATACTTGGGAACTTCTCAAATCACTTCTTCCACTATATCAAATCTATGCCTTTCTTCATCAAATCAGCACTATGTAGACCAATATTAGTCTTCCTCTTTCGATTAGAAACCATTTGGCAAGCTAATACAAAAGAAAAATAGTTGGTGTTTTGTACAATACAAAGGGGACACAGTGAATAAATGATCCACTGAACCCCAAGAGAAATCAGTCCAGTGTGCCCCAGAAGGTGTATTTGAAAACATTTTTGAAAAAACAGTTAGTTTTGAAATACTACAATATATTTGAACATAGATTTCCATAGTTATTGAAACCGTGGTTTATAAAAAATAAAAACCACAGCAATACTTCCATTAGATTTTACAAAAAAAGTTCGTTAAATTGACCAATAAAAATATAAATGCAACTTATCCGTCCCAGTGTAACCGTAGCGCCCCTTCTCGACGTTGTGGTCCGAGGGTCACTGGCGCGGGGAGGGGTAGGTTAGTTAGTCGGCGCTTGGCTTGTGTTTACGTGTATGCGTGAGCCGTAGTAAATGAGATATAGATGTTTAACCACTGTGCCCCGTGATTCACTGCGCCCCCCGTTCCCCTACATAGTAAAATATTTACAATTACTAATGAAGTATTTCATAATATCGTTAGTTATTTCACCTATGGTCTATCTTATTAACTAAGAACTTAAACTCTACGGAAATCTCCCATGGAGTTATAATGATATGTATATGATATGTATGTTATGTAACTGTAGGTTTGTATCCAGCAGTAGGCTTATATTCTAGGCACAATAATGGCAATGCAATGAAGCAGTCATTCAAAAACGTAAATAACGAGTACAATATCAAGGAGAGATTGATAGATTGGTTTCAACCTTGACACATTGACACGTGTCCCTCCATCTGTAGTTTCTTTCATGAAAGGATTTCATAAAAAATTACAAAATGTGATTTCTCACTCTGAGACAATATTATTGGTATGGTGAAGCGAATTAAGTGGAATTCGGCCCAGTAAGTAATCTGTAGGTATACCTAGAACTGGGCTCAATCCACAACGGGATGGCAGCGGCCGGCAGCAACGTGGCGAGCACATTTATTGTCAAATAATCTTTAGATAGGTAATTCTTTATTCATAAACAACGTGAAAAGGATGGGCATAGGACTTCCCGTTCATAGGAGAGCGGGACAGAGCACGCGTTTTTGGAACGGCGCCAGTGCAAAAATTGAGTTTTTGGCTTATTTAAAAGAAAACTTTACAACTTATGAAAAACTGTCAGAAGTAACAAAGTAATCACCTACGAATCAAAAGATAGTCATTTCAATAGACTGCAGAAAAGTCGATCAAATTATGTGCAAAACAGTGCAATTTCATGACTTGCTTCTATAGTATATTTTTTATTAGAAATCGTGTTTTCACGTTGAAGGAACTAAAGAAAAAAAATCGAATTTTATTTAATTCTAGTTTTTAACCACGGGAATCCCGTGAGTACTGAGATCTAATCCTAGTTTGACACTGCCGGCCGCTGCCACCCCGGTGTAAATTGAGCCTTAAGAATCGTTTGGAGAAACATGGTTAGAAATTACCTAGGAATGGAAGCAAGACGTACCTATTTATAGTGAGAACCAGAATCCTCGCTTTTATGCTCAACGTCCATATTACTAATCAGCACCGCCGGCCGCACCTCACAATCCATTTAATGTATTCTCTGCTGTGAGTAGTTAACTGCGGTGCGACCCATTATACTTACTTCAATCAGGCCAACCCGCCTGCGTAACTGTCACTCTTAGTCGGCAACAATAAGTGTCTACGTTTGTGCAGCGCCAAGTGTTAATGAAAACGACTGACTTCTGGTAAAAGCGATAAGGTTTAGCTAATGGACGTCGAGTTCCACAAATCTTTCAACCAGCAGCTAATAAATATCACACGCGAAAATGTACCTATTTAAATGAACATATGTTTTTATCACAGCCCGTTTTGTATAAAAAATATTTAGCTACTAAAGAGTGATGTAGAGTAAGCATAGAAGTAGACAGATCGAAGCGGAGACTGCTCTTGCTGAGGATGTTTTTGATTCTGGCATGGAGAGGTTTGCAGATGGCTGGGAGAACGTGGATTGTCTGATCACGTCAACTGAAAAGAAACGTTAATGCATTAAAATAAGGATGAAAAGCATTCTGATTACATTAAGGTTATGATAAGGTTTAGGTAAATGGTATAAGAAAGATGTAGAGTATATCAGATGCACTATGCATTTTTACAGATTTGAGGGGATCAATTTGTGTTTTTTTTCTTGCAATATGTTTAACATACTACAATATTTTACAAAACTGTTGGCTTGTTTTATAGTAAAAACAGTCATTTCTCATGAAATTATTACAAAAAATAATGTAAATACCTTGGAATTACAAAACGATACCAACAATGTAAGAATACACGTAAAATAACTTAAATATGAACAAAAAAAACTCGTAATTCGTTTATATAAAATAATAATCCGTAATTTAAATATGAACAAAAAAAACTCTTAATTCGTTTATATAAAATAATAATCCGTAATTTCGAAATCTTAGAACAAAATTTGATCCACTCGGGGTCTAGAATCTCGAATCAATCCATTCGGATTGGTACAAATTTGATATTCATATATCGTAAGGATATCGTGATTCGGTGATTGCAAAAGCCTATTCTTAAAATATCGCATTCGAGAAGTCCAGTCGAGAGTCCCACACAGAGTATTAAATGAACATCTATTGAAAAATACCTACCTACCAACTATTGCAATGTTACACAAACGTAATGTCCTCGAAACAAGCCAAACAATTCAAAACCCAACTCAAAACTAGTGACACCTGTGTGGATAAGACATGTTTGACATATGTTACTATTGTAAAAGGCTTTGCCGAAGTACATTAACGTAGTTATAGTTACACTCACTGTAGAGTTAGCTGCGTTGAAAATTGTGATGTGATTCTACAAGATAGTGTATTTGCGATCGGTTTGTTGTTGTACGAAGTACTTTTGCGTACTTTCACGTATTTAACGTGTCCAAGAGTCCTGTCCTCACAGGACTCTTGGATAGAAAGAAAGCCATAGAAAGTAAGGAGTTACAGTTAAAGACTACTGAACGAATCGGCCCCAAATTTTGGAATTTCACGAATCACACAAATCACGATATACAGTATGCCACGAAACATGTGCACTAAAACGGATAAGGGTGATTCTGGACCCCAAGGGGAGCAACTTTTGAGCTAGATTGCTCCTATGGCTGAAGCCTAAGGACCTTTACTCGTCGCATGAAGAATCCAAATACCATCGGCTCTGCGAGTTATGTGCCCCCGCTGCCACTTAGCTATGTCGGTTACCTTGGTTCTTCTGCGGATATCATTTCTGATTTGATCTCGCAGAGGGACTCCGAGCATAGCCCATCCATTACTTTCTAAACCAGACCGTACACCACCTTGTAAATCCGGCAGATTCACTTACCTATAACAGTATCGTTCCTAACATCGGCGAACTTGTCGTCAATGCTCCTGAACTCAGGGATGGTGCTGACACACGTGATCTCGAGCCGGCCAGAGGCAACGAGTTGCAACTCTAGAAAAAAAAAACAATTATCAAATATCCGCGTGCAGAAGTTAGATAGGTACTATAATTTATTTGGTTGCCGATTCAAAGATCGACTTGATAGTAAAATAACATAATAGAAAATATTTTTGTAAAATTCGGTACCCGAGATCGTCACATAGAGGTCCCTTTTGTTTGGCTTGCGGCTTTTGTGGCGACTCGTCGTGGTCCGGATCACGTTGATTTCGTGCTCGTGCAACTCTGCTAGCTGGAAAATGAAGCGTCAATTGTATGTAAGGCACTTTATTCAGGGTTATTCGGGTTTCGAAAAAGGGCTTTAAGGTTTGTTACCTTCTTGATCCAGATTATTAGAAGTTACTTTAGAAAATGCACTCAAAAAAGGCGGTCATTTATTTGATGATTTTGATTCCATATCGTAATTACCATTACCCTTTTCCCTTCGTGTTTTAACATTATAAGACCATGTATAAAATTTCGAAAAACATCTGCAAAAACCAACCCGACACAAAATCACCATGGAAATCTTAACAACGCCGTCTCTAAAATAAAACTGTTGTGTATAATGAAAATATTCCAGTCGAAGCACGAACGTAGGCATTCCCACATAGGTACAGCAAAGATAGGTACGTGTATGTATACTTTACAGTGGTTAAGCTTTGCACGTGGAAACATAATGGTTGATTTGCATAAAAGTAATTTCCTTCAGCTCAGATAGGCGCTCACGCAGTGAACAAAACACGGTATTAATAATATTGTCAACGTTGCTGCCTATTACCAGGGAATTCATTATTTATGGGGTTTACGAGTACCTTTATTATTATTAGATTCCTTGTCTGTAGGTGGTCCTAAGCCCGCGTTGATTTTATTAGCTAACAATACGTGTTTGGATTGATGTAAAGTAATTACGCTAATCCCTTGGTAATCCTATGGTTAAACCAACGCCGTAAATGTGTTACGCCTACGTTATAATCGCTACGTGTTTCGTAGGGCCAGATACTTCGTAGATCCTCTACGAGTGAAGTGCTTCGTAGAACTTCTACGGCGTAGATGTTTCGTAGTCTCTTACGTAGAGTCTCTACAACTTTAACGAAAAAGTGCTACGCTGGATACAAAGTCAATTCAACTGTTGTAGATAGAAATAGTGGGTGGCATATAATTTGTCTGCAATATAACAATTTATTTACAATGCTTACCTGGTCCTTGAGGCTGCATCCAGGCGGTCGGGTAGCGACATGAGACGCGTGGGTCAAAGCGACCAGCGGGGAGGGGGTACTGTCCCCTTCTTCCAAGGCCCTCTGCAACCCCCTCCGGCCGTTCGCCATCGGCACTCGGAATTTATGAGAGTGAGCGGCGAGCTCGTCCATCTGAAACGACGTTTTACTTTACGATACACTCAAAGTGTTTGTCTTTAAAACAGTCTTGAGTATTAAATGGTAGCGTTTGTCCTTAAAACTGGAGTATAAATTGCGGTGATTTTGCTTTATGTTATTTGCTTAATTTTGTGGGAGGTCATCGTAATAGGTTAAAATATCTTGGATTTGTTACAAATAAGAGACTCTTAACTATTACAGATGAAAAAACCTTGTTACCCGTGGTCCCCGCACTAGGCTAGGCCTGTTTCGCGGGAGACCGAGTGTACAGGTGGATTTACTTAATTACACTAAGAGTAAACAAGCAAATACTGCAACAGAGTAACCCTAAGTAACTAAAAATAAAATAATTTGATGTATACACACACATGCAAAATTATATTTGTGTGACGGTGAAATGGAATGATCAAAGTTCAAGTCGAAAATGCATATAGCTGGTATCACTAACAGTCTCACCCAAACTTGTCCCAAATAAGACATCCTAAACAAGTATGTCTGTGTATCTTAGTCACTTGATATGAGATCGCCGTGCTAAGACGCGCGTAGTCACAAAAGTTTCGCAAGCCAATGATGAAGGATTTTATAAAGAAGGTAGCCTTACCTTCTTGCCATTAATGAACCAGGTGATGTGCGGCGCTGGCAACGCCGGTGCCGTGGTGCAGTTGGCACTGAGGGTCTCCCCGAAGCTCAGGTATCGAGTCGGGAAGTCGATACGGGGATGATGCTTTTGAGGATCTGAAGAAAACAGTTTCATAAATTTTCGTAAACAGGAAAACCCTTGTCTGCTTAGCAGTAAGCTTGTCTTATTGATAATCGTATCAAGTTTCTGTATCAACCTTAATTTGTAAGCCCAACTGTTGGTTACTAAGTTAAGTTTTGTCCACAAAACAATAACCCAAGACAAAGTTGCACGAATACTAGGTACTAATGAAATAAAAGTTTTATACAGCTGTAAAGATGATAGATACTACTTTTTCGGCTAAATGCGCTTTGTGTTGAGTCATTAAAAATACATTATTTTTGCGACATATACTTGCGAAAGAGGGCGAAGAACAACAAAGACTTTACTACAGAAACACATCGATTTATGACCCAGAATAATTGTTATATAACTTTCCTTGCGATCTCATGTTGGATGTCCTATTTAGATAAATACTTATAGGTAGCTTGTATGGCGTTAGCAAACATATGCACCATCCACCCACAAACTACATTGGGGATATTAGGTATTATCCACCTATCCTTCTAAATCTCATTCAAGCTCTAATATATTACAGCTTTTAGGTATTCTAAGAGGCGCAAACGCCCCGAAGAGTAGCCATCTTTCAAAGCCCTCGCCGGATCAGTTCATGCACAGATTTCATATTCCTCTCACATCCGCTTACCTATCTTTTTCGCAATCTTTCCGTCCTCAAACTTATGCAAAAGCTAACCTTTTCATCTTTCCGCCTTCAGTTATTGCACACGGTATGTTAAAATATTCGGTTTGAATTTTATTTGATTTGAAGTCCTTTTGTGGGTGAGGTAACTAATTCGATCTTTGTTTATGTAAATTCGGTAGGTAGATTTTGAAAGACAGAATAGAGATTACTAAAGTAAATAATCTTTATTAACAAAGAAAATTACAATAAAATAAAAGAATTAAATTAAAACTAGTATTTACAATTGAAACAATTGAGCTAACTGCAGACTGTTGCAAACATTCTACAAGTAGCTCAACTGATCCATATCAATACCAGTCGGAAGCGTGCCCAAGACGCTAGCTGCATTGCCCCGATGTATAGCAATGCTGATGCGCTGCGCCACATACTCACCAGCTCTCGGGTCACGCATCGCTTCGACCAGACGCTCAGATAATTTTTTGAATACCCGGAGATCCTCGGTACCCCACGGATCTAGGGTCTCGACTCCAAGGGGAGCAAATGCGTAGGCTCTGTCGAGACCTGCATATTTGCGCCTCTTGAGATCTTCGGCCAAATCTGCCGCCGCACCAGCCCTCACGGAAGTAAAAGTTTTTCATTGTTAATAAAGATTATTACTCTAAAGTAAATTACGAGTTAAACAATGAGTGTACCAGTGTACCATACTGGTGGAAGACTGATGTAATCATCATAGATAGCTAAATTATCACTTCATTCTACTCCGAAAACTCAAAATCTAACATAACAAGGAACAATCGATTATTGATGATATTCATTATAATTATTAATATATTTCTCATTTACATGATATCGGGCCATAAAGTGGGTCCTTTGGGAGGCATGCGTTTATTATTATGACACTTCATATATTTAGAATCTCGTTATAAAATGCATTTTTACTGAGTATGGAAAATACAATAAATATTATAACTATTCTACAGTAAAAAAAATATCAAAACGCTAGATGGCCGCTCAGTCAGACTCAAGCGGTCGGTGACTAAGGCTCCAGATAGAGGAACTTTCTGATGATACGTGCTGAGTCCAGGAGTGACCATCTTTTGGATCTGGCCCTTGGACCAACTTCCAAGCGGGTTCCGGATTAATCCTAACTTATTATAGCTTAGCCCTGGTCATCCCACTGCTGGGAAAAAGCCTCCCCCTTTCCCTCCAGACATCACGTTCTTGAGCCACCTCCGTCCACTTGGCTAGGAATTTGTCGAATGAAATCAATATGATTATTTAATTCGAATGTAGTTTCCAAATGTTCTCTTATCCACGTAGAAAGTGTATTAAACGTAGCAATTTACCGCAAGTCCTAGTTAGATAACCACGTAATCTCGGGTGAGACGAAATCGGCTGTCGTAAACGCTAATTGCGGTAAGTCTGATGTCAAATCGAAGGGGAGGGTTCCGCCCAAAATAAGCTATAAATTATTTATACCTTCTTTGTCATCCATTAGTGAATTTCCTGCCCCCTCCCAGTTTAATGACGTCCTCTTGTTTGCGATTGTGACTTGAATTGGAATAGAGACATTGTCGTGGTCGTCAATATTGAGTGCCTAGGTACTGCTGTTGCTATAAGTATGTTATACGTATGTTTTAGTAAATACTAATAGTTGATACATACATAAATAAACTAGAGGTTGTTAAATAAATAGGGTTAAATAATAGAAGATTAGGTATTTTTCAATGGTAGGTATTTATATTGTGTAGTAATGCGCATTCACATCGTAAATTATGCAGATTAGTTTGTTTGGTAGGTAGGTTAATAGTTAAATAAAAGCGATCTGTTTTCAAGAGATACCTTAAGAAAAAATCCATAAAATCGTCTACAAATGCGATTGAATCCAGCTCAAAAAGTATGGGACACTGGCAAATGCAGATGGGAATCCCAACTGACACCCGTCTTGAGCCACGAACGAGCTGACTCCAATCAATATAGGCTGCCCGTTACTGGACACAGTCAGAGGACCGCCGGAGTCCCCTTGGCAGATCCCGACGCCACCCCAACCGCTCGTACAGATGTTAGAGTCCTGAATAGCACCATGGTAGTACGCTTGGCATTGCCTCACAGAAATCACTGGCAGCATGACGTGCCTCACCATGGTGTTGATGTTAGGGGAAGTGCCGTCAGCGTATCTGCCGTACCCACTAGCGGTCGCCCAGTGACCGGTATACTCGTAAGTCTGGAACCATCCGGTCGGCAGCTGTATCGGCTGAATGGTGCTAGAGAATTGAACATGGACTGGCAGGTACAATATCGCTATATCATTGGCTAACGTGCGGCTATCGTACCTCGGGTGGACGCCGAGGGTTTGGGTCTGGATTCTTTGTCCTCCATGGTAAAGGTACGGTGATCCGAGGACCACAGTGAACCGAGAGGCTTGCATCCGACCATCGTTCCAACAGTGCGCCGCTGTCAATACCCTCGTGGAGGAAATCAAAGATCCTCCGCAAGCGGAAGTTCGTGTTTGCCCCAGCAAGTCTATGACGATTCCGGCCAAGTAAGGATGAAAGTTGATTGGCGCAATGGCACCTCCGACTATAGGGCTGTGGAGTTGTACTATCTCCTGCTTTGCGATTTCTTCTGCATATTTGATGCCGACCTTTTCGTGCCACCCACTAAAATCCGTTTCCTCGCTCCAAACTCCGATACACAGAAGGGCGAGTAATACAAGTGTACGCATTTTGTTGTAATTCAGTGGAATATCGCGTGCTCTTGTTTTATAAACATTATGCGATCTTATCGAGGAAGCGATAATTATTCCGAATAATCCATAAACTGTTGGTAATTGCACCTATTAAAAGGGATTAATTTCTTTAAGTAGGTGGATAATGTATGCTACCTTAGATAAACTACTTAAACTGTGTGTGTCTACAGCTATTACCTATTAGATATTATGACTTAAGTAATTATTTATGGACATTTTCATAAATATAGGATTTAGTCGGGTTATCTGTATTTTACGACCAAGAGGTGCCTACGTTCTTCCAAAGAACAAGGGTGTCTTAGCAAATTAGTTGGTTAGGAAAACGAATATGTTTATCTGCTAAAAAATTAATAAATTAAATGATAATTTCCTGAGATACCTAAGATGACAAGTTTAGAATGGCTTTGTTATACAATGTAAAAATTAATCAAATTCCTTTGCAATATTGCATTTTGCAGTTTGGAGCAATGCCAACTCAAGAGGATGAGGTGGCATGTTTCTATTCAATTTACAACGATTTCGTCTCAACGAGGTGCCTTCAAACACTTGCAAATCCTGAATAATAAATGCAAGATAAACTTGAAACATGTAATAATAATATTTAAATTCGCAATCTAATTTGCATCCCCTGATCACCTAGCCAATGTTTATGAGTAAAGCAGGCGTCCACCAGTTTTCTGAGCCGTTAAAACGAAGAAGGACATTTATTGTTTCTTGGATTTGATTACCTAATGTAGTAAAAAGGCATATACGGCGATTCCTGACGAAAAATAAGAAACTAAAAGATCAAGAATTTAATAGACATACCCAGCGTGAAATAACAGTACCCATAGGTAAATAATTTTGAGCGCGAAACAAAACAGACTCTTTCGTTGACTACAAGCATAAAAATGAAGAACCTACATAACCTACATAAACTGGAATTCTCCAAAGAATAAGTAAGTACCGGTACAAGCCCAAAGGTTAACCCTTGCAACTAGCAAAGATACCGAGAAATTATCTCTTCTATAGCCCGAAATAACGAGACAGCTAGGGCAGCATTATATTATTAGTTTATGTAAATCTTTCGCGTTTCTTATCTTCCACGAGAAATTATGAAATTCGTGTAGGTACCTACCTACTTATTTGTGGAGGGACCTACCTACCCGTACCCACTTATTTGTGGAGATAACCGTGACTTGTTGTTCTGAGTAATAATGTTTGTCATCAAATGCTCTCTGCAGATGAGTTGAAAAACAATTCTAAAGTTTCTGCTCCTTCTTCTTTCTTTATCTTTTTCATCATCATCATCAGCCTACACTCTCTATTTGAGGTAAACGTGAGTAGGTATTAGCTGCTAAGCTATTATTATATATTGTCGGCTGACATTACCGGTTTAATTGATAAATTTATTGATTAGACTTCATTTTTGGAATTACCTTTAGATAATTACGGATTATTGCGGTATTAAATATTTATAAATTTATGTCTACTTCTTTGTTTGTTGTTAAATATGTGGGCTGTTCCAAAAATAGTTAGTGAAATGAAATATGGTTAGAATATGACAAACAAATTATTGAAAGCTTTTCAAAATACTGTCACTAGCCGTATTGCACTTATGCAGTCGGGTGAACCAGCTTTCGAAACATTTCAAAAATTTATCTAGCGGCAGGTCTAAAAATAACCGACGAAATTCTTCGACGGCCTCGTCTCGGTACTTAAAAAAAACGCATCCGTTGTAAGGAGGTTGGATACGTTTGTGAAGTTCTTCTTCGAACTTTTAGCATAAATTTGTACCATCTACACGACGAGATATTTGCTCTTCGGTGAGAGAATGTGGTATCCATCGCGAAGCAAGCTTCTTAACTTTAAGGTGTTCGTTTAGGATGGTGGACACTGCCTGTAATCCAATCTTCAGTTCAGCTTGAATCTCTCGATTTGCAATGTGTCTATTCTCCCGCAATCGCCAGTACCTACTCTGATAAGAGACCCTAACAGTCGCATCGCATCAATCAATGCTGCAAAAGGGTTTGGGGCTTAGTTTGTATGTAAATAAACAAACAAAATACACCCCCTTGATTATATAATAGAGCCTAAATAAAGGCCATGATACAACCCAATTAACGTTAACCAAATTATAGTAGGTAAGTAGGTACCTGAAACTTCTATCTATTTCGTTACCTGCCTTTAAAATAAACTCACGGGCCGATGTATTATGTATGGATGAAGCGATACACCGCTTTTCATTTATTCAAGTCAGAACTCACTAAATTTACTCTATTGGACGAAAGCAAATTCGGAACCTAATCAATGGTATCCCAGGTTTGAAAACCCTATCTATCTAACTTTATGCGTTTGAATCGTCCCTTATTTCGATAGCAGCATGGTAGAAAATCGAATGAACGGATGTACTTGTTCGATTTGAGCAATTTTCCACATGAATAGTTCGTTATTTTGAAATATGGTCGATTGTGGCGCCAAATATAAGCGGATGTACCCAGTTTGAAACTGTATTCATTAGGTCGGTGTTTGTGTGACTGTATCACGTTGTTTCTATAATTGAGTTACGAACCTACCTAAGTAAATATTATCTGTATGAATGGTTATTAACAAACTGGATTTTATATGATAATACTTCTAAGTTCACGTCCTTTTTAGATTTGGTCTAGAATATGTCCTGATGTCATGCTTCACTCAAGCTTACAATAGATAGGAACCATAATGATTGATGAAGGTACAAGTGGTTGTAGGTACACTTATACCGTCGCGTTGTGTTAGGTAGAAGTAAAATCTCACCCAGAGAAAAGTCAAGCTACCAATCTAAATCATACAATAAAGTTTTTATCATCTTATATTTGGGTTGGGTCCAAACCCTTCGAAAATTAATAGAGTTGTTCCCGTCAGTTCCGTGCCAAATTCAGTAACGTTTAGATTGTGATTTATTAGTTTGCCCAACTCCAATAATAGAAATGGAAGTTAGCTCCATAAATAAATCTCAGGATCCGATCGGCCATTTGTAAAAACCCTTGCAATTGATTCCTCTGATTAAGCTGCTACTTATTTGCTAAGTAATTGGGGTTTTCGAGCCTTCGCAGGACGGGGGATTTGTTACGTTCATTAAAACAGATCTTTTTCTGAAGGCAGCAACATATCTGTCAGGATTTTATTGACGTCATCCAGGTGAGGGTTTTTTATTCAAAAAAATGTAACTAGACCTTTTTTTCAACGAGCATTCTGGAAAGTTCGTGTGTTTATTTACAAAAAACATACACATGAAACCGTAAACAAACCAATATTAATCATTGAACATAAAGTTACAGTGAGTAAGGCAAGTACTTCCATTCCGTGTCAATGATTATCATTAATTTTTTCTCCCTCTAAATTACGATAATCCATAACAAGCTTACCCTATCCATCTCAAGCATTTTTAAACTATCCGTAGACTGTTGCAAACTTTCTAGAGATAGCTCATCTGATCCAAGTCATACCAATCGGAAGCGTCCCCAATACTCTGAAGACGCTTCCGATTGGTATCTTACTGTATGACAATGCTGATGCGACGATTATGACTTCATGACCAGCCCTCATGGGTCATGGGTCATAATGCGTCGTTTCGAACAGACGCTCCTATTTTGATCTACAGGGTTATTGGTAATTTCCTGACGCTGCGTGAACTGCAGGTTCTGCCCATCATCACGTTCAAGAGTGTGAAGACGCCAGGTCTTAATACTTAAAAAATATAAATCACCTCTGATACAAAATGATAAAAACACCATATTAGTACCTGGAACCCAATGAATTACTAAAGACCGATCTCCTACTCCCACACCCACTATACTGTTGATTCAGGGCACAGCCGTTTTTAATATTAGTTTCAAATAAAACCTCTCTAACGAACGATTATTGAATCATCAAACATCAATAATCGTTCGTTAGAGAGGGTAGATAGGTACCCTCGATTCAATAATCGTTCGTTAGAGAGGTTTTATGTGAAACTAAACTTTTTAACTCATCATGCACTGCACTTTCTTTGCGTTTTATTTTATAGGTATACTTTTATACATTTCATGACTGTAACGGGACTAAAACAACACTGTAACAAAAATGACGAACCTTAATTTTTGTATGGTTACTTTAATTTTTGTACCTATATATAAGACCCTAGATCTTAATTGTTTAACATAGTATTGGTAATAGATATCACAAACGTGTTCGTAATGATGGGCAGAACCTACAGTTCCCGTAGTGTCAGTGAATTACCAATAACCCTGTATATGTAGGTACGTATTTGAGTACCTACTTCGAAAAAGCCCTTTTAAAGCCCACTGTCTCAGTTTGCATTGCGACCTCGTTATGACACCTATTAATAAAGCCAGCTTGCGGATCAATCAACTTTTGAACGGTTGACATATGCGACGGACAAACTGCACTGAAATATTCAGTTATTAAGGGTCAGCTCACACCGAGACGCGACGTTGCGCGCACGTTGATTCAAAGTATAACTTTACTTACTACGCAAAAAGGTACAATTTTTATTGACATAATACGGAAACTCCCCGCTGCGCCGCGCTTGCGTCAATGATTAGTCGATGATAATTTTTATCTTTTTGCGTAGTAAATAAAGTCATATTCTGAATAAAAGTGCGGGAGCGTCGCGTCTCGGTGTGAACAGATCAGAGGCACACAGCTACATGGTATGCACATGAAAAATGTGCATACCAATAGGTATGGGCTTAAAGCCATTCATCATTAAATTACATTATAAGGTGGGTACAGACCAAGCGAGCGAGAGCGAGCAAATGCAAACGATTGGGATTTGACAATCGGTACGATCGTTCTATATTGCTTTGATGTAGCGACAGCTGCCGGAGCACGGCCGAAGACGAAAGAAGGCCCGTGTTTGGACTCGCTTGCTTTCGCAATGACGTCCACACTGGTACTTTTGCATTCGTTCGTTAGCCTTCGCTCGCTCTCGCTCGCTTGGTCTGTACCCGGCATTACAGTGACAAAATGGCTTTCCACATCATCAAACGAGTGATCCGCGAGCTCATCTCGATATCATCTGATGCCGTTAATATAAAATACATCTAAATAGGTATTACGAGTTAAAGCCTATACTGAAAATTTTTGCTGTGCTTTTCCGGTGTGCAACAAGCTTTACGGTGGAAATAACTGTCGTGTTGCAATTTAATTAATATTTTGTATTGATACGAGCCCGGAGTGATTGGCGTACTAAAATTAAATTCGGTATGATGTTATGGCTATCGTTTGGCTGCGGATATTTTGTTCATCTCCTCCTCATCAGCGCTGTTGCTTCACATGCCTCCCCAAGCAAGGGGAAGACATGTTTCGCTCAAATTATTTTCTAGTTTTACTGTGGAACTTAAAAACTTGGCGTATGAATCTTCTCGAGATTTACAAAGTATGAAAGTTCTGCAAGAGAAAAGTTTAAACTAGTTAATTGAGCTACTCGTAACATTACCAAATCCTTAGCACACAGTTTAGTAGACTCGGTGTTTAAGGTTCTCCTTATACACCGAGTCTACTAGACTTATTTGGCAATGTTTTCCACGGACAGTAAATTTATTTTCGAAACAGATAAGGGATGACTTACGGAAAACTGTTAGTTGCTTTTCACTGGACGCCTTGGTGTAAATAGGGGTGTCCATGGATACCTCGCACGAGTAAATACCACTTGCTGCGAAGTCTAGGTTCTGGAGGATAATGGAGTTCTCTGTAGCTAAGGCGATCTGAAAAAAAGATATACGGTCGTTTAAATAACATTGCTCTAGACCTTCACTTAATCACACGCCGCTTTATCTAGCAGATCGTTATGAACATTTAACCCGCGTCGCGATTAGTTGATTAATGCAAACAAAAAACGCACCGACACACTAGTTAATTTATTAAAAGTTTTTCCTATCAACTAAGCAAGAGCAGACATTGAGTCAAAAACAAAAAGATTCCCTTATAACATCAACAAACAGAGCACTATTTTGCAAACTTAAGAATTGCAAAAAAAAACAATTGCAGCGTGCAGACAAAATGAAATTTGATACACAGTGTCGAGTGTACGGTACTCTATTTTCGTCGAGTCTTTCTTTTTAAAACGTCGTTTAGCCAAAATAGCATATTCTAGTTTTATCTTAAAACTCGACGAGACACAAAGTAAAATATATTGTTTTTATCTTGACAAACGATGCTGTGTTACTTTTACGACTTAAATCTTAGAGGGGTGACTCTCTAAGACTTAGTCGTATACTGTGATCTGGCTATTAATCCTCGGGGGCTGTTATCATAGGGTGCACCTGCATTCACCTATATTCAGCAAGAGTGACCCAGAAGTGAGGTCGACCTGTTACGCCCCTACAATGGAACGAGCGTTGTGCATGCGATTAGAGACGCCTGTATGGGATTTGCCGGTTCGAAAAAGCCGGTAGAGAAGGTCTATAATACGGCATAATGTTTTTATTGTATGTTTTATTGTATTAAGTATATCAGTCATTTAGTACACAAGCTCTGCTAAGCTTGGTATAGATGATGCCATGTGGATTTTCCAGCATTATTTATTTATTTACTGGTCTCTAAACATGTTGATCAAGTCATTAGAAACGTGGATTGGGACCTAGCTTTGTAGCGATTTGAGCCAAGTCGGTGTATTTATGTATTTTTCCATGATGAAGCCTATAATATTAGTAAACCTACTACCCGTTCTTAGTTCTACGCGGTTCGACATGCCTACTATAAAAACGTTTTTCAAACGGCGCGCGGCGGTTCTTCTGTCAAAATAAAGAGGTATGTTGATATGTAAGTAAAGTATGGCCGGACATCTGCCAGCTCTACGCCCGGCGGAATGCCGAATTAATTTAAGTGCGCTTTTGCATTACGTAGACGTACCTACAACACAGAAACACGGAAAATGTTTCGCAGTAATTGTATAATTATCCGCTTTTCACTGAATGTTCCCGTAATTGCTTCTATAACTTTGGCGTGGCAACTGGCAACATATTGAAGTTGTCGTTTGACATCCTGTGTCAGGAACGAGACTAAGGGCGTTTGTACACATCTAGGAATTTTACGGTCCTGCAGTCCGATTTTTTACGGTCAGATATGGCAAGCCGTAAATGTATATAAGTACTAGTTTGTGTACTGTATGTAGTTTTATCGTCCGACATTTTACTTTTCCGAGCCTTTTTTTCAACTCATCATACACTGCTCTTTCTTTGCGTTTTGTTTTGTACTAGGTCCCCCATACACTATCATAAATGTCATGATTGTAACGGGACTAAAACAACACTTTAACATAAATTACGAACCTTAATTTTTGTATGGTTACTTTAATTTTTGTATATTTCCCAAGGTAAATGAAGATTGTGTGTCTGCCTTACTATCTACCAACATAAATACTCAGCTCCAAGAACGTATATTTTAACTTATCTTTCCAGGTGCACACTTATTCACTAAAAATGCTTGGCTTTGTGCATTTTGTGAGCAAACCGTTTAATTAATTAGAGTTCAGACAATCAGCAAGCAAACAGGCGACTAAATTCTACTTTTTTGCGGTGTTCGTAATTTATAGTAACAAACTCAACTCTATGGTTTTTTTGTCATAGTGCTTACCCGCACTTTGGGTATCTAACTCAACTCTCTTTGAATACTCAAAACAGTTTTTTCTTTTCTTATTCACATAACGAAAAAAACTTTTTATCAAATTCATTTCACGGAATTTTGCCCCTGACCTCTTTTACGGTAGCTATCATTTTAATGTTTCTCAGAGAAAGTTTCGTACTTGCTCAAATTATCGTGTCACGAAACCTTATGTGCTGCTTATTCCGAAAAGAGTGGTAATTTCCTGACCAAGTCAAGGCAAATTACTTGGCCAACTTCAAAAACCCCGGTGAAGGCTCTTCAAATTCAAACAAAAATTACAATTTAGGTTAAATTTTAGACAAAAATGCTTAGAGACTGAATTCTGAATTTCATTCTACTTTTCACTCGTCAAATAAGCCTGAGAATCGATAGTCTAAGAATAAGAATAATTTATTTGCTTAAGAGATGAGTATTAATTAACATGGTATGAGCATGCAATTATGTTATAATATACTTTAAATAAGATCTACATGTTTTGCCATTACTGGCGTGCAAATAGGAGAGGACGCACTGCAGATTTGTCGTGCGATATTTCTTTTCATAACTAGTCTGACAACTAGAATAATCTATGAACCTACTGGCATGGCACTATTTCGGAATCTACTTCTAACAGCAAGTTAAAATGCCACCCAACGTGGGGCAGACAGAACGATAATTTCACAGAGACCTGAGTCTCATCCGTAAACTCTAGAAAAACATTAATAACTGTAGACTCTCACTGCCTCATAAATAGAAGTCATGACAAATTAGTCAATTCCCGGAAGAGTTAGAACATAAACGGCTGTAAACAGAGCGAGTTACACGTCCCGTGTAAAATACGACCAACGGACTATAACCGTTTCAAACTTTGTCGAGTTTAAAGTACGGGTCTGGTAATTAGCAAAAAACCGGAGTTACATTATACTTACGCCTTTTTTGGTTACTTAAGTAAGGGTTAATTATAGTACCTACTATACCTACCTTCTTTCTAATTTTTATCAAACATCATGTTTTTTTGATTATTCACAAATACATTATTCTTATTACCATGGTAACTTCGAAAGTCGACTAACATACTATCGTACATACAGGGTGAGTTTTTTTTCAGGGCTACTAAGGGGAAGTCTGAAACCGTGAGAGTTCTCGAAAAGTCATGTTAGGCGTTACGTGATCGATTTTGAAAAAAATAAGTTCTGCAATAAAAGTGTTTTTTGACATGATAAATCAACATTATTCTATTTTGATATTTATAGGTAGTTCTATTTTCAAACGCTAAAGTCGTCTCGTCATTCGCATTTAGGTGATACCAACCTTTTTGAACACATTCCGTAATTTTTTTCAACTGCAAATTACAGCAATAATGTTCTGAATTCGTAAAGTTGAATTTATAAATATTCAATTTTAAAGGTGTTCCAACAACTTTGGGCACACAGTTGTAGTACATTTATTTATTTGTTATCGACTAAAGAAACCAAAAATTCATTTTTTTTCAAAAACTTACATTTCCAGAACAACTAAAAAGTTCTTCGACTTTTTTTAAATGCAGAACACATTTTTTTCAAAATCGAGCACGTAACATGACTTTTCCATAACTCTCACGGTTTCAGACGCCTCAGTGGCCCTGAAAAAAAACTCACCCTTTTTACGTAATAGGGGTATACTATAAATAATAAAATAATAATAATGCTGGACAATTCACACAGCATTGTCTAGCCCCAAGCTTAGCAGAGCTTGTGTTAGGGTACTAGATAACTGATGTAGTACATAATAATATAATGCAATACATAGATAGATACTTTTTACTATACTCAGAAAACGACCAGAACACTCTGAACAAATGTCTGCAGATCGTACAAACATTTGTCCCGAGGCGGAAATCCAACCTGCAACCTCCTGCGCCGCAGGTAGACCTTCGCCCAACGCGCCACAAAGGTCGTCTATACTATAATACGGAATACGGTATATTTTATGCCTATCTTTCATCATCATTTCAAGATGTACCAAAGCCTTACGAATCTCCATGCATTTCCCTTGAGTGTCCCCTAAGCGAATAACATACCTCACCCCGTCCCATAACATACTCATAAAGTCGTAGGTATGTATGTAGGTACCTATACCCTATGTCGGCCGTTACAAAAAAAACTACAATCCCCGCTAGAATCGTGTAAATGGGTTTTAATATTAAATAGTGCTCTCTATACGTTTGACACGTATGCCGTAGCTATCGAGCTCGCAAGCATCGCTGTGGGATCGTATCTCTATAAAATGAATACTTAGGAATGTATACCTGCCCTAGTTTTAGCCGCCGACTTTACTCGTGCGGTTCAGAAACAAGATCTAATCATGTTGAAATTATTTGTGAAGATTTAATTTGCCAGATATCGTCATGTAGGGGTTATTCCCAACGGATCATATAATCAGTTTGTGGTTGCATCTGATCACATAAAAAGTCCCTAATGGATCATTGATCCGTTGCAACTGCTTTATTGACTAATTAAATGTTGTCAACGGATTATGGTAATTATATGTTTTTGCTGATAAATTTTTTGATGATTATACGACATGTGGGCGGGCGCTATGTTTGATTTTGAACAACTGTTTGAAAATGTAATTAAATTATTTTTAAAAGGTTTGTGCCAGGAAAAGCAAACTGCTTTTCACCTAAAGACATTAGTTTGGCCCACCCTGTATTTACAAACACTACTTTTATAGGTGCTTACCTTAATATTTTAATGTGCCGCATTCTGCCAATTAGCCGCCTCTCGGTGGTAATTTTAAATCGATTCCGTTGCGAACGTTGTTTACCATCGTTATTTGATCCTCGGCAATTTACTTTTATCGCTAACACATTTTTCCTAACAATGTTTAGGAAGAAGAGATTTTAGGTTAAATTTATAATCAACGACATGATTGCAAAAGCACTTGTGCCAATCGATTTTTGTAGCATAGAGAACCAATACCCAGTAAGTTTCTAAGTGTAGAAAAAACTTGATAACTCGTTAGAAAACTATTGAGAGAAACTAACAAAAAATTTACCAAAGGAAGCCGTCAAGAGCACTCAAGAGACTGGGTTAACATGTGCGCGTATGAGGAATAGTCTTACAGAATTTTACGAGACTTTGAACTTATTCGTTTCTCACACGAAAAAATAATAAATGGGTTTAAGAAATTGTAACTTTGCGATTCACACTGGTACCAACCACACCCCGTGGTGATCGAAATCTCACATCCTTTCGTACTTACGCAGTAAAGGGTCTCCCTTATTCGTTTATCCCAAAAGAATAAGGATTGAATAACTATTGAAACTGAATTTTCTAGGGTCGTAGTTTGTTCTCGGCGGCCATGGATTTTTATTGCTTTGACGAACTTAAGTCGAAATTCATTGGATTTCGATAATGCCTTTTCCCATTTCATCAAGCGTTTTAACGAAATTGATAGACAAATTATTGATAATGTCATGATTGTCCTGTGGCTGTGACGTTTATCCAAATATAAAATACTCAATAAAGGATAATGTGATCCTTTGCGATAATGCTTAGTGTGTTCTGTTAATAATATTACCTAGGCTTTCATGTCAGCATAGCAGAAACATCTAGTATCTACTTACATTGAGCACCGCTCCAGGTGTGGTAAAGTTTCTAAAAGGCGGTTTCCTATCCCTAATGTACTGGAAGATCTTGGTCCCATGGCGAAGGAAGACGACCTTGTCGAGCAGGTGTGGAGGCACGTCGTGGACGCAGCGCAGCCGGACGGATCCGCCTCGGGCCGCCCATCGCTCCATCTGCAGCTCGACGCGGACCTCGGCGTGACCTCGTACTGAAACAACCAAAAGCTCACTTAAGTTTTTTGTCTCTAATTTGGTAATAGTTTAGGCTTAATTCCATGCTGCGCGCCCAAATTGGTGACTAGCAGGTACATAGTCATCAAAGATCAAAAATATCTCTATTTTAGTGCGTCAGCTATTTCCTTTTATATTTACCTACTAAATGCCAGTGTTGCCAAGACAAAAATCTTCATTAAATATTTAAGACCACCTTGTAGGACGCAATGACTCTCAACATAGTAAGCCCTTACAACTATTTAGTGATAAATATTAACTTATGTCAGTCCAAAAGTATTGCCGTGGGCGCACCAACATTTGTCGAGTCATGAAAATTTTTGTTCCATCCGTAGGTCGGTAGGTACGAAAACCGGAAGCACTCATCAGCAAACTATTTTGGTGCCTCAGCCAAAAACAAATATTCCTTTCAAACGTAGCAACATCAGCATGGATTGTCCTTAAATTGGAACGCAGATAAATCGCAAGCACGGAACTAATTGGAAAAATCAAAAGCTTGAACTCTGTAAAACAACAAAAACGGAACAGTTTGTTTTTATCGAATCCCCTGAACGTGGAAGTCACTGCATTTTTAATGGAAAAACTCCACCGAATGCAAAATAAGTATCTACACCGTGAAGGTTGACGTTACGCCTCGCAGTAACTGTTACGGAGTCACCAGGAAGGGTCCCTTTTATGACCTTTGTCACGTTTTTCAGAAATTGCCCTTGTTGCCGCTCTTATAGCGATCGAAGAAAGGATGTCGTTCGCCGCTTTCACTATATTTTCATTTATATTTCCTTCACTTACTGAAAATAGAGTGGGTGATTAATCTGCTTCAGGTTAGCCTAACAGCGAAGCATGCGCACCTACTGAAATTCTTGAATATCTACAATAAGTTTAAAACTTAAAATTGCTAATGGAGAGCTTCGGGGAAGTGCGCTGATAGGATTCGTCGGCAATTCTATAGGTAATCCATTTATAATCCAATTAATCCAGATAGAACCTTGCCGTACCTTCCACATAATGAGCAACAATAACGTGGAGCAACTGTATATACCCGAGTAATGACTCTGATACACTGGAGATACAAACAGCGTAATATAATACGCAATCAAGTGAAATGAAGGTGTTCTGAGGAATCCCTCTTCCTTGCGTGCCGTAAACCATTGATGTCAGTTTTACGACGGAAGGCTCTGCTATGCTCAAAGTACATTTTTTTTAACAGAGGGCTCGTGAAAACTGGTTTGTTTAATTTTACAAAACCACCAGATCTCATTGCCGAAGGGAAAAATGATTTAAAATATAACCAACCTAAATGAAAAATCAAATGCTCTAGCTACAGCTCTGCTTGCTGCTCTTTCTGTTTAGTAATCCTTGACTTCTCACACAAAGAATTACCAGTATAGGTACCGTAGTAGGTAGGTAGGTACCTAACGCAACACAAGATTCATAGGTATGAATCACCTATGAATGTTAAGCTCTTGTGTTGCGTTTCTCTTTATGCATGCTTCCTTTAAGTTAAAGGTAAGGGATTCCTTTGCCCACAGATAGAACTAATTTTTCCCATTTGTCCCCCTAAGGGGACAGATCAGGGTGACAAATGGGAATACACCCTTTTTCTTTCGAAGAGGAGAGTAATTTATTCATTAACTTTTTGATAAGTCCTATCATGGTTAGGTAAGCAACTCATTTATACTCGACGAGAATCTGAAGATACCAAAATGCGTAAATATATTTTGGCCAAATTCGATGTGAAATGTTTGTAAACAAACAACAACAGAAAAGGTAAGACTCACGTGCTTAACGTCGAATTTGAAATCTTATTTGTAGCAATATTTTTGAAAGAAAAGATCTCAAATCGACAAGCGTAAAATATATAGCAGGTGATTGAATTCTAGGTAAAGTACCTATTGTTTACACACATTTCACAGCGAATTTGACTGGAGTATAGCAAGAGGTATGTGGTAAATAATATGTACCAAATATCTCCCAGTTTTACGATTTGTTGTTTATGATTTTGCGGCTGTATTGCAGCTGGTAGGTGCCTACACAAAGTAAAAAACGAGTTCGGATCAGCCTCGGCATACAAATCAGAACACTTATCTTTTATTGGATGGAATCTGGATGGAATCGATCTGGTTTGATTGTTTTCGGTTTCTATGAATCTTTCTTAGAACCTGTCTCGATGCAAACGAAAGAACCACGCGACCACAATGTGAAAAAATGTCTTTTGTTGAAAAGAAACATTGCAAGGGAAAATAAGTAGGCACTTACCCAAAATATGCCTAAATACCCGAAAATAGACATTAGGTACATATTTCTCCGCCCATTCCCGGTGGTGGGTGTAATTTCATCCCTAATAATTTCCGTTTCCGCTTGCTCCTATGTCGCAGATCATAATAAGAGCCGGAAAAAGACCCAGCCGTGTTTTTGGCAAAATTAGAGCTCATTCCGACGGTGCTCGGGTGGATTTACTTTATTAAAAGTTATTGTAATGTTAGTTTTAGTGGGCGAAATGGGCATATTTTAAGGAAAAAAATAACCTTTATAGGATTACTTTATAGTCCGTCTGTAAACCTTCTTTTCTCAGAAACGCGTGGAGGTATTGAGTTTAAAATAATATCAGATACTCAGGTCCTTAGCCTCTTAGAGCCGTGATAGTGGTTAGGTAGTTTGACTTTAAGACAAACTTTAAAGTCGACGCCATCAAAAGTTATAGCCCATTTTTTTTACTTTCCAATGGAAGCACACAAAACCTGTAGGGTACTTTCCGTTAACTTACCGTTAAGAATCCGAACACCGTAAAATTGTTGTTTATTCACGAAAAAAAAAAATATTCTCACCGTGGACCGAAAACCGGGTACTTTTAGTTGACCTGGAATCATAAAATTGGCAAGAAGCAAGGTCATAAAGCACAAGTAAAGGGCAAAATCGGAAAACTGTTAATTTCTTCATTATTAACAAAAAAAATAGTTTGGACCAAACACGTAGGTACAGGGTTGGTAGGTACTTCCCGTTGACCTAGGATTATAAAATTTGGTAAGTAACAAGGTCTAATAATTATACGGAACCCTCGCAGCGCGAGTCCGACTTGCACTTGACGTTTTATTTAATGGTTAAGGCGGCACCCTGACTCACACTAGGGCTGCCACCTTATTTTAGTTTAACATGTTATATTAGTATAATTTTGTATAGTATAGGCAGAGATACGAAAACAGAAATTGGTGGACACTAATAACCAAGAACAACATCGCCTAAACAAGAAAAAATCAAACTGTTACAGAGTCATTAAAAAAAGCTTATGATAGGTATCACAATCTGCCCAATAGTTTTTAGAAAATTCGTTTAAAATCAAATAAGTGGTAGCGCTAGTGTGCTTCGAGGTACGGCCATAATAAGTATTAATGCTAGAAATATCACACAAAATTTTACCAAGCGAAACTTAAGGTACCTAGTAGAAACTTTAATATACTACCTAGTGTAATACAGTGATATGCATCGATAGATAACCCTGTTAAGGCGTATACTAAGGCAAAAACACGAAAATTAGGTGTTTTTGAACCCGTTTGCTGACGAAAATATTGATAGTGGAGTTTTGTTTAATTTCCTGTAACACATATCTTGAAGGGTTCCTAGGATGTCCCAAATACTTGCCGTTAATTATAGTGTAGTTTTTTTTTAAATTTATTTATCAACTAAAAGGTTAGTTATTACAAGTTTATGGTATGTAAGGTATGTTATAGTGTTAGTTATAGTGTGTGTGTAGTTGCTTCGAACCTACTTTTTATCGGTGTCTAAAATTCAATTAGTACCAAATTCAGTATAATGATTCACATAGTTCATACCAATTTCTTGGAGGTCCAGTAGCTTCGAAAAGCAGTCAAAATAACAATATTAAATGTAAAAACGTATTTGCGCCTACAAAATCTGTGATACAAACCTGGCCAGTTACACGTCACCTAACCGCAGAGGATCGTATATGCTAAATCAAAAACAAGCACTCTTTGCTGAATTTGGGGGCGCGGAAATGCCCAATGTCATTTGCCTTACTATTCGCATTATAAGTTTAAAACCAATTTCTATGGATAAAGAAGATTCTAAACTTGTATGTTTCGGTAAAACAAAGTTAACAAATTATTTTACATAAAAACATCAAATAAATAAAAAAAATTATTGCATTAATAAATAATTGCATTTATTGTTTTACAATACTCAAAGATATAGTAAACAATAAATGCTTCTGTAATTATGAGAATCGGAACCCATCAAGGGGGTCACCGATGAACTCACCATAGAGATCCTAGGTGCCTAGCCTAGAAATTTTAAATTTCAAATTTTGTTGGGAATTATGGATGTTTTTTCCACAAAGCATGTGATAAAAATCCTAGGCAATGTAGAGACCCGAATAGGCTTTTTCTAAAAGAAACCTCAAAATCAGCGAAATATCAAAAGGCTGCTTGACGATGTGTGAATTTTTTATCAAGTTTCTTAATTAATTTAAAAAAAATATAAGCTCATGTACTATTCTACAGCGTGCAATTAATTATTATTTATTCAAAAAGAAATCATCTAACTGGTTAAATGAACGTATTTTTTATGATATAAATGAATTTATAATTTTCAAGCATTAGAAATAAGTTAATTGCATGCTATAGAATAGTTAAACATAAGCTCATAACTCAGTATTAATCACGTTGTATACTTACCATGTTTTGTGCATTAAAAATATCATTTATTCATTTAAGTACTTATGTATTTATTTCGTCTCGGTGTCTATGTATTTAACTTCTTTAGGCACTTCACTTACTGGCTTCGACTTAGTTGGCTGAAACCCAACCAACGCGTGAAACCACAAGTTTACTTCGATTCAAGTACAAGTCAAAATTGAAAACTTTGCACCGAACTTTAATAAGGTTCTTCTTATTAAAGTTTCATGAGTTGCTTTGTCACAAAAAGGCAGCATGAAATGTCAGTTTTCTTCGTGTAATGGCGTCTTGGAGGAACGACAAAGGAAACCGACACAATAGCTTTATTTATGTTTGGTATACCACGACAAACTATAACCTATTCAAGGTAGAGATAAAAGTCACGAGACACGATGCAGTCGCAAAGGATAACTGGTATTAGTGCATGGTCGTAAAACGTAAAATGGCAGTATCGTCCTGGTACACTGGAATGTACGGTTGACATAACATGGACGGAATTAGGTACCTATTCACTTTACACGTCGATGTTACGAGAATGTTCTACGGTTATAAAACTTTAACATTAAATTTGTTAAATTAAAATGACTTGTATTGAAGGTATTATACGACAGATATCTAGGCACCTACGTGATAACGTGACTATAATTCGCATTCTATGGTTATTCGAACTACTATTAAATTTAGAGTGCAGAAACTACCTTTTACAAGGGAATGGGGCGTGCTAATCCGCGGGCGAAAGCTAGTCCTCCATATAATAAATACATGGGCCACGTCATGCTGTTGGTTCTGCGCTTAACCTCACCTCGGTCGCCCATCGCGCCTGTCTGCCGTCCCATGGGATTGGGAGTGAGGGAATAGAGAGTGCACCTGTATTTGCACACACACTTGTGCACTATATTATGTTCTGCGCATCTGGCCAGTCTTCTTTGAGACTGGCCGCTGAAAGTCTGCTAGGAAGGCATCATCACATGTGCCACTAATGCATATATTCGTTTAAAAAAATACCTACCTAACCTAACCAGACTTAAATAGACACCATCGAAACTCTAAACCCATACCGAGGTAGGTGCATGTAAGCAGCATACAATTTGGTAATGTAAATTGAGTTTTATTAAGTAGTCACTGAGATTGCCAGGAATACCCTAGCTGCCTACCATATTTTCAGAGGCTGCTCCTCGCTTAAGAACACGGTCCCCCAGAGAAAATTTGTAACGTTATTTTGTTTACATAAAATAAGAAGGTATCTTTGTGCCTACTTACAAAGTAAAGAAGTAATACAGCTGTTCCGAATGAGTCGTCAATTGTTTTCGCGAACTCTTGTATTCCCATTGGAAATTACTCAATAGAAATACTACAAATAATCATAAAAACCTCACTTCGCAAAAGGTAACGAAGGTTTCGGCCCGGGAGCCTTTATAATGTACGGTACAATCATAATGTAGGTACAATAAGGTCGTTTCTATCTCTAATAAAATGGAATTAGCCACACATGTGTAGTTTTCGTATTATGTCGCATGCCATTAGAGAAAAGTATTTGTGAGCAGGTATAAAGGTCACGCACACAGGAATATTTTCATTCAGGTTTCTTGCCTCATTTCCCGCGGTAATGGAGGTGGCCAGCGCTTTTGAAATATCTATCTATAGTTGGTCAATGTCATAGAGGAGCTTTTTATGATGGCGGAATTATAAAAGGCTTGCCTATTGAAAAGAGTTAATGCTTAATTTTCAGACATATTTTACACTAGCAGCGCCTCGCGGTTTCACCCGCGTAGTTTCCGTTCCCGTAGGAATTTCGGGATAAAAAGTAGCCTATGTCCTATTCCAGACTATAATCTATCTCTGAGCCAAATTTCATCCAGATCCGTTTTGCCGTTCTGGCGTGATAAAGGAACAAACATCCATCCATCTATCTATCCATCCATCCATCTAAACTTTCACGTTTATAATATTAGTGAGAAGTGAGATAACGCACTGATATTATAATTATGACAGTTTGGATGTTTTGGTGTTAAATGTTTGTGACTTCACACTTAAACTACTGAACGGATATAGCTGAAGCTTTGCATATTTTTATGAAAAACGCCTGCAAAGGCAGAAATTTAAATATGTTCAAACAGTGATTTGCCTTTAAAAGCAAACGATTGTCAGTCATTGTTTATACTTAAAAGAGATTGTTATGAGACGGGTTTAGTCGGAACAATTTTACAATTAAGTCAATTTTAAAGAGTAACAAACTTTATTTCCGAGATAGTGAATGGCGTAATTATATAAATGTCGTGTCATAGCCAGCAAGCGTGGCGTGGGCGCGCTGTTTGTCACTGACAAAGATTGAAGTGTCTGTAGCTTTTGTTCCAGTACAAGCAGACGTTCAGAGTCAGTAACAGAGATGCGAGCAAAAAGCTAGCGACGCCATGCAAGATAGAAGTTGAAGATTGTTCTTGATACAACCACGGATTGTATTGATATATTCCATTTACAAAAATAAATATATTGATTAAACGCTCAATAACATTTTTACGTGCAACGAGCAAGCTGGCAACTTCAATAAATAAATTATTAAGGTTTTTTTGGTTATAGTGCTTAACCGCACTTTGGGTATCTCTAAGAAATGAAATAAGTTCCCAAAAATTTTGGCGGGACTCAAACCCGCGCCCCACCCTACCAAATAAATTATTACTGAAAAAACTTAATTTGTCGAGCAAAGGCGTCTTAAAATACCACAAATTTAAATCTCTCTCATACATTTCTACCAAACAATACAAACATTTTATATTTACAACAAAAGTGTCGGAGTAAATTCTAAGCTTATCTCGACGTCAAATTATACAGAAATAACGCCCATAAAAACGTCGTAAAACTGGTTTGATATAAACTAAAACAAATGACTGTGTCGCTACTATAAACTTTTGTCACGATACAATAATCAGTAGCGGCTAAATGGGCGCGGTTGTTGAACCTTTAGTTGAGAATGAAGATATTTTATTCAACTCAACCTTGAGTCTATTTACCGAATGTTTAAATTCGCTTGTGGCAAGTCCAAGTCGGGAAACCAATACCTACTATGTCGAACTACAATAAAGTTAGGTCGTGGAATTCAATAGTAGGTATTGTATTTTTACAGTAACACGTGAAATATGGTACCTACACAACCCCTCACAATCTAAGAGTTAATAAAAATTGTGTGATTGTGTACCTCCTAAAGTTTATTTCAGTTGAATATATATTTTCCTAGAAAATTCGTAATCTTGAAGTCTAGACAGTGTAAAGACGATCTAAAGTTATAAATTCTAGTATAGCATGCAATAAATATCTAAAGACAAGTAACTATGTTTTACCGTCTTAAGTAAAACCGAAATTCAATATTTACCATTCACTGGATTTCAGTTTTAACAAGTTACGTGGTTACTTCGCAAAGTGATAGGCAAACTTACGAGCTTTTTCATCTCAGTTTATGAGTACCTCGAGGAACTTTCTTAACTATTAAATTAACCGAAACAAGTTGTTTTAGTACAAACTTCTGCTGTTTTTATGGGTTCGGAAAGTGTTTTATTATTAAAGTTGAAAGATTTTACAAGGTATTCGTTTGAGGCGGTTCTCAGGCTCACACTAGCGCCGCCACCTGTTTTATTTTGTTATTACTTTAAACAAAGGAATTTCCAAAAACATGGGGCAGTTTGTGATACCTATCATAAGCTATTTTTTTAAACGTCTGTTATAGTTTTATTTTGTATAGGTAGTATAGGCAGAGATACGAGCGATGCGACGATGTATGGTGATTTAAATAACATTTGAGGAATAAAGACCTGGCGTCTTCACGAACGTGTACGTGATGATGGGCAGAACCACGCAATTCACGCAGTGTTAGTGAATTACCAACAAATGATATAAGTTCCCAAAAAATTCCGATTTCGGTGGGACTCCAACCCGCGCCCCACCCTCATTTCGGTTTTTTGAGCTCAAAAATTCCCGCCGAAATCGGCAATTTTTGAGAACTTATTTCATTTCTTAGAGATATCCCGAGTGCGAGTAAGCACTATAACAAAAAACCTTAGAATTACCAATAACTCTGAATAACCATTTCGTTATATGCTAAAACTTAGCGAGTAAATTAGCTATTGGCTAACCATACATATATTCGTAAACCCATGCATGCGAATGATGCATAGTAAGTCTAAGTGTTAAGTCGTTAACGTCATATGTAAACTGTCGAATAGAAAAGTCCCTAGCAGTAGAGTTTTTGTTTCAACTGGAAAGGTAACCAGATACAGACATCTCCTCGTTCATACAAATTCATATCCAACTTTACATACAACTAGCTGCGGAATATTTAGCGAGCTAGCTTTGAATAACAGATTGGTAGCGACGACGCGACGGGCTGTCGTTACGAGTTGTGCTACGAATTGCTCGACACGGGCGTAGAAACGTGGCGAGCGTCTACGGTGTAGCAAATGTCTACAGCGTAGCAACGTAGCAAGTGGCTACGGCGTAGCATTTGTCTTTGCTCCGATCTATTTTCTTGTTGGAACATCCGTATCAAGATATTTTTGTAAACAGAGGTAACAAAAGCAAATAAATGTTCGTGGAAAATATTTTAGGACTGCTCTCATTCGGGGCAAATCCCAGAAAGCTTTCGTTCATCTCTCGTCGGTTTTCGAATTCGAATGAGCAACTTTTTACGCTGTCGTGTGCAATTATGCGTTGTTGCAGTGTTTGGTTTTCTGTTTAGTTGTAAATTACTTTGCTGATTTTAGGGTTCCGTACCTTAAAAAGAAAAAAAGCAAAATTAAACGGAACCCTCGTTGCGCGAGTCTGACTCGCACTTGATGTTTTTTATTATTGCTATCAGTTTTTGTTGTATCAGTTGTTGCAAGTTTTCACTATTAAATGAACATATAATAAAACTAGCAATAGCAACGTAGCTTGTGAAAGCGGATATGTTTGTGAAACTGAGAAAAAATAGAAGAGTTAGGCCTTCAACACAGATGGCTGGCTATTTCTTGTTCATACGAGACTACGAGACCAACCTAAGTTTTCTTGGAATGAATGGAAAGGCTCTGTATACATATAACTATACACGTGTCTTAGGTCGGAACACAAAGCATTTTTAAACTACAACTGTCAAATGTAATGTTATTACCTAAAGCATAAGTTTATTTAAAAAAAAACGCAATCTGTTAATCTACACTATTCACAGTCAACGTTCGCCGGAAGTTGTTAACCGGATGTGGCAATAGAACCTTCGTGAACGGTAACAATATAGCAAAGTTATCGGTAACTCCGCTTTCTTAATTGGGTTCCGAAGTTACGAAATCCAACTTCAATAAGTCTCGTCGCCCTGAACGAGGCTTTAGATAACGAACCCTAATTTTATTGTTCTTAAGATACGGTTTCTTCATATTTAAACATTGGTTTGGATCGGGGTGGACTAAAAAATTATTACTGCATTTTTTTGTACTGGCAATCGTTGAGAACTACTCATTCGTTCAGTTTCTGTCAAAGTAATCCAACGACTGCTCAAAACTTTATTACGGTAGCAACACTTTCAAATTTTTGTAAATTTTCCCCTGTTCGCTATATTTAACTAGTGTGTAGACAGCTTTGCACATACGATCTAGAGGAAAGGTTTGTTTGGTATAAGGGGCTAGCCCTCACGAGCCTCAGGGGCGTCGTGTTGCTACGAAGCCACCTGTTTTTTTATTCCACATCCGTTTTTATTGTCATGTGTTGCTGTAATCTCGACATTGCATAGGTCAGTCGCAGAAGAGTAGAGACACGGTAAAATACCTTCTCACATTAACGAAGAGATTCGAATCATAAGATTCGATGTAATAAGTGTTTAATTTGGAACCAGGATCATTGCTGCAGGGTCATTGCCTTGCGGGTTTTTGTCAAGCTTTTGTTTGGAGACCGCTCTCTATAAAAAACTCACTAGCAAAGAAACTTTACTGGCAAGTCTGGCAACACAACGAAGTGTCCACATAATAAATATATTATCAATGACTATCTACTAAGATTTGGAATTGTTTTGTGCGAAAGACAGGACCTATTTGATTTTAGTAGTTGTCTCGAGTAAATAAGCCTTAGTTGCTAAGTGGTAATTGGGTAAAACGATTGGCCCACAACAGTACTAGACCGTGAAGCGTGGAAGGAGAAAGGGAGTAGGGGACAGCAAGAATTTAGTAGGGGCCTAGGTACTGCCTACTCAGTTACAGAAACATATTTACCTGATAGTCAGGAACGAGAGCCGAGAGACATAGGTTGTGTGAATAAGTAATGAAACTCGCAAGCAGGTCGAAAATGTGGATAGAGTAACCTATGAAGACGCTTGTAGAATCTTTGGAGAAATCAACGATGCTTTGCATGAATCTAGATGCATAAAGAATAAATAATTTCATGAATCAATAATAGAAGACATATATAACAGAAAAAAAAATCTACTTTCAAAATATTTTAGAGAATGGAAAGTAAATTTTAATGTCATTTCCGCATTCGATGATGTTTTAACTATACAAGGTTATTGGTAAATTAAAAACACTACGTGAACTGCAGATTCTGCCTATCATCACGAACACGTTTGTGAAGACGCCAGGTCTTAATTCTCAAAAAATAATAATATAAATAACCTCTGATACAAAATGAAAAAACACCTTTGTCTGGAACCCAACGAGTAACTAAAAACCGATCTTCCACTCCCAAACCCACTGTTAATTCAGGGCAGAGCCTTTTTTAAGTTAAGTTTCAAATAAAACCTCTCCTAAAAAACGATTATTGAATCGAGGGGAGTACCTATGATCAATACCAATTTTAAGAATTATTATGAATTATTATTCGTCTTCACAAACGTGTTCAGGATGATAGGCACAACGTTATTAAATGGAATTTCATACGTTGTGAAAAACACATGTGTTACCGTCAATGTGTTAGAAAAAAAAAACATGCGTTATCTACCTAAATATCTGAGATTTACCTAAAAGCCTACTAAAATGTAACTGTTCCACCAATTTCAAACTTCGAATGCTCTCAAAACAAATGACAACTGGGATCGGATCGTGTGAGCTAAGAAAACTCCCTCCCTCCCTTTTAGAACTGTTGAAACATTTTTGTTTCGGTACCGTTATGGAGAATATTGAAAGCTGTCAAACTTGCGGCGGCGTTTTAAAATGGATCAGGCTTCAGTATTATCGCCATGTTATCTAGATTGTTTCTCTTCTTTGCGGGCGGAACTCGACCTATATACCGGGACACGGATACATATCTGTTTTGATGCAAAGAGATTGTGTGCTTTGACAATCAACTTAGATGAAAATTAACTTGAGGATAATGTGATTGTTTAAAAAAAAAAGATTTGGTCCATTTATTATCATTATTTATACCTATTACTCCACTACACCACTACACTTAACAACCTCCCGATCATTATTATCTACACGAAAGCTAAAGAATTATAGAAATCGGTTACAATTGATGGAGAAATTATTTAAAAAAAAATACAAGCAGCCAAACATTAAACCTCCTTCTTTTTTCGAAGTCAGTTAAAACCTAATTTCATCTTTAATTATGGTCACATATTATACCTGGCAAAGGTCACGAAAAACTGACAAACGACAACAAAATTATCAAACATTTAAGCTTTACAATTTTATGACAAGAGGTCGATGGTTAGTCGTTGGTTTGCACTTAGGTACACTTAATTTCGATTCTTGACCTCTCGGAGTAGTCACTTGTAATTTGGAGCAACGACAGAACTTGGGCATTAATTTTTATGTTTCTGAGTGAGTTCTGTAGGTAAGTACATCTACAATCATACTGGGTCAAGGAATTTTCAATACCGTAAAGTGATTCTAACGGCCCTTCACTGCGGTATCCGGTTTGTGCTGTGAAATGCTGTTTATTTATAGTCGATTTGTTGGCTCATTCCCATTACATCAAAATCCTTTGTTCTCGAAAAAGAAAACTTTCATACATTAGTTCCCAACCACATCCACGAACATCTTAATAATAATTTAAAAAAAAAAGTTTATACATTGTTTCCCACTCACATCCATGCATAAGTTGAGGTAGGTTAAAATAATGCTGTGTGAATTGTCCAGCATTATTATTATATCAAAAATATTAATGTTATAAATTATTTAGTTGTTAATTAACAAATTAACTAGGTACTGCCTATATTATGATAATTTCCACTATCCGTAAAATACACAAATTTTTAATTAGTAAATGACTAGGTACCCATGCCGTTTTTGCCATTCACCATTACGCGTTCTTTTGGTCGTGTGGCTAGGTACCAAAACGGACAATGTTTTTGTTACTACCGCTGACTTGTCAAAGTTGTACTGCAAAATTGCAATAAACCTCTCAAAATCATTCGAAAACTTCGAGTTCTTGTAAGACTATTGGATCGCTTTCATACTACGAAAACTTCCTCATAGTATCCCCTGCAAGGCGCAAAGAAACAAAAACATTATAGTTATCGTAAACTATGTAAAACTCATACTCAGAACAACAAATCCAATATCAATAATCACAAAACCCATATCTCAAAATCGGTAAAATCGTGTATTGAACGAGGTATTTATTTATATCTGGGTCAGAAGATTTTATCGCCCTTTCCTTCCTTTGCTCGTCAGATCACGGTCATAAATCCTAGCCTGCTGGTATTACGAACGTATTAAATACGTTTATTACGAGTGCCGTTAATTTTTTATGTAGGCTTCGATGCCAAAATTGAACTTTATTAAATTGAAATTGAAGTCGATTTATACAGATATTTTATACTTAGTGCGTTGCGAATACAGTACCTAAATCCTCCCACCCATCCGATATAATTGACGTTTGAAAGCCATTGCATGGCCTTTGCGTTTCCCATCTGATAAGCACAATGGATGATTGCCGTTGCCAAATATGATGCCCATTAATGAACGAAATTAGTGATTTTGACCAGTGAAATTAACTACACTATCCGATAGCCAAGGCCATTCGGGTTTCATTCCCATTTCCAAGTGTCAAAGTATGCCCATTCTGTATCCCTCATTGATGGGAATTTTAGTGTGATCGCAGAGCTGCTCCATAATATTGTACTATCATGTATGACAACATAAATAAACTGATAGACGGAGGTACATAAACGCTGCCATGACAAGTTGTCATATAACAGTGTAATTAGTTGAAAGCTACCATCAATTTAATTTGTGTGAAATGTTTTTCGTGTCATAAAAACTACTTACACTTGGGAAATAACTAATGCATATGTACTCACTTTACCTACTTTACCTAGGTATATAATTTCTGCCCTTTTCCCTTAAGCATATCCATCCATCCATAACCCCTTTACTTAAAAATTCTCATAACTTATAGCAACACCTAAGAGTCGGAGTCAGAATAAGAAATATTATATTATTCTTTTAAAAAGAACTGTTAAAACAAGCTTTTAACAACGTGCTTGTGAAGACAAATCCAACGAACACAAACTCTCGAGCTTACATTGTTTCGTTTCGGAGTTCTTACGGCCACCTTCGTCTCCATCATCAGACCAGTTCGATGGTACAATAACATTGCATGGTATATAAGTAGTAGGGATGGGCCGAATATTCGTTTTATATTCGGTATTCGGCATATTCGGCAGCTTTACCGAATATTCATATTCGGCCGAATATTCGGCTGAATCACCTAATGTTCGGCAAAGTGATACTCAAAGTTTTTACTGTTAAGACCCGTGTATTATCATGATTTGAGTGTACAGTGTAATGAAGTAAGTATTTTAGAGTGTAGCTTTCTGATTTTGTCGTCACTGAAGCTTTATTTTCAATTAAAGTAGGTTGGTAAAAAGATAATAACTCCAATCAATATCTTCACGCCGGATCCCTTGCAGGGTAGGCAAGGAATCCATAATAACTTAATGCAAAATATAGGTAGCATAGCAATATAGGTAGCATAGCTGTTTTGGGATTAGGCTTCTGTGGTAACTCTTTATAATAATATATTAAACAGGCCTTAATTGAAGCAAAATAAACAAGATATTTATTTCGGTCAGTCTTTATTGTGTTAGAGAATAGCTGAATCAAATCACAACACCTTAGTAGATTATGAATAATATTTTTTTCTAGTTTCTACTCAGCATAGCGTCGCAAAATATATTTATTGATATTAAATGTTTAAACCTATCCTATTCAACCAATATAGTTATATAGAAAATTAGTAATTTGTTTGTACTTTTCAGGTTGATATTTAAGAGATCAATCACTTAATCTACACATTAGAATTTAGGAACTTAATTATAGTCTACTGAGATATAAGACAAATATGACATCTCATATACGACGGAACGGAATCAAATGTACCGAATATTCGGCCGAATATTCGGTTCGGTAAAAGTTTTACCGAATATTCGGCCGAATGTTCGTATTCGGCGAAACCCATGTTCGGCCCATCTCTAATAAGTAGGTATGCCAAATTTCAGCTCAATCAATTTGAAAGTAACTCTGTCTGACTGTCTATCTGTTACATTTTCAATTTCGCAGGGAGGTAGATGGTATCTCGGGGACCGACATAGGTTATTTTTTATCCCGGAGAAGCGCGAGCGAAGCCGCAAGCAGAAACTCGTATCATATAATGTGTCAAAAAAACCATAGCCCCACTCTACTCGGGGCGTAGAGACCTTTCGTATATTCGGAAATATCCAACCTATCATCTTTAATATGAATATTGAATAGAAAGGTATCTATGATGGTGAACCCTCGTGAAGATGTGTAGCCCACAGGGTAAGCCCTACCGCCTGGAGAAATGGCTACCATTATGGAGGTTCACCCTAATCCATCCTAGTCCGAGGTGCGTGTTTCGAGAATCAATCACCATGGCTCGCCATTGAAGTCGGTTCACTATCAGACGAACGAGCCAACTTTAGAGAGGAAGATAAACCTAAGCTAAAGTAGGTACTGTCAGCTACGACAACATGAATAGATTACCCAAGTTTAAAAAGTGAAAACGTATATACTCGTAACTTTTCGAATCAGTGTACGAAAACATTTTTGGTGCATGTCGAAGTTCTCTAAGTCCCTGTAATCAAAATATTGATTCATGGAATTATTTGTTATGTTCCCGATAGGTTTTTTAGGTCCTCTGAGAGCTTAGTATGTGCCTGTGCGCATTCCATCGTTTTCGAGTCCTTCCTATATATTAAGTGCCATCTACCGGATCGAGAGGTCGAGAGAAACTACTTTTCAAAAATTTCAAAACTTTTCAAAAACGAATCTATGTATGTGTGAGTTGACAAACATAATTACAACTTCCAGTGCTTTCACCGAGAGCAGGAATACGAATAGGAAAATGAGTCGAATTTATCGCATTTTTTGGCTACACCTCGTTTGTGTCTACTATCATTATAAGCCTTTTTCGGGTAAGATAGCAATGGTTCTCGATTACTTTTATCGAATGTTTTTTGTATTGACTCGGACTCAGGCCTCTGGTAGATTATTTAACATTTTTAATAATGTACCAGAGGCATTTTGTCATAAAGTAGTATATTTTTGTGTCATTGTTATTTTGTAGGTACCTACCGTGGTGTGTGCAATCTGTTAGTGGCTATTTCTCTAAATATTCTAGATCTAACGTCAATAAAAAATACCCTAGAAATATAAAAATTACGCTAGAAACATAGGTATACCTACTGCGGATCGAGTAAGAAACACGCCGAGAATTATGGTAATCCCTTGTACATTTTATAGTCAGTTTTGTGTGAAGTACCTACCTAAGTAAATATTTAGTACGTTTTGGAATTGGAACAATATTTTGTCAATGGCACCGTAAAGAGAACAATCACCTCTGTTTCAGCCTCACACAATTATGAAGAGCCTTTGGTTTAACCAGACCCTTTTTACCTAACCTCAGGTGTGTGGCTATGTAAAAGCGTAAAAGAGAACCAAAAAGAGTTTCAGGTGTTACGTTACGACAGGGAGTGGGAGCGGATTTTTGACAAACTATGCCCCGTCCACCAATTTATTTTATGTTTGGTATAAGAAAGAATATGAACTTCCCTAATTTTTGACAGATGAGTGAATGAAGACTGAATGATAGAATGAAGTTTTTCATAGACACAGTTAGTTTTGACAGATAAAGATGCAATCTCGAATTTACATAATACAATACATTACATAGATAGATATTTTTTTTTATACATAGAAAACGACCAGAACACCCGGAACAAATACCTGCAGATCGTACAAATATTTGTCCCAAGGCGGGAATCGAACCCACAACCTCGCCTCGTGGACCTTCGCTCACCGCGCCACAGAGGTTGTCATAAGACCCATAAGAATGTCCTCTAACCTTATAGCCATATTTCAGGAGACCACGCGAACTTTGCATCAAGTTTTGTAAGCTGCCAGTATCTACTTCACTCTCTTCCCGTCGCTTTGGAACTTGGAAGTATCTCCAATTAAGTTGTTGGTATCCCTTGAATTAATTATTGAATGTTCTTAATGAGTTTAATGACTGATTGAAATATTCAGGTGGTAGTCCTTGAATGATAACAGGTAATTATGTTATTTTACCTTGAAATTCATTGAATAATTTCATTGTAACATATTTATAAATATTATTTAACGGGTATTTATCGCGTTTAATTACCTTATTTTCCCGACGTTTCGACAGCACCAGGTCACGGGATGACTGCCAGTCATCCCGTGACCACGGCAGTGTGTAAACCTGTCGAAACGTCGGGAAAATAAGGTAATTAAACGCGATAAATACCCGTTAAATAGTATTTATAAATATGTGTTCAGATCGCGTAAGTTTAAAAATATTCATTGTAACATTCGACTATCCAAACTTCGTGATACTCTAGATATTCTATACCTATACGTAGAAGGAAATGTCGTATGAATATTCTGAGAATTCGGAGCTTGTCCAAAGTTTTTGTTCATTAAATATTTCGCTGGTCCTGGTCCGCTCGGTCTTATCATGGCGTCGTCACTAATAGGCCCGGTGGAAACTAAAGTTACTAATAGCTGTATCTACTTACTCACGTGGGTCCTAGCTTAGTTGGTACCTACACGCTAACTTGCTCAGCTAAAGATTCTCGATGGTCTGCAACCATGGTCTCAGTTTTTACGAAATAAGTTAACTTAAATTAATAAAGTATAAAGAAAGCCTTTGAAGTAACAAGGGTAAATGAATCAAAGTAAGGTAATTATTTTTTAAACATAGCTTGCTCTCAGTTGATTTAAAGTTAAAATATAGCGTTAACTAACAATTTCATGGCCCACGACGACGCCTACTTACCTACTTATATAGTAGCAATTTTTAACATTTTAAATAACCAAATGGTGGCGATTATGGTACAACTCTCCTCTTTTGAAGGAGGTATGTTCGTTCATCAGTGGACGTAGGTGCGCTGATTAGGAAGAAATGTTACGTACACAATCTACTTTCCTTTATGCGTGTTTATGTGAAGTATGGAAATAAAGACGATCACACCAATATTATTAAGAGGTTTAGATGGATGGACGGATGGATGTTTGTTACTTCTTCACGCCCAAAGCTTGTGCCGTTGTTGTGAAGATGTTTGGCCGGAGACAACGTCAAAACTACTGAATGGATCGGGCTGAAATTTTGCATACATAGAGATCTGGATCTGGAATAACATATAGGCTTACTTTTTATTTAAAAAAATGCGAACGAAGCTGCGAGCATACATAGTTTTATCGTAAGTCGGTAGTTAAGTAAACTAGCCTGGATATAAAATAAAGTCTAGTTATGAAATGTGTTAGTTACAGGTCCTCGACATGACCTGTTTAAAGAAAACTGGTGACTGTGTTAGGTTTTATAAATACCTATGGGAAATAAAGATGATTCGCATGCTGATTACGTTTCAATGGTATCGATTCCAAATCTCAAAAAAAAACCGTAGATATAAAAATTAACGGTCTACGACCACGGCCCTAACTCTTATGTAAAGCTCAACGACCACTAAAGTTTGGCCCCTCGTGAATTTATGGGATCACGACTCATTGATTAATAACTCTGTCATGAGCTTCCATGAATAGCCTCTACGGACTGACTGCATACTCATTCATGTTTCTGTCAAACATTAAAGCTACTGTCTCACCGCCACGCACGGAGAGGCTACGCATGTGTGTTTTGCCTCGCTTTGCAAGAGAATGTATGCGATAACGCCTACTGCAACCCACGGGCACGCTACGCACGAATAAGAGATTAATGATGTCATTGCTACACATGTGGGTGCCAATCTACGGAGCTCAACTTTGTCAACGCTATGTACGCGGTACACATACGTATTTATGTGGAATTGCTGGTAACTTAGACGAGGGGGCGTGCAAAGTGTAGCGGTGGAACAGCAGCTTAACAGATAGATAGATAGATAGATAGATAATTCTTTATTGTACCACACAAACACAGAAAACAGTACAGAAATAAAAAAGTTACAAGATGAAGTACAAAGGCGGCCTTATCGCTATGAGCGATCTCTTCCAGGCAACCTTGGGATGGACTGGACAAGTTAGAACAAAACAAGACGGTGGCACTTGAAAAAGAAATTATAAAATAATTATATAATACTTAATGTAATATTAACATAGCATACAAAAAAAAAACAATAAACTAATACGATCATAAAAAAAATAATAATTAGCTTAAACCTGTAATGATAGGTAATGCTGATGAAGCAGTTTTTTAAAGATAGGAAGTGATTTCCCCAGACAGACAGATCCCAGAGTTCAGTTCGACGATAGTACCGAGACGTCATCGTGTCGTCTCATTTTTCTATGGGATTTGGTACAGCGCGCCTCTAGCGTGCGGACATGGAATATCGCAAATCCCATACAAAAATGAGTCTATTATGACGGCCCGATACTGGAGACAAACCAACAGAGCGAGCGTTTTCTTGTCAATTTACGTAGGAGCATTTAAAAAAAAACTTATGTAAGAGGAGGATCCAGCTAGGTTGGGCAGCGTTTGGGAAAATTCGTCGAGTCTTCAAGTCATCCATACCACAATGCTTGAAAACGAAAGTTTACAATCAGTGTGTCCTACCCGTCATGACCTACGGAGCGTAGACATTGTGCTAATTGCTTCAAGGGAGCGGACCACGCGACTAACGAGTCGTTAGGTTGCGGCCAGCTTGCGTACAGCGCGCTGTCAGCTATTTTATGCTGTCACGTTAAACCGTATCTGAAGATTATAGGCCCATATTTGTATAGGTACTCATTTTTGTGCTGTGCGGTCCAGGTGAGTTACGACCTTTATACAAAAATAGTATGGCATCCGTATTTTGAAACAAAACAATTGTTAACAAACGGGAATAATGTTCCATTCGCCTGTCCTGAAACAGCGTAGGCGTTCAACTAATCCTAATCCGCTATTACAACGTAATCAATCACACAAAAAATAAGCGGACAGCGAGTTTTTGTCACGGAAGAACCAGAAATGTTTCGTGAGGAAATGTAGAATATTTTACCTTCCTAAATTATAAAAGTACCTACCTACTTATACGCTTACGACTGGTATTGATATGGATCAGTTGAGCTACCTGTAGATTGTTTGCAACAGTCTGCAGTTAGCTAAACTGTTTCAATTATAAAAATACCTAACTGGTGTATTTTCTTCAAATTATATTTTGTGTTTTTAAATATGATTTTAGCTGTCAAAATTATAAATAGCATCATCTCGGAAACTACACGTGCTAACGTAATGTTAGATCGTTGAATCAATTGATATTTTTAGGGTTCCGTACCCGTTTTTGACTAAAATGCTTATATCTCGCTAATTACCTACTATAGCTACGCTTAGAGAAAATATGCCATAAGAAAGCGAAAACTATCAGGAATAAAACTGTCTCGGCTGGCATCGCCACATGATGTGATTGTCATTCGAAACCGTTGAGTGGCATCGTCCTATATTGGGACGATTCGTAGTGCAGAGGGAAATTTTAATGCCAACATCAATTTTTGACTTTTGACATTTTATTGAGTAAAAGACAACTATGTAGCCATATTACATCAATAATCCGAACAAATTTAGAGAAAGAAGTTGAAGAAAAAATTCTGAAAATAGGGGTCTGTGCACGGATTTGTGCAAGGAACCATCAAGTTTTTCAAAAATTCATTTTAAATATTTTTTTCCTAAATTACTCGATTTTTGATTGTATTCTATGGAAAATGTGATTTGCTATTTGATAAAATCAAGATTCAATCGATAAACTAAATAATTTTCGTTATAGAAGCAAATATTGAATTTAAGGGTATTTTTTCTCGAATCCGTAAGAATATTTTTTGCTTAGGTACTTCAAAATGGCCCTTTTTATACAGCTGATGTTTTTATTACAACTTGTCGACAACCAAAGCTAACTATTAACAATAAAACCGAAACGCTTGACTTATGCATTCGATAAAACAAACACAAAAAATGGGTCGTGTCTTACACGACCCATTTTTTGCGCGCCTCAGATGTTTATGTTACATTTGTGAGACCTCTTTGTTTATTATTTCTTAGCAAGCTTCATGTTTATTATTTTCATTATTACAATAGACCATCAAGGGTCAAAATAAAATACAACTGTGGCTTAAACGCGTATTTTGTTTTAAATATACCTCTTTTTACAAACTTTCACTGCTATTTTTCCTTTCTTCTGACATTATATGTACCCCTTTCAAATATTTTTATACAACTGCAGTATATTTACATGTTAATTTGTAGGAAATTTTGTGGAGAATCCAAATATATGTAGATGTCAATAGTAATCTTACAAAATAATCAAGGAATCTGCGTAAGAATGCGTCACGTCATCAGTTACGCGCGGGGCGGGAAATGCTCCGCCAGAAGCGATGCCAAACTTCTCAAAGTGCTGGCACCGTGCTCTTTTTTCATTCTACCAACTAACCGGAGCAGGTATCTGGGCAGTGTAACAAGCCGCGACAACCGATCCATTCAACTGAAGTTAGTCACAATACCGGTTTTGATCCGCGTGGAGAAAACAGCAACAAATGTTGCTGGGGGCGTTCAACCGGAAAAAGTTTTTAGCAACAAAGGTTGCTCGAACGTTAGACTGGCTAAGCTGCTAAATTTAAGTGGTGGTAACCCACCTGGGCCCTATTTCTACTAAATAAATAAATAAACTAGCTGTCCGCCCCGGCTTTGCACGGGTAGATTTTACGCTTATGTTCATCAGGGATAATGTAGGATTTGAATGGTGAAAGAACTATTCAAATCGTTCCAGCAGTTTCGAAGCCTAACAAACAAATCTTTCCTCTTTATAATATTAGTGTAAATAATGCTGGACAATCCACAAAACATTATCTAGCTAGCCCCAAGCTAAGCAGAGCTTGTGTTATGGGTACTAGATGACTGTTAAACATAATAGAATACAGTACACAATACAGTAGGTACATGTTGATTTTAGTTAATTTAAAGTACCTACAAAAGAAATAATCAGAATGGTATAATATGGTAGGTTGGTAGCTTTTAGTAGCTTACTTGGTTATTAGTTTTTTCTTCCTACCTCTTAGGTACTTCTCTGTATAACTTGAAGCAGTACAGACGTTTACCCCATACCTAAAGTGTTAATAAATTCAATTATTATAAAATCCTCAAACTGTTGTTTTACAAACAAACATCTAACGAAAATCTCCTATAGTAGGTACCTACATACACTTAATATTTTTATCATACATAGAAAATACCCAGAACACCCGGAATAAATGTTTGCCGATCGTACAAATATTTGTCCCAGGGCGGGAATCGAATCTAACGGGAACAATACCATTCTCATGGCAAAGCGATTGGATAGCAGAATTTGGCCCCTGGCCTCACGCAAAATACCTACGTTATTGTTCGAACATTTAAAAATAACATAATAGACAAAGCACAATGGACGACCTTATGATAATAACGTCCTCAAAGCATTCCAGTTTTCCCCCTTAGAGGGGTTTTAAGGGGGGAAACAGGAATTCAGTTTTCCCCCTTAGAGGGGTTTTAAGGGGGGAAACAGGAATTCACTTTTTTATTCCAGTTTTCCCCCTCATGGGGGATTTTAGGGGGGAAAACTAATAACCCGCTCAAACCACTTTTAATAACGATGATAGAAATGATTATGTCGTTTTGTTTGCAATGTAGCCTAGCTGCTTAATGCAGATTCATTACGAGCAGCTAATGTGGTTAGCAGCCGTGCGATAATTCTCTCTACAAACGTATATGACCACATTTTGAAATAACTCTTTAATCTCAAGTTAACAATGTCATAACTGGGATACATAATGGGATAACTGTTTTTACTAGTGTACTATATAATTGTTGTAATTTTTTTATGTGTTTGTCTGAATTTACAAATGAAGACTTAATTGTGTACTTAATTCAATACATTAAAATTGTTATTGTAGTTTTCTTAATAAATGTATTCCCTATACATTGCACATATATGTATGTAGATACTTTTATTATACAAAACTCCCAGAACACCCAGAACAAACCTGCAAATCGTACAAACATTTGTATCGGCGGGAATCGAATCGAACCCCTCCATCATCGCAGGCGGACCTGCGCCCGCTGCGCCACGACGAGGTCGTCAAGGACCGCATACGCGTAGATACTCGCTTTTCCATAACCACGTACTACATTTTTTGCAAAATAAAAGGCGTAAAAATGGCAGTGAAACGAAAACATTTCGGCCAGTTAGCATGATATTCAACAAAGTTCACTCATACGTAGGCGGAAACTCGGTTATAGGCAAAACTTTCAGTGTTCCCAGCGTGGAAAGTATAAAATAACATTAACTAGTTGGGTAATTAACTCAACGTTCGAGTTCGATAAGAGAATCTGTTTTAATTATCCAACCTACCTACCTGTTATAAAGTTCATGATAGCACCTGGGTAGGGGTGCTATTTGCTAATAGCTTTTTTAATTATGCGTTAGTTCTATTAGAGGGACTTAGATTTTATTTGCTTATGAATCTATAATGGCTACGTTGCCAAATCTCTTTCGCAAGCTTTGAATTTTTTTATGTTGATTCTTGAAGTAGGCATTTATAAAATGCTGTTGCTTCAGTACTTCAAGTAGTTCAGAATGTTATTGCTTTAAACACAAAAAAACACTTAAATTCAACAGTACGCTGCTGGTTGGTGAAATTAATGAATTTTAGTCATTCTTACGTGTTTTTTGTTTGTGCCGAAAATGTAAATTTTGAATTTCCTTTTCATCCGTTGAAATATAATCAAAAGTCAAAAGTCTTACTTTATTTCTTTAGGCTTACAAAATAAGCACTTAGACAATTTAATGCATTTTAGTAATTCTTACGTTTTTTGTGCCAAAAATGGGATTCCATTTCGTTTTCATCCAGTAAGCCAGGTTTGCTAATGATTAAAATCATATTTTTAGTCTCCTCAAATGAATCATTAAACACCGAGGAAGGCGTGCGGTGCGGTAGCTGTAATAAAATATTGCTGGATGTCTGTCGATGCTGGATGTTGTAGCGAGCGATAAAAACTGTTTAGTGTCTGCAGACAAAGGACTCTAGCCACAGTTTCACTCGCCTATCTTGTTTCTGAAAGATCGGAGCAACGATTGCTATGAAAAATTAAATCCAAATGACATGGTTTCCTACATCATCATCATCAGCCTATATCAGTCCACTGCTGGACATAGGCCTCGCCTAATGAGCACCATAGAGCCCTGTCTTCAGCTTGCCGCATCCAGCATCTACCAGCAGTCTTTCGCAAATCGCAAATCGTCATCCCACGTCCTACATCGTTTGATTGAAATTCGTGTTCCTTGTGAAAATACGGCATGACTATGAAATAAATCTTGTATGCCACAAATACGTAACAAACATTGTGAATATTTATTGGTCTGGTCCAAAAGAAACTCTTTAATAAAGAAACTATTAAATACTATTCAAGAAATTCTTTAATAGCGAAGAAAATTACAATCAAATAATAGAATAAAATAAAAACTAGTATTTACAATTGAAACAATTGAGGTAAATACAGACTGTTGCAAACAATCTACAGATAGCTCAACTGATCCGTACCAGTCGGAAGCGGGCCCAAGACACTGTTGAACTACCAACGGACTGGTTAAGAGCATGTCCTTTATGAGGGTGATCTTTATGAATTCGATCCCACGACCGCCTTCGCGAACCTAAAAAAAACATGATTTTATCAAAGTTAACAACCTACATTTGTTGTTGGAAGGACCTTAAAAAAGCTTAAATTACGATTTATCAGACGCGGAATCAGCTCTGTAATTTTACATTTTATGTTAACCAGTCACCATTTTAAAAATTAACATCATAACGTTACAAGTACAACCTAATTAAAAATGTAGCCAACATCAGCTGAAAACAGAGTATTCATGCCTTATACGTATCAAAGTATATATCAAGTTAAGAAGAACATTATTTTATTCGCCAAGTTCCTTTTTCTTTGCCAAGAGACCCGATGTCTAAGGTGTCTACAAAATTTCCAAAAATATTGAATATCAAGAAGGCTGGCATCTACACGGTTAAGAACCCATTCATAACCGTCTGACTTTTCACCTTCGTGCAATTAGCATTGCACGCACTAGTTACTTCCATCTATGGACGATTTTGCGACGATACCATTGTCATAATCATAGTAAAGCCATTGGCTAGCAGGATTCGGCCCCTGGACCCTGAGTTTTGTTTTCGATAGTATCGAATTATTTTCATTTATGTATGACATCCATTTTTGTTGAGGGGTTTCAACAAGAATGGAACGACACGTTGACGTCTCGATAGTTATAATATCGAATAACAACGTAGAACTGTTTAATATTACCTTCTGTCTTCTGGAGCTGGAAATACAGTGAACATTAGCCTAGCGAGTATTTCAACAAAGGTATTCGAAACTACGCGACAATCATAAAAGTTCGCCTTGAGGGTTCATTTTTATGCTGCGGATTTTACTATGTTGTTAACTTTTGTTGAATTTAGAAAGTTTTCAGCGTTCTGTGGTCTTTCTTTTATGTCTGGCTCATTTTTGTATCCGCAAGTGCTGTTAGGCCAAAATTCAACTAGGAAATTCCAAAAAAATAGGCACTAAAAAGGTTTTTAACCTAAAATGAGATCTGAGTATAACCGGACGCCCGTTATTTTTAGTGTGGGCCCGAACGGCGTAGGTATTCTCGTTTTGGAGAGTTTTTATAGGCTTCCGCTTGTCTGGTATCTTTTTTCGCTATACTTATAAGGTTCAGAGACCTTGCTCTACCTACCAAGTCGTGAAATTTAGATAATCTTGTTTTAAATTCTTATGTTTGACGATCCATTGATCTTTAATCATATTTATTTTGTTTATGTTATTTACCTCAGAACTTTGTCTAAGAACTCGAATTACGTACCTTCACCTATAAATAACCAAAGGGTAAACTTACCAACCAAAGCACAAGTTCTAAGTTGAAGGTCGCGAATCGCGATTGAGGTACAGGCAAAACTCATCCGTTTGTAACTTGTAAGTTTGATGTGTTACAGGAATAAGTTTTAGGACGCGGAGGTTCAAAGTCCCAAAAGAAAGCTTTAGAAGTGGGTTGGGATCACTTTTCCAGTACCTTCCCTCCGAATACGAACATTGAGATACCATACTTTACTGCTGAGACGATGCGTATCTTCTATCTACCGACGCCGCAATTTATGCCACTACACTGTGTTGAGTAGATACAACTTTCCGAAAATTATCTGAATTGGGACTTAGGTATCTTTTAACTATACTTAGGTAAAGAAATAAATGTCAGTAAATAAATAAATGTAATGCTATTAGCAAGGGTAGAGCAAATTAGGAAGGTACCTATGTTTTTTGCAACACCATTGTGTGGTAGAGTTTATGCATGAAGCCAAAGCCATCCTAGTTTTACGAGTGCAAGAAAGTTTTATAAAAAATCTGTAAATAATAAGGCACTTGCTTCAGGTGGGTTTAGTATTCAATAAGGTAATGAAAAACTCTACGGTCTACGAAATCTACGATATATGAATAATCGGAGTTCATATATGGCAGTTTTGTAAATAGTTGTTGTTGTTTTTATCGATTTTTGTAACACTTGACCTTAGATAAGTTACGAAGCGAACACAATATTTTCTTTGACTTTTGACGCAACGCTTAGCGCCTAAATAAAGGCGTATACGAGTATTCAGCTGGGTGGCTCGTAATTTTTGGCAAGGTTGAACCTATTTTTTGGCTAAAATAACTGGACTAAGACTGCAAATAAACTCTAGCCAAATTCCAGTTCCAATAACTAAGCTTGAAATATTACTCACAGTTTGTTAGTTTTCTTGGGTTCTACGTTAGATACTTTTTAATAGAGACCAATTTAGTCAGTTATTTAAAATTTCATGCAATCTGAAAGAACCTGCCGAGTCTGCGAGAGGTCGACAACGAGCACCGAGCGCCGTGACCCGAAACTAAAATAGTTTTTAATGAATTCCTTTCAAAATATGGCCCTCTGAGAACCCCGAAACTGTATTAAATAAGCTGATGGATTTATTCTGCTCAGGTTTGCGCAATGAACATTGATTCAGAGTTGAGTGAACAGAATTTTAGTTAGGTGACTAGATTTCTCTATATAGAAATTGATCTTACGTTTAATTATTACATCATTATTCCCCAAACTAGTATCCCTAAACCTATATCTTGGGAGCTTCAATTTTGAGACTTAACATGCATATCAAGCTAACGTTTCCATATATTTCAGTAAAAATTGTGGGAAAATTCATTTAAAAATATATGTCTATGTTATTCTTAGTCAAATTTCGAAAGATATAGACTTATGTTTGTCAAACGAATCAGCTTAAACCGGACCTAGGGTTTACACCCCAAACGCCTCAAATAAGTAACCTCGGTCAAGATTCGCGTATTTTCACCGTTTGAGGGGATGTTGCTGCGGAGCCGGCCCTTACTGATGTCCCTGCAATATGAGAAGATTCCACCTAACCGAATTTTCCTATATCAACAGAGAGTAGCCATTTGCCTTGCGCACATTGTAAGCACAAGTGTAAAAGAAGTATAACCAAAAATTCAACGTATCTGGAAGTCCAAAGATATTCCATTAAGATGTCGTAGATATGCGCCCTAGTTCAGCATCAGAGAGTGTTGTCGTAAGTTAAAGCGTTCTAATAGGAAGCAGTCAACACCTCCGTCTCCCGCGGGACAAGAGACATTCAAATGAACCTGCACCTTCCCGGAAATAGGTCATCAAATTGTGTTTCAAACTTTTCTTTAGTGCTATATTTTTTGTCTCTTTGTGTTTTGGGCATTATGTAGTAGATATTACCCAAAAAATCTGTTTTTCTTTATTTTTACTCCGTATATCGTAGTGTTATTTTTGTTTCGTGTGTTTTCAATTTTCTCTTTTTTGTTCGTCCGTATAACAATTCCTTGTGTTTACACTTTACTTAATTATTGTAACAATAAGTTTCTTCTTGATACTGTTTCTTATCGTATGATTTTCGCTTCTTCTACTAGTGGACAAAAAATTGAAGCGAACAAAATCAATAACATTTTGTTTCTTGTTTGATAATTACTATTTATAAAGTTGTTGTTTATGTATAAAATTTTACTTGTCTAAGTGCTTTTTTGTAAGCTTAAAGAAATAAAGTTATTGACTTTTGACTTTTTATGAATCATCGTCATCATCATCCACAACCCGACTTCACCCACTGCTGGGTATAGGCCTCCAAACTCTTGTGGAACTCCACACGGTCTTGCGCCAATCTCTTCCAGGTTCGCCCCGCGACGTTAGTAATATCGTTTGCCCATCTTGCCACTGGACGTCGTTCCGTATGGTGAATAAACTATAGTTATTCTGTGGCATTACCGTGTTTTATAGATAGATAATTCTTTATTAAAATCTGACGGTAAAACAGTTAGTGCATATACTCGTACATGTTTAATCGTAGTGGGTATAGTCACCTCCAAAATGCATTCAAAATTAAACACCTACTCCAAACCCCGGTATACACACAACCTAGGTATTACGTATTCTGTGGTTGGAGGTACCATCGGTATCATGTACGTACGAGATAGTTTATTGTTATACAATGGAAGCAACGTTAATGGATCTCTCGCCTGCTATTAAATCATACTTACTATTATAACACATACTAATATCCTTCGATCATTTTGTGCTATCGTCTTACCATCTTGATGACTGCTCCACCTGCAATGCTAACATGATACAGTACCATCTTTGTTAATAGGTATTATAAATTCGAAAGTCTGTCTGTTTGTTACCTTTTGACGCCTAAACAGAAGACAATACAATACAATAGAAAATTCTTTATTGTACACCACAAAATAGATGAAAAGAAACAAAGACATAAAAACGTAAAAGTACACTGAGCGACCTTACCGCTTAGAAGCGATTTCTTCCAGGCAACCTTTAACCTTACCTTTAACCGGCGAGCAGAATAGATCTTATTGAAATTTGGCAGGGAGGTAGATGGTATCCCGTGGACGGACAAAGGCTATCATCCTGGAGAAGCGCGTGTGAATTCGCGGGTAGAAGCTAGTCTATTATAAATATAACACAGTGTGAAGAAACAAAAGAGCCCTTCGCTCTTTCCTTTGCCCTTGCATGTTAGGTTTTAGGGGTGGTTTAGGTAGCTACCTACTTCGCGGGTTGGCTTGGGCAATTCTAAATTATATTCTGTCCATTGTTCTAGTCTAGAGGGTAGTCCCTTACTCCTTTGTAAACCACGTGTCATAAGATTACCCCGAGACCATTTAAATTACAGGCTTTTGTAAAGAAAATTGATAGCGTGATAAAGCGGCTTCAAATTTTATCATTTGACCTTGATTTCGAAAACATCGAAAATTAGCACTCTACATTTTTGATGTGAATTAAAACTAATTAATTAATTTAAGGTTTCCACTTTTTATAAGATTACATTAAAAAAATAAATGATTTTTAAACTTTCGTTTGACTACAATCTAACCTAGTGGAAAGTGACGATTTGGCCGACAGTCTATGACGAAGGTTAGGTCTAGCAGGCCTTCGTCATACACTGGTACACTATTCTCTCTTGTCTTGATGAGACCCAGGTTTTAATTGGCCGGATAAACAGAAACAGGCAGCGAGTAAAATAAAGTAGTAGATCGTAACGGACCTGACGGACATTGTGGTTTTTGTTTGGCCTTGATTCTGCAATGCTGGTGGTGCACAGAACTACAGCACAGAACTACTGGGAATAAGCGGCTGCTTTGGCTGGATTATCGTTCTTGATGATTATATATTTTTTTGGTGCATATAAGCAAACCAACATTATCCCGTTACTCAAGCCCTAGCTCATAAAGCTTTTCAGTAAAACCGCAAATTAATTCAAAACCCAACCCCGCTGGCCCAGGAGTGTCTGCCGTAGGACCGGCTCAATTTGCAAAAATCCAGCAACCGGTCCGTCCGATCATGCATTTTGTATGAACTTACAGATTATTGACTAAACCGAAGCAAACTGGAATCCGCGGTATCCTCACTGATCACATTTTTTAAAAGATTAGCAATAACATAAAAGATTTCAACCTTGAAGGTACAGAAAGATTTTAGGGACATCTGCACACGTGATGACAGGATTATATGACATGGCTCGTAAATATTCCCTAAGTCTTCTATTTTCTTAAAAATGTACCTAATTTACAGAAAAGGGTATTTTACTCTGAAAAAATCTAAAAATATATTATTAGCTCAGGCAAAAAGCAATTGGAAAATGTTTGTCTTAGTTCATAGAATAACAAAATAAATTTAAAAATTCAGTTTAAAGTCTTCAGTTTTTTCAATTTGTTTTTTAACACCATGAAATAGTAGGCGCAATATTGTTATTTCATACGGCTGTGTAGGCAAACTAAATAGTATCAACTGTCATCAGCAACATCAGCGCATTTTTTCAGGTCTCGCATCCAACTGACGTCATGACCTCAGACCTAATATGGCGTCCACTGCGTCCAGCATTATAGTTAAGTTACCCGCGTAACTTGAAAATGTAAATTTTATATTCACTTTTAGGGCACTCACCGAATAAAAACTTTGCATATTTTTTAGTTGCTCATTAACACTATAGAACCTAATTAAGACACTTTTCAAAAATTCAAATATTGTTTTGAGTGTGTAGGCTACGATTTGGCGAATCAGTATCACAACCAGCACACCTTACGCTACCACATCCATCACTTTGAACGTGACTTAACTATGTTTATCAGGATTATATTATTAATGCCTGTGGTAGAGTAGATAGAGCTAGAATAAGGGCGCTTTTCCACTAAGTTACATCCGAATTGAGAAAAAATATTTTGGATCTATGGCGCTATGGCGCTCATTAGGGGAGGCCTATGTCCAGCAGTGGACTGATATAGGCTGATGATGATGATGTTGGATCTTAAAATTCTTCTACACAAAGCTACAAATGAAGGAGACATTCAATATGATTGCATTAATTGAGTAATTTTCGACAATTCGCTCTAATAAAGCTTAACAGACTATGTTTTGAGCAAAAAAAAACTTAAAATGTAATGAGCTTTTCTCATTTCTATTGTTCTACGCATTTATTTTAGAGCAGTCTCGAAGCGGTCCTGAATATGACTAGATAGAGACGGATACACCGGGGGACACTTCTGTTTCAATTCCACGAAAGTGTCTCGCGAAAATTGTGTTAGGTAACAGCGGGCAAATCCGCCGACGACATCTCTATACAAACTACAAACTGTGATTCTTGTTCGGAAAGGCTTGCGGTTTTTGCCGGTTTCGTGTACCTACCTCTTTAGGCAGATACTAGACTTTAGCTTTCAACGTGGTTTAAATCAAAAATCTACCTACGTAATCATGAAAAAATTATAAACCATAGATGCCAGTTGAAATATGAGACAAATTTGCCGTCGCTAAAACAAACGGTTAAAATCAAGCATTATTTCGCCTAGCCCAATTATGGATTTTCCCAAAGTTTTGCAACTGTGCCGCAGCATAACTTGTAGTTTGTGTGAAACTAATTTCAAGTTCCAAGTAAAGTCACGGGCGTCCATAAGTTTCCGAATATAGGTGGGATAAACTTGGAATTGCAGTGTTTCTCGCTTGGATTCGGCTCTGCCAATTTATCGGTTTTCAAGGATTGCGTGAGCGAGAGCTTACCTACAGAGCTCTGGTTGGAATCTCTAAGGAGGAAGGAATACTTTAAATGTATTCAACTGTTCTTTCAAGGTAATTAAAAGAAGTCGTCAGAGATAAAATGAAAAATTTACACAGGAAAACGAATTAACAAAGCTGTCTAACAAACTTTTGTAACTTCCGCGAAGTTTCTCTTGCCTCGACGTTTAAATAATGCTTAGGTACTTTTATTTCTACTGCAGATTTGGGTAGAAATAATCTGGCAGGTTATTTAATTTATTTTGGCAATCAACTAGAAATAACACTCAGCTGCGTACCTACTATACGATTTTCGCTCTGTAATTTAATTTTGGCCGTAAAAGAATGGTTTAACTACATATTTCAATACACTGACTAAATTTTTTGAAATGTTGAGTATTTTTTTCTAAGCTCTCATAACACTTTCCGCTTCTAGATAATGAACGCACAGAGAATTTTTATCAAATGAAATGCATTCTATTAAAGCACAATTGGAAAAAGTTGGCAGATTGTGTTGTTCACCCGTTTTATTGGACGGGCAAATAACGGTCGAATCAATGTTTCCACGTTTCGTATTCAGCGAGCACGCGTCCGTGGAGTGGCGTTTCAAATAAATTTATTTATCAAAAGAACCTACAAAACGTTAGCCTATTTTTAGTATTATTGCTTGACTGAGAGATGGGATTCTTGAATCGTGAACGCAAACTTATTTTTCTGTGGGAGTCTGTATTTTTATCAGTAGATAAATAACGGATGATTTATTTGGAGGTTTATTTTTCGGAAAAAAAACAACTTTACTGGGTAAAGTATGTTTATCATCAAACAAAAGAACAATACTTGACACTTAATTTTATATTTCAAATATTGTCTGTAACTCCAGTTAACTTAATCCATTCTGAAGTTCCAATTTTCGGTGACGCGTCCGAGCACTTCGCGAATAATTAGAGTTATGTTGGCTTCCGTTGCTCCATCATACGCTGCATATCCATATTATTATATACACTTTGGACTTTACAGAATCCCAAAGAAAATAGTTTAGGGGTGTGATGGCATAAGATCTAGACGGCCACCTTAAATGTTTATCAAATCGTTCTTGCAATAAAGTTTTTATGTGCTATGTGGCAAGTGGCGCCCCGTCTTGTGAAGGCGCATACCCGACTTCTCCGTTTAACAAACGAAATTTCAAAGATCCATCGCACAGTTTGTAATAGGTACCTATTATAAGCTTTTGTGGCAGTGAATCAACGGTTGTCGGTTCTTCGCGAGATATGGCCGGCCCACTGTCACTTCAGCTTGCTAATTCTTAGAGCTATGTCGATAATTTTGGTTCTCTGTCGGATGTTTTCGTTACGAATCCTATCTTTGAGAGAAACTCCGAGCATAGCTCTTTCTATAGTTCGCTGAGCGACCTTGAACTGGTGGACCAGCCCTACCGTGAGTGTACACGTCGGTGAATACTAACACAAAAATGAGATTTTGGCTCGCGCGACTACATGCGGAGCGAGGTGTGCTTGTTTTCGATTCAGCATGTAGCATACCATGTAGTGCCCTAATCAACCAAATAATACGATCCTCTGCGATTAGATGATGGACTGGTCAGGTTTTTATCACAGATTTTGCAGGCGCAAATACGTTTTTACGTTTAATATCGTTATTTTGACTGCTTTTCGAAGCTAATGGACCTCCAAGAAATAGGTATGAACTATGTGAATCGCTATACTGAATTTGGTAGTAATCGAATTAGAGACACCGTTAAAAAGTAGGTTCGAAGCAGCTACACTCACACTATAACTAACACTATAACAACTACACTATAATTAACGGCAAGCATTTGGGAGCTCCAAGACACTCTTCAAGATATGTGTTACAGGATAAATAAATTTCAAAGCTGCACTGCACAATCTATATTTTCGTTGGAAAACGGGTTCAACACCTAATTTTCGTGTTTTTGCCGTAGTATATATATATATATGTAGTATATATATATATGCTTATGGCATACGCCATAAGCTTATCTAAAGGAATAGGTAAGTACGAGTATATTTCCCAAAAGCTATTACAATACATTCGTACAGTGGTACACTCTAAGAATTTTACCACTTCCTTAAATAATCTACAAATTGTTCTTCGTACGGAAACTCTATTCTTCGTATTGAATTATTCATTGTGCCCAAAGCTGATGTCTTTTAGATTATAGCTCCGAAGCCTGCTGCATCATTAACTCGGTATCTGTGAATACTAATTATAACGAAAATTATGCTAAAACATAAAAGCGCGTGAGAAATCGGGAGCAAAATCAACTGACAAGACACAAAGGCTAAACTACGAGTCTAAATACTTACCTACTAAACTCACAATAATTACGGTAAATCATGAGAATTATGGGCATTACCCCCCATAAGACAAAAGTCGAGGCCTGCGTCCAGCAGTGGACCATTATAGGCTGTTGAGGTGAGACGAGATGTGGCGGGAATTGCTCTCTCAACCTGTCTATTCTGTATGGGAATATAACTCAGTGTTGAAATTTGCAACACATTCCCGTACAGAGGGGAAAGGTAGCGGGTTCAAGTTTCTACTGAGTCGTTAATTTTTCTAACTGTGGGTAAGTATTCAATCTGTAGTTAGCTGAATTGAAAATACTAGTTTTAATTTAATTACATTATTTGATTGTTGATCAACATTTACGGTACATTATCTTTTTTGATAAAGTAAAAAAACAAATAAATAAGTTTTAACGTGACTCCTTTCAAACTAAGTTTGTCGGTATAATGACACGCTAATTAGTTTTCCCCACAACCCTATTGTCGGACAACCCCGTGCGTGCCCCATTGTCGATAGCTTATCAAGCACCCCATCGCTTCCCATCACCGTACCGATACAAGTTACTCGTCACCTTCGTGTTTACAGCCCGGGGAATGTCTTCATAAACATTTCCGTTTACAACGCACTAAAAGTCACAGAAGAATAAAACACAATTGGATTCAATTGATACAACTTTTCTTTGTCTACTTTGGGTTGTAGTAACTATTCTGTGATTTGGCCGTGACACGGAGTCAGTAGGTAGGTAAGGCTCGTGGTATACGAGATACTGAGTAAGTTCAAAAAGACTGGTCGATATGCGCCACTCTGGTGGTGACCATTAACTTAACTTGTGAAGTATGAATGAAACGTTACAATTTTTTTTTATTAGGCGAAAGATATGGAAATCAATGTGATTTTCTTTGATATAAATTACTTACAATGGATTTTTATTTACTTATTTACAGAAAATTACAATATACAATACAATAATAATTACAACTAATATTTACACTATCTATTATCTACATATTTTCTAAAAATCTAAGCCGTCACCAGAAGGCAAAGTGCCCAGAATGCTGGCAGCATTGCCACGTTGAATGGCAATGCTAATTCGTTGACCGAAATAAAAGCCAGCATTCCGATCACCTGTGGACTCTATTAGGAGTTTTGTTAGTTTTTGTTTCAATGGATTTTTGAATTCTCTGCATAAAATAATTAAAGTCGATTTGAGATCTTTACTTCAATGATTATTGCACAATCATATAATTATGTTTTTATCTCGACGGAATGACATCATTTGCAGAACTCTAAGCTCGACTATAGTTACTCGTACATAAGGCTGATGCGGTGATGCTATAAAAATTTAAAAGTCCAGATTATAGATTTGCTATTTCTCACCGGAGCCATGACAGAGATTATCATTTTAGCGTGCCATTATTTTATTCAAACTTTAAAATTAGTTTTTATAACTAATACGACTGGCCTTGAAGATATATTAATAAAATTACGGTTTGCACTATTTTTATCAAACAATACGTTAGAATTTTTTCCCAGTAGAAGTCAAGTAGCCTATTCAAAGAGTGAGAACAGAACACGGTTGTTCCGATAAAGCGATAGCCTAGTGAAGTGGCGAGTAACAAGAAATGGCGAGAACAAAAAGTTCCTGAGACGGAATCGTCTGTAATTACAGCCAAGACAGATGTGCGGACTATTAGATCACCTTTTATATTGTCACTGCGGAGATTTATTGATCTAGAAATTCACACTGCATGAGTTTTGCTCACTGTAACGTTGGGCATGTCCCGGCGGATCACACGAAATCCGATCACGGGTCATCCGATCACGACAAGCAGTAACGATTGATCTCGTGATCGGATGAACTCCAAAAAAACTTATTATCAGGTACGACTGATCACGCCATTCTTTACTATTCATGCCTTACGTTGAAGGTAGATTGTATTTTGTGTAAGTTTGTAGTGTGATAAGGCTCAATTTTGTTATTAGGAACGTACAACCTATGTTGTTATGTTAATAGGTAGGTACTTAAATATTAGGTACCAACACGTAATTGTGGCTTGGCAGGACCCAGGCTGAAAGATGAATATTTAGTAGTAATAATTATGATAATGGTTTACTGCAATGTCATATCTGACATAATCATTCTCAGACGGATAATAATGATTGATTAATACATCTCTTCTCTTGCAATTAATCTTGATTTACCATTATTGTTTCTAAAGGGTTTTTCAACTAGTTTATCTCACGCAAAGTACCAGGAAAGTAGAAATTCATAGGATATTTAGGTACTTAACATTATATTATGTACCTAATTAATATCCAATGCATTTCTACTTTCCTGGTACTTTGCGTGAGATAAACTGCGGAAACAATAATTGTAAATCAAAATTAATTGCACGAAGTGAGAAGTGACAACAGTACTTTTGCTACTTTTCTGTTCGAATTCTTAAAATGGGGCGAAAAAAATCTCATCTTTAATTTTTATTTTCCGTGTTCGGACTACTTTGGGCCGAGGCTAGTGTGACGAACGCGGAACACCTCTTCGTTTTGAGTATACAAGGCAGTTATTGTCTAGGTATCTTCTACCCTAGGTGAACGGTTTTGAATTGTATTTCCAAACTAAATCTCTATTCATTTTCATATCAAGAACATGTGATAATATGAAAATGATGCAAAAGTTACAGGCAAATCATTGCTACCTTAGCAGTTAGTTACCTATCGCTCCAAAGGAGGAAGATAAATGTTTATGTCTTAGCAACACTTCTGCTGTCTAAACACAACTTAGAATACAGCAGCTCACCCAAAGTACAATCAGCTAAGATACCTACTCTGAACCAAAAAATAATGTGTCTTAAGGTGGGCCTGAACCTTTTACCTCCCATACAAACGTACTATTCGATTCATTTGGAAACTACGTCCCTGGTTCTAATAAAATTTTGCACACATAATCGGATAAGAAATAGCTATGTTTGTATCGTTTTAGTTTTTCAAACTACAGAATCATCATAAAGTGTGAGCGAAAATTCATTTTTATCCATTTTCAAGCGATTTTATTATTTTCTCTTTAATTTAATGATGATTATGTATTTTGAAAAACTAAAACGATACAATCAATCCAATTTCACAATTGCAATTGATCGAACGCGTTCATTGTAAGAGTAACTCAGCTAAGCGTTCCAAACCAATTTAACGCATTACATCGACATAAAGTTGAGGTTCAAGCGTAAAGCTCAGTTCAGGAGCCATCATGTCACACGACAGGTATTACGAATTTGAACTCAATCAAGCTGCACTTAGGTCCTATTTCACCGGTTGAATGAGCTTTCATTTAACACAAATGTGAACTCGATCAAGTTGAACCTGGTTCTTTTAAACTACTGCTGGTGATTTGGAATGATCATTTACTTCAGCTTTTTAGCACAGTAGGTACAATGGGTAGAGCTACATGTCAAACATCGGTTCTGTGCTTTTATCTTATGCCGAGTGTACGTACGTAAAAGTTCCTCGTGCAAGTTACATCGTTGCAAGTCCCAGGCGTGTAGAGACTAATGTTATGTCGCTGTTCCTAGCACCTATGCTTGATGTCCTCATACATAATGCACGCTTCAGATGAGGAGACAATAAAGCGCGCTTGCAAACATCCAATTGCGTTTTCAATCCTGAATTTATATTAAAATAAAAACGGCCAAGTGCGAGTCAGACTCGCGCACGAAGAGTTCCTTACCATAATCTATAAAAACGGCAATTAAATCACGTTTGTTGTATGGGAGCCCCCCCCTCAAATATTTGTTTTATTTGAATATAATTATTTATCTTCAAAGTCGAAATATAACTAAATATTCTGTAAATATTTCAAGCGTCTATACCTTATGCCGTTATCAATAACGAGCAAAACCGAAAATCACGTTTGCTGTATGGGAGCCCCTTAAATATTTATTTTATTCTGTTTTTTAGTTATAGCGGCAACAGAAATACATCATCTGTAAAAATTTCAACTGTCTAACTATCACGGTTCATGAGATACAGCCTGGTGACAGACGGACAGACGGACAGCGGAGTCTTAGTCATAGGGTCCAGTTTTGCCCTTTGGGTACGAAACCCTGAAAAAAGAGTCAACCTTCCACAACTTTCATCAAATACCTATATATAAGAAACCTTAGTAAATTTTAAAATATGAATAAGTTTGCGAATGCTGTTATATTTTATTTGCTCTATTATAATATAAGAACTGTAACTATGCCAGGATAGAATCCGATTACAGTTTGCGAAATGCTTACAATTTTCAGCCCAATTATGACTACTTTCCTGAGCTATTATCTTTAAATTCAGGTACCCATTGCAAAATTTTAATAACCAAATAAGCTAGAAAGAAAATACGGAATTATTAGAAAATGTCGTCAGCACGCTGATAAATGTCAGGCAAGTAGGTCAGCCGAGGTGTAAACGGGGGTATTGAGCAGTAAAACTGCTTTATTAGCTTAGTTCACGTTAAAATTTGACATTTTGCTCTTATTTTTAACAGGTTTTATGACTTTGGTAATAGCTCGTAGTGATGAGTTCGACGGGATGGGTAGGTAGGTACCAATAGGCAGGTAGAAGTAACCGCATGGCTTACATACCGTTTTATACTGCATACAAATGTTTAATAAATTGGCCCATAACGTCACGATGAGTTATAAATTGCATAGGGACATAGGTGAGCCCGCGCGGGCCGTGCGCGAGATAAGTTATTTTTGCAGAAAAAACAGAGCCCGATCTAGACACATCGTAATTTAAAAGTTTTAAGGATTCCGTAGGTACTTACCCGAAGGGTGAAAACGGGACCCTATTACGACTACTGTTCGTCTGTCCGTCTGTCCGTCCGATTTTCCCAGAATAATATGTACTTACCTACCTATTTCTCTTACCGCTCTAACAAAAATATTAAAAATATAAATAATTTAATTCTTAAGGTGTCCAATGTCCATACCAAGTTGATAACCGATCACTGAAGTTAAGCAACGTCGGGCGCGGTCAGTACTGGATGGGTGAGCGCGTCATGATAGCTATATGCTATTTTCAATTTGTAAAAATACGGTTTTTTGGGGTCCCTTTTGCCAAATAGTTATGTACGGATGTTATGTAGATAGTTAAGTATGGGTCGGATCCCTCCATGCGCGAGTCGACTGGCACTTGGCTGATTTTATTCTTTTCTATTTCGATAACTTATTCCGAATTAGAATTCATGTTGTGTGTTCAAACTCTTTTACTGTAATCTTGCGTCGTATTCATAACCACTGGCATTCCTTGCGTTCAAGAAAAGCACATTCTGCTGAGTTTGTTGTTTTAAACTCGGCAGATGTTGAGATTTTACAGCTTAATCTTGTTTCTACATAATGGATAATGTTGCCAAGTGCAATTTAAACTTCCAACGGGAACGTTGCACTGTCAAACATTTTATGATGCTGAAGCTGCAACTACTAATGCAGAGAATACGAGTAGAGTAGGCAGAGTCGGTTGCTGTAATTCTATTTTCTACTAGGTACAGGTATCGTACTAGGCACGAATATGAAATTTGACGAAACACGAATCTTCTGTTATTCGTATTTTATATCTCGTACACATCGTACATAAATAGATAGATAATGCTTTACTTTAACAAACAAAAACAGATAACAGTACAAAAATAAATAATAAATGCTATAGGTACCTACATCATTTACAATCTTGCGCAAATAAATCTTTATTGAACCCTGAATTAGTTAATTACATACTCATAGTAGAGGAGCCGAATTAGGGAAGACCTTCCCCCATCTGTATATTAGATGAAAAGTATTTTATATTAAACTAGCGGTCTGCCTCGGCTTCGCACAGGTTTATTCTATCGCCTATGTTCATCAGGGATAATGAAGGATTCTAATGGTGAAATAATTTTTTAAATCTTTCCAGGAGTTTCGGAGCCTATTCAATTCAATCAAACAAACAAAAGGACAAATATTTCCTCTTTATAATATTAGCGTAGTAAAGATTTTCACTAGCACCGGCTACCGCGCTGATTTTTTTTTCAATATCGCGTTGATCAATGAGAACTTTAAAATAAACTTAAAAAACTGTTAAGTGACTATGTATTAGCTAATTTGATAACTTACCCGTGCATTGCATTCTACTGCTAACTGGGTACACCATACGCCACACAGTATTATGATAATATATTCGGAACAAACTGGAAATAGCGTGACTTTTGTATGTACAAGTATATTGCGAATTTCCTGTGAAAATCTTATGATGTTGTCGTATTTTATGATCGATGGCTAGTACGTGCGGAAAAAAAGCAAAAATGTTACTTTTCCGTTGTAATAAAGGAGTCGCCAAACCAGTGTTACCAGAAAAAATCTCGCAGAGAAAATGGCAGATGAATGTTTAAGTTTTGGTTCCACGTGTTAATCGGTAGACTATAACGACAATGAAATTGAATGGGCAATAAAATTGATTAATTAATATTCAATACGGCGTAGTAATAATAGAAATTCAAAAACTATGTCTGTCTGCCTGTTCACGCCCAAACAACTAAGAGGATCTCAGTAAAATTGGGCATGGAGGTAGATACCACCTGGGATACCACCCGGGGACGGATATAGGCTACTTTTTATCCCGGAAAAGCACGTACGAAGCCGCGGGTAGAAGCTCGTAATTAATACAATTACGAGTAGGTGTTTTCTTGCAATAACATATCGTAGATACCATACACTTAGATATATTTTTACCATCACTGTTAAAAAGTGCCTTATCATCATCTGGCTAGATATTCTCAAAGTACTTTAAACAACTTGGTAAAATAAACTTTTATTTCCGCTTAAAGAGTTTGCGCGAGCTCGACTCACTCCGAATGGTTTTCAGTTAAATTAAGCTCTACTATGATTGTTTTCAGGTTAGAGAACTTTCAGGTATACAGACATTTGAAGTTGCCAGCATTAATAGTTGAACAAGCCATTTAGATGATATCCACTAAAAATTTTAAAACAGTTTGAGCATACAAAAAATTACACAACCTAAGCGAGAAAGGGAAGAATTTTTGACAGAAATAAACGGCTTACAAAGCAAGATCCATCAAGTGCGAGTATATCTCGCGCGCCGAGGGTTTCTAACGTTTGTCGTTTGAGAGAAACGTGTGTTATTTAGAGTTTAGTAGTTTATGTTAGAGATTTCGCTATTAAATTATTACCAAAAAATACAATCTGAAACTACCTTTTAGATAGATCACAAGTAGATAGTAACAAGTCTTTTGTAAAAATTCCAGCTAGGTACATTCTAGCAAAAACCATAGCACGATGCGACTACTAAAGATATTCAAACATTCTAATAGCAACATGACTGAACAGGGGTCAATACAGGCGTCAATCTTGCGCACCCCGGAACGAGGGTTAGAGCTCGTGACACGGCTAATTTATTAACACGGGCCCCAGTACCCTGGGTCACTCTATTGTCTTTTGGCGGTTAACTGAAAACTACTGACTACAGGCATGGTATTAGGTGCATAACTGCTACAAAATACTTGTTTTCTGTCAAAATACTAAGCCGTCCCAGAAGTAAAATGATTATGTACATTAATGATGTTATGTTACAGAGGTAGAATACCAATTTATGCAGCGATTAGAGATTCATTGACGAGTAGACTAAGAAAACATGTCTCAACCTTAACTGTCAAAACTGACAGCCACAGAAAAATATTGTTTTACAAGAATGCCAAAACGTGTCAATGGCGGTGATTTAGACGCCATACCATTGACATAGAGAAGAGATAGTGTTAGTAGAATTCGGCCCCTGATAGCAAGTAAATTCTACAAAAAGTGTAAGACCCCTGACGACAAATTATTTATGTGAACCGTCATACAGGCTGCACTGATTTGCTTCGAACATAATATGTTGATAAGAAAATTGCCGATGAAGTAGGTAAACTTTCAAACAAAGATCAGTGCATTCGCTTAGGAGCCACTATACTACATATTAATAAATAATAAATAAATAATGCTGGACTATTCACACAGCATTATCTAGCCCCAAGCTAAGCAGAGCTTGTGATAAGGATGCTAGATAACTGATATACATAATAGAACACATTACTTATATAGATATTTTTTATTATACATAGGAAACGACCAGAACACCCTGAACAAATATTTACTGATCGTACAAACATTTGTACCGAGGCGGGAATCGAACCCGCAACCTCCTGCATTGCAGGCAGACCTTCTTCGCCCACCGCGCCACAGAGGTCGTCGTCATATTATAATATATTTAAACTCATCTTTTTAGGGGTCTACATGTCTACTTCGAAATACTGACAATAGTACCTAAGCACGCTATAATTACACTTATGTATGTCAGACAAGATATTACCAGAGTGTGTACTGTGATATTAGTTTTGAACTTCGAATTCCTGAAAACGGACTAAGTTCTTGAATGTTAATAATTTAACTTCACTTATTCACACACTCTGCCCAGTTCGTAAACTCGTAACTCACGCAATCTAGCAGTTTGATCGTGAGGTTGTACCCATCTCTGCTAGACAGGAGGTCGCCTGATCCACTATTCCGACGTCGGTAATTCCCACGGGAGACATTATACCCTTCCCTGCGTCTACGTGAAATTAATTACTGTGTATGTACTTATAGATATTAGGTATATAGGGGGTATACGAGCCTTGAGTTCGCTTACCTACTCGATAGTATCGCCACGGCGACAAGTCGTTCCAATTTCGTAAGAAACTTATCAATATCTATACTTCTTTACGAATAATGATTTGGCCTGATTTAAAAACTATAAACTGACTTAAAATTTCGGTAAATAGTATTTATCTATGTTCCGAACTGTCACATTAGGTGGTTGCTAGGGTGGTTTTTTACCTCGGGATCATTCTCTATATAATAGTGAAAGAATTATCAAAATCGGACTACTTTGTAAAAATATAGCGTGGTCTAACATGAAAAAAACATTGAATATACGCGTCGACTTGATAACCTCCTTCGTTTTTTCGTCGGTTGATATAGAGGAAAGATTTGTATTTTTGTAATGTAACGAATAAACTTAAAATCTACTGGACCGATTTCGAAAATTCTTTCACCATTAGACAGCTCACTTTTCAGGGAGTGACATAGGCTTTGTTTTATCCTGGAATTCCCACGGGAACGGAGAACTACGGGTGAAACCGCGAGGCGCTGCTAGTTACTAATAATAGTACAGACGCCTCTACCGAGCTTCTACTTCTCTATGAGCTTACTTTGTAATCCTAAAGCAATAAACGTTATTATATTCTGATTAATAATTACCGTGTGGACACGGAACTCCCACGCAAATCCCATGCAAAATGGACCTTTCGTTGTCGAGACGATACTACGATATGTAGCCGAACTCGAAGTTCTGGTTGTACGAAAGCTCTAGCCGGCCTAGTCTAACTAAGTTAGTACTTAGACTGTCTGAGTAGATCTTGTGACAAATTATTCTTAATTTTATACAGGCTAGTTTGGATATTATATCTTAGGCATGTCATGTATGTGTTAATTATTTTAATTGAACGGATTTCGGTTAACAAAACAGTAAAATGTGGGAGCTGAATTTACAATGTAGGCTTTTGAATGGTTTACGATCGAAGTTGTGGTCAGCATTTGGCTTATAACTTTTAGTGAATTTTACATATTATCATTCGCGGTTTGCGCTGACCGTATTTGGAGCAGAAGAACCGTGGCCAAAGATTGTATATCTTTTACACAAATAATCTGCCTAAAATTGTGATAGCTTAGGTGAAATAACAACGCCAAAGTAATAATCTTTATTCACTTATGGATAGGTTATTCGGTGTTTTATTTGAATTGATCATAAAAAAAGGTTAGTAGCTCAAGTCTCCATACTCTGTATTTTCAATGGTAGGAAGGTATTTGAATACTTCACTCGAATTATGTATCCACTAAAGCCACCGTCCTTCTCATTAAGCCCTTGCAAATCCAGTCAGCAGAAACAGCATTAAACACTTCTTTGAACCTTTTTGCCGTGTAATAAACTTTTAACGAGAACAGACGTAATTTTGCTAACTGTACAATGTAACAAAGCGCGATTTTTCATCCGTGCATCTACGAAACAAGGTTGAAAATGTTTTTTGTTCCAGCGGTACTTATTTATAGGTAAACGGCTCGCTTTACCTGCTTATCCAGTACAGGTACAGGTAATGTACGCAAAACAAGAAATTCCGCGTGAGAGCACCGCGTTTTACATGACATTCTTTATTTATGAACGCGCACGCTTGCCCTACTTTACGAATGGATGTCCAAATGAAACCCACATGTCTGTTGAAAAGACGTGCAAAAATAAATAAGGATATAGGTATGTGCAAATGTCTACCTTGTGACGGACAGAAAAGTTTTCTGTAGCTCACGGTCAGCTAAAAGTTTCTTTGGCTTCATCATGGCTCCATCTTCTAGTTGAATCCCGTTAGCACCTGTTTTACGAGACTTTTTATTGAAAACTTTATAACTGGCTAGTTTTATTTGCTTTCTATAGGGCAGCAGGTAGGTACATAAATCATGCCCCGTTCGGTTTAAGGAATTAACGCCGGTACAACGGAAGGTGACCATTAATTACGTTTATGTTGACGTCTGGATGAAAATCACTTTTCAGTAAATCAAAAATTTTAATTGCTTGTAGAGAAATTGCCGCGTGTGGCTACATTATTTTTAAATCAAACTAGCTACACTAAAAAAAAAGGTTAAAAGTTACACTGAAGTCACCTAATCAGTTAGGTGTTCGTTAAGTATTTGTTTCAAGGGCCCTAGCCTAGTACGACTGGTAAGCATTATCTTTCGAATACTTCCATCGAATTCGAGTCCTTCCTATACATTAAGCGCCTTGTAGCGCCCCTACCGGATCGAGAGGAACTCTTAACTTATCGTAGTTTGACAACGATCCAATCGTTTCTTACTAGCTCGATGATAGTTTTCGAATGATTTTGAGTGATTATTTGCACTTTAACATGACAGCGGCATTCGTATTTGCGGCACTGATGTTGTAAAAGGAGATTTACTATTTATTTCTATTACAATTCACAAAAATGTTATTTGAACATTTCTGTGAATAGTAGTCACAGAAATGCCTTCAATTGGTGCTTCAAGAAAAATAAGACCAGTCGGGACCACATTTCTGGGTACTAGCATCGAATCTAAGTATTTCATGTGCGTCCTATAAGCGTACCGTAAGTACGTAAGTCTAACCCAAACACGTCAATCATAGAGGTAAAACACGCTCATTTCGTTTCCGAACCGGACGATTTCGAAGATAAAAGCGAATCTATGTATGTGTGAGTTGACAAACTTAACTACAAATTCAGTGCTTTCACGCATAGCACTAATACGAATAGGAAAATGAGACTCAATTATCGCATTTTTGGCTACACTTCGTTGGTGTCTACTACTATTCTAAGCCTTTTTCGTGGAAGACATCAATGGTTCTCGATTACGTTTACCGAATGTTTTTTGTATAAACTCAGACTAAGGCCTCAGGTTATGTGTTATTAAATTGCCCGCCCTGTTAAATCTTTTTACTTTCCCATCTACAGCTGTCACGAACAATAACCAGTTTTATCCTTGTATTGTGGTGTGTGAAACTGTGAACTATATTTATACGAACAAAGCCAAGGTAGGAAATTCGTTCTCTAGCCATTTAGCTTCCGACAACATTGTTTAAAATGTTGTAAGGAAAACTATAGAATATTTAAAGTCTCATTTATTATCCTAGATTAGGTTCTGAATAGTTTGAAAGGAACTTTTGTCGCAGGCTTCCATGTCGCTTCAGATCGTAGAAAAAGCATTTCTTTTCAGTAAATTATACGTTTTAATTTTCCTTGCCTATGTTCATAGTCAGTAGTCATAGTACTAACAGTGGTAGTTTGAGTAATAAGTAAGAATTAAAAAACAATTTCGCAAATCAGTCTGTTGAGCCTAATTAGGAAAAATCTTTGAAAACTACAAACAACATTCTATTCTCGATGTCCAAATGACGGTAGTTTTCCAGAGATACCGATCTGTGTCCATCAGCTTTGTTATTATACGTGTGCGAGTAGGTACATTATTAATTCAGTTTCTCTAATAGGTAGGCGTTAGAGGCCATGAAACTCCCTAAACATTACCACGGGATTATGGTAACTAACTAAAACATCGGTGTCCATTCTATGTGGTGTGTGGTTGATAGCGAGTAGGTATAACTCTCTGAAATCATGGATATAGGAATAAAGGATGCTAATCAACTGGAATTTGTCTGTGTCAATAGCATAGTGGACAAGTAGCTTATAACTTAACTGTAAGTAAAAGCAAGCTGTAATTATATGCTGCTGTAATTTAAAAAAAAAATGCAGACCTAGCTGCCGCGAATAAAATAAGCGGTTGCTGTCAATACCTATATACATTTTTATTAGGAAAAAGTTGGGAAAATGTGTGGAAAGACGCTAGGCATAACTCAAATTACGTATCGAAATAAAAAAAACTGTTTTAATATTATGGCAGCAATTACAATTACGACAATCTAGTACTGCCAAACACACAATAGCCTTTTCTGTATTATGCTTTTTAAACTGTACTTTTGACATTACCCACTTGGTAATGTGGGTTCCAATGTGTGTTCCAATGGTTTAATAGTTGAACTGAACTGAACAGAAACCTGAAAACTGTGAACCAAGTCAAGGAAAGCAAACATGAGAATAATCCGTATTTTTAATATCAGGCGCACTTACCCCGCCACGCATTTTAAAGTCAAATGTAACTCGAATTAAGTTTAATCGCAGTGTAAACTTTGTCGGACGGTTACCGTGTTTGACTTGGAAGTCCGGATGTTTGCTCGGGCCGCGCAATCAGGCGCTGCAACTTGCGATACCGGCTTTGCGACGCGAGTAAGAGACAAACAATTTGATCAGAAAACACTTTATTCACGTCTTTCCCTGCTTGCTGTAGTACTCCGCTGGACCTTGCCACAAGTGAGAATATTAATAATTTGAAAGAATATCCAAAAGGCCGAGATTCTAGATTTATTGTTAATGTGAATAGACCTTCGTTCGACCACAATCTCACCTGATGGTAAGTACCGATGTGGCCGACGAGGTATCACGAAGGTCTAGAAGACCAATTCTATCTAGTCTTGTTCAGACCCAGGTTGTTGTAGTTCACCGAAAAAACAAACAAAGGTTCTGAACCCTAGCGATAGGATTTATAAAAGTTGAGGAGCACCGCCTAATACCTGCGATAGAACATTTATTTTCAAATACCTAATTCATTAAATAGATACTACGGCAACGGTTAAAATTAAAAGTAACTTGATACCAAGAAAAATGTAGCTAATGGCTCTAAAAGGTCTCTTTAAAAGGAGCCCTGATTACTTACTGAAAAGGCGGGTAGGTACTTTATAATGAAACTCGCGAACAAAAAACTAATCCCATCATTTTTCTCCGCGCGCCCACGAAATATCCTAAACTCCAAAGCAAGGGAAAAACCAAAATATTGTAAGTGAAGACGTCAGGAATTCATTAATTATAAACATGAATAATGTTTTCCATTTAGCCACGTTAATTTATCTCCATTCAGCAAGCGTTTTGGAAACTTCATTAACAAGATTGCCCCCGCTTACTATTGTAGGTCAAGAGAGTTGAGAATTTTGTTAGGGACTGTTCGTTGTTATGATTGTGTTGCAATTTGACTGTACGGATAGAGATTTGATTCTAATTAGTAGTAGCATAGTAGATGGAACAAATACCCCGGTACCGTCGACAGCAAAAATTGCTTGAACATAGCATTATCAAGTTTCATCGATTAGCTAGCATACCTATTGAAGATAATATTCGCAGTTAATAAGGAAGGCACGCGTTGATTAGTCTATTATCCTTTGCTGAAGATACTAGAGTATTTAACGACAATACTCAAAATCCAGAACTCACTCAGAAACGCTATTTGCTAGCTATAGTTCACATGATCACGATGAACGGGAACGTTCGTAGTAAAAGACAAAGAATGACGGTAGATTGGTATGGGATAGAAATAGTCTCATTTCCATAGAAACAACGCGTGCGAAGTTGCGGACAGAAACTAGTTTTTTAATAAAATACTTGTTTGCGTATCAACTTGCACAGCTTCCAGGCATATCAATGGAGTTAAAGGCGGCGGACTTGCCCCTGCTGATCCTCAATACCCCGACTGTCAATATTACCCCGCCCACATATTCACGTCAATGTAAATTTGGTATCCATTGTGTTTCAACGATCTAAATATTTGAGAAACAATCGTGTTTGTTTGAGATACTTTTGTTTGTAAGCGAATTGGCACATTGTTTTGTAATTGTAATTTTAAACGGACGTTTGTAAATGAATAGGACATGTCGTTTTTTTTATTTAATATTTTTAACGTTAGACCAAATTTAAACTTTATTTGAATCTTAAAACTTATGCCCTAGTTTTAAGAGATTATGAATATATTTAGAAATTATCATGTTAATTATTAATGTAAATGACTAACAATGTAAATTGCAGTGCCCTACAGGGTGAATGCACTACATACACCCTGTATTGCATAAAATTAGACTAAAATTAGATTTTAAGTTAAGTACATATTGGCAATTAATAAATGAAATGAAATATAATAAAATTCTAACATTCTCAGCCAGTTGTTCTTACTCATATGCTTCTAATCATCAATCTCTATGATTATTAACTAATAAATCAATATATCATGTCACCGTCAATACGCCCAGAAAAAAATTACCAGCTGTAAATAAAAAATACATAGAGTACTTGTAATAAAAGAAATTACAGTAACGATTTAAAATCTGGTAAAGCACGCATGTTCAATGTCAATTTCAGCCTAAATATCTTTTAATAGTCAGCCTAATGATTTATAATAACCATGGCCGAAAGAACCGAGGTCGGCATTATTACTTGCCACTTCACTGGTAACTAAAAACACATTCTGGCTATGACTTTTAAACTATTCACATATATTCCAGTCAAATTTTATGTACAATGTTTGTAAACAAACCGCCCAAACTTAACCAGTTAACCACCAATTCACTGTGTGGCCGCGTTTTTTTATACACAATTTACATGGCTTGTAGATCTGAGATCCTTCCTTCAATAAATATTGCTTACAATTTATATCTGAAACTCGACGCCGAACAAGTGAGTTTTAGTTTTTTGTCTTGGTTTGTTAACAAATATTTCACATCCAGTTTGGCGATATTTTAATTATTCAAAATGGTGTTCAGTCATCAAAGAGGTTATTAAGTACTTTTTCTCTATTTACTTACTAATAAGCTCTTACAAAAACACAGACATGTTTTTATGCATAAGTTGCATAAATAGAGCAAAAACACGCTGCTGTCACATATTTATTTTGATTTTGAGTTTTTCGTTGTTTTTTTTATATTTAGGATAATTAACCTATTAAATGAAAAGTTATTTATATAACTCATTCACGTATATATATATATACTTTAACCATAAAATGATACATATTTCGTGAAAATAATAAAACCATTTTGAGATATTCGTTTGGTTGTCACAACACAGCCCTGAAAAACGACTGAATAAACACAGTGGGCACTCGAATAGTTATCCAAAGCATCCTTAAAATGAATTCAAGATTTATACATCCGATTGTCCGAACAAGAACAACTTGGACAAAGCTTTGTGAACTGAGCCAACTTGGATTCGGCCTTAGTTCGGCTTGCATAGCTAGTACCTACTGAGTACAGAATCTAATAAATAATTGATCAAGGCTTCTGTTTTCGTACTTTCGAGATAAATTTTCAGTTCAATGTAGTGCACCTAATAAATAAATAAATGATGCTGGACGGTTCTCACAGCATCATCTAGCCCCCCAACTAAGCAGAGCTTGTGTTGTGTTTTTATTATAACTATTAATAATAGAAAACACCTAAGGCCTAATATTTCAACGTGGTGGACAACGTAAAAAAGCGTACCTAATCAGGTGATTTTTATAAAAAAAATGCCTGCCTATTTTAGGTAAAAAAACGGAATTAAAATTACACTTTTTTAATATCTGATCACGTGACCGAAAACGCTCTGCGTTTGATTGCATCGCTGGTGACGTCACAGCTATCACAGATTACAGTGCGTGTTGTTCTTTTTGTTAGGAGTGGTGTGAGGCGTGACCTCATCGAGTCATGTCACCGGAGCCATGACAGAGATTATCGGTTTGGCGCGCCATTATTTTAATCAAACTTTAAAATTAGTTTTGTAACTAATACGACTGGCCTTGAAGAAATATTAATTACACTTTGCAATTTTTTTATCAGGAAATACGTTAGAATTATTTCCCAGTAGTAGTCAAGTAGCCTATTGAGGAGTTTTCATACCATGTTTACGGTACGAAAAGTCTACAATGAGTACGAACGGTAGTTAAATAATTTATAGAGTAGATACCTAAGTTATTCCGTAGAAGATTTTATCTTTTGAGCACATACTAACTTTTATTCAAAAGGATTTTGAGAATAAAACGTACAAGCTCTTATTGCTTCTTATTTATCTTCTTATGCGTAGGAAATAATCTTGCTCGCTTTTTTGTTTGTACACGTTTCCTAAATTACCTAACCTAATACCTAAATCTACAGGTGCCAAAATGTATTAATACTGATGTATTTGTCATCTATATCTATACTTCGATATCTATACTATACTTTAATATTTTAAATGCGAAAGTGTGTTTGTTTGTCCTTCCTTCACGCCCTAACTAAGCCACCAATCAGCTTGATTTTTGGCATTGAGTTAGTTGAAATGATGGTGAGTAACATAGGCTACTTTTTATCCCATAAATCAGTTCCCATGGGATAGAAATAACGTTAAACAAAGCGTGCGAAGCAGCAGTTAGTGTTTAATAAATGTATACAAAGATGTTTTAAACATGCAGGTTCTATCGTCATTTGATAATATGACGGGAAATTTACTTTCGGTCGTCGGACGCCATTTCATGATTTGTACCCAAGTTGTTTTAATGTAGTTATAAGGTGTAGGCTAATTTAAGAAATTTAAATTGCTATAACCGACAGCTGTTGGCTGATCGTCCGATTATCTTTCAATGAACACCAGAGGGTTAAGTTGTACCTCCCTCATGAATCACTGAATCACGCTGAAAATTGGAGGCATTCCTCGTAGCGCACAGATGAAGCGCATCAAAGTACTTCCACATGTACGACAATCCGTTCGGTAGGTTTTGACAGACATGCACGAATTCACGCTAATAACACTTTAATGCGAAATTTTTTATGCTTATTACCTCTTAACGCTAACACTTTAATTGCCCACGACTTACATGACCATCTACAGATCTACGGAGCGCCGCCGGCGGCCTGAGACTGGGTAATGAAAGCATTATATTTATAAAACACACGTGAACGGACCAGGTTGAAATTTAGCATAGATGTAAGTTCTATACCTCGAAAAATATAAAACGCTAACATTTGTTACGAAAAAACGCAGTGAACTCCGCAGCTTCCTTATCTTCTGTCCGCATAGAAGCTAGTTGTTTTATAATATGTTGCATTAGCTACAAAAATGTACAACATCTATCAGTTTCCTCACCTGCCATAGCCCGCCCGAGGAGAAGCACGCTGAAGAGGATCGACAGCCAATACGCGCTGCGTCGCGCCATCTTGTCCTGTCGTGGTCACAGCATCAACTGTCCATCTTGAGGTGAGGTTATCTCTTCACAGTTCCACTATAAGGTTCCACTTTAGCGATCCATTGTTTTTAATGTTTATGGTAAGGTCTCATTTTAGGAAAAGCTTTGGTACCGATTTATTAGACAGAAAAATAATAAAAGGACTTCGAATTCGTTTACATAGTTTTTATATTTTATCAAAACAAGTTACTCATCCCTCGGTGATAAAATATATTTATGGGCCCACCTTGGGATGATGATGATGAATTAACACCAAAGTAATAATAACGGGATTTTAACCATGATTTACCTATGTTCTTTTGAGTATTCCAATATTTCAGCCCAGTTTCATGCGCCACGATCACGGAATCACTGAAGTCACTGCGATTTAGTTGTTATTGGCAGCAGATTATACCTACCGATCTCTCATCTTTGTTTTTTGAAACTCAAAATAACACAAATCATGGTAAATTTCGTTATTAAAGTCTTTATTGTAAATTTTGTTACTAAATAGGTAAGGAAATTGCGAGACTTCAGACCCAGTTAGTGCAATAACGTGCTACCAGGTTTGCTCTGGCCATAATTTGCTAATAGATTTACTTTTTATAGTAAAAGCAAATCTGCGGTAGAAGTGACGTCAGAGGATTTCCTTAAAGAAAGAATGCTAAATCTTTATATTTTAAGGCAAACAATAAAATTTATGAGCGTAGGTCGTTGCTACAATGTTTTCTTTTCGAGGTCTCTAATGAGCCGTATACTTTTTATTGGTACTTTGTTTTGGTGGAATGAAGGAACTTTTTCTAGCTTTATGATTTTTGATTCAAGATTTGATAAAAACCCGATTTTGTGAAAGGAAAGGTATTTAGTAAATGTTGGGGACGTAGGCTTCAAGTTCACTAACGTTGGTGCAGATATGGGCTGCGGCATTGCCGCACAGCAGAATAATAAGCATTGAGCTTTAACCAAAGGCTTAATACCATAACCATTAGATACATTTTACAGTGACTTGACTTGATACTTAGCGAGTGGCTCACGCGCTGTCTATGCTATCTTATACCTTCATTATGAAATGCATCTAAACATTACGCGTTAAAGCCCATATTTGAATGATCATTGTTGTGATGTGTAGCGGTAGCAGTGTTGGATGTTTATGCTTTGAGCATATGACCCTGACTTTAAATCGTATGATCAATTTCCAGACTTTGATTAAAGTTATATAAATTACTTTTATAATCGCGCCCCGCAATCTTTCCACTCCATCTAAGCGCCGCTAGGCTTATAAAAGAGCAGCGCACGCATTAGCTACAAGGATCCCGCAAAACCACGATATAATTCTGAAGAAAGTTCACTGCGTTAATTACAGCATCGCTACGATCTTTGTTCTTTCAGGAGAGGAAGTAAAACTTGTTTGCGCCGTAAAAGATCCAAACGAGCCGAAATTAGAATCAGGCTAGCTCTCCACCCGACCGATTTTATTATGGAGACTAGTCGAAAAATGATGACACTGATTTGGTGTACTCATTGTCTGCCAACTCTACATACTAAAAACTGGTCTATCGGTACTTAAATCATTCCTGTCCTCCACTGATTTTGAAGTCAAGAAACATGTGTACTAGGCCGCAAAGGGCTTTTTCTGGACCCTGAGGGTATCAACTTTAGTTCTACGATTTCTAGAATATTTTTTTTTTTACTTTGAAAAAGTTATAGATTTTTTCTTAATAAAATGTTCTTTTGTGTTTTCTTACATCATTATTATTGTTTTAAAATATCAATTGATTAACATCATTTTATTGTAATGACTTCATAACAAACATTGGTTTTGCTTAACCAAAAATATTTGTGAATATTTAATTATGTTTAACTGGTCGATTCTTCAACATGTGTATGTATATGGATTAATGGTCATTTTTAGTATACCTAGTTACGACCTTATTACTGAAAATAACTAAAACTATAGAGAAAAAACACGATTTCCTATAATTCGTACTTGGACGGCAAATTATCTTTAGCCACACAACTATCTATTATTAAGGTGTGCCTTACATAGCTACCAAAAGTTTCCACTCAATTACACGAAAGTACTCAAATAACTATAATAATAGTACCGGCGTTTCTTCTACACATAATAAATTACGTCAAGTGAGTTTCCATTACATTTCAAGTGAGTACTTCAATGGTCATCGATCTCAATTATGAAAACTTTGTTTATGAATTTCTAAGTAATTTCGTACAATAGTAAAGGAAACTCACTACATAGCTGGTATTTAATTAAAAACTTTTGATTACTTTCATATCAGTTTGGGGCTAGATTACGCTGTGTGAATTGCCCAGCATTATTTATTTATTTATTTAGTTTTTAATAATGTTATTTTCGTCAAAAATCAAAATCAAAAATTATTTATTTCCATAAATACAAAAATGTACACTTAGAAAAGGTCAAATTCTTAAAATAAAACACTGACACGGAAATAAAGTGGTACTTTTGATTTATGTCGCTTCGGTATGTAGACTAAAGTAAAGAAGCGACCTTTAGCCTGTTAGTTGTTTTTTTTTCGAGTTGGAGTCGTAATTTCATGAGTTGTTAAAGTTGAGTTTGAGAGTTGTGTTTGTATATAAAGTAGTTGACATGTTATTGATTGAACGAAGTTAGTAAAAATCTTTCTTTTGTTTTCTCGATATTTATCCAAAAGAAAATAAATTCTATGGATGCAAAGTCACATCTAATTGTTCACGCAGCCCAACATAGTTTGTGTTGATTTTTGTTAGCAAAGTTAATAGTAGGTTCTATCGTAAATCTGCTCATGACGTAATAATACTAGCATTATGTGGACAAGTAATGGTCTACACCCCAAAGTCGTCAGGAACTAAGTCGGCCATCCGACATGGCTCGCCGACGCAGACCAGCGAAGTCGGCGGCATGTCAGTGGGTTCTAAGTTGACAAAACACTGTCGGCCTCCGGTCCTGCAATATTCATACACAGAAATGTCGCCGGGTAGCAAAGTCGCCATGATTCTTTACAATAATGCCGCCGCCGCCATTAAGCCGACGGGCAATGTCGGCGGTGTTGGTGGGATCGGTGTGTTCAGTCCTTAAATACCACGTGTGTGTAGGACATTTATGGAAATTGGGCACATCGCGTGACCCGCAACGAGGCGTTGCCAAACCCGTGACGTCCCTCACGCAAATTGTCGTTTCGGACACTGTGTGAATACGACTTGGATTATCATTTTAGGGTGTATTACTTGCTTCTGTTCTGAGTTTTATAATGCTTGGCAGAGTCGACGGGGATATATGGTTATAGAAATTCGACTTAAAGCTGTAGGTACCCAATGCTAACGCTGTAGGTAGGTTGTGAAAAAAAGTATGTGGGACGAACCCGGAACTACTCATTTTTAACCTTCAAAAATAGGAGGTTCTATATTCGGCTGTGTTATGTTTTTTATGTATGTTTGTTGATCACTCCATCAATTGCAGACCGATTTGGATGGTTCTTTCGTTATTGTATGTAGGATAATCTCGAGATCGTCCCATAAAATGTTATTCCGAGGAATTAGTGTTTGTCCCGGAAAACTTAAAAAACCGTGTAAATTTTAAGGAATTTGAAGTCGGTTTGTTGTTTTTTCAAAAAATTCGAATTCAAAAATTTTCCATATTAAAAAATGAATTGCATCTAGGTATTTACAGTTTAAGAGACAACTATTGTGTGGAAGAAAGAGTCATAAAACTTTTAAAAGGCAATACGATAAAACTATTTTATCAAGCTTAGATTGTTTGCTTGATTATGTAGATTTTCTGGCGAGAATTTTCTTGCTACGAGACATGCAGTAACTATATTTTTATAGTCAATGCATTTTTCATTTTTGTAATGCAATACAACGTAACAAGCTTAACCTAACTACGCACAATATAAACCGATGAACCTAGAGATACGAAAGGAGGAAACATTCCTTAAAAACCCAAGGGGTGCACTAAGAATGGATTTTGGAAAATTCCCACGGGAGATCACGAATTTCTGGGAATTTAACTGGGTTACTTGCACGTATTATTCTCTCTCTGTGGCATACGTAACATACTTTTATTTACATCTTTGTATTCAGATATGTTTTAAACAATGATTAACTACAATAGACTAAAACACATGGGAGACATATGGTGCGTATTTTATGCGATGATGGTCTGACGTTGGACAGTTAACACCCGAAAAGTACTTAGGTAGGCTTACCTGTCTGAGCGTCTGCTACCAGCTCCTATTGTTCACTGCAATCCGTTAATCCAGCTCACGAACCAAAGTTTATAGATGTAATGTAGCACAAATATGTTATTCTCGAATTTAATTGAAGATGCGATGGAATCAATAGTCAGCGTGACGATTCCTTTCAAAATATGTTCAACCGAACGACCGCAATGGCGAACACTCAATTGCTTGCTCCTCTTCGTTGCGACGTGAAAGTGGTTCCGAAGTCTACCACTTGCACACAGTTCATAGCGGTCGCGAGCGCCTGGATGGATGTGCAGAGCAAACCTCAAGGGCGGCGGCATGACGTTTCAAAGAGCGTAAGCCAACCCTTTAGTACTTAAATAGGTACCAACCATCCAAAGTCAGACATAGGTGAAAATAAATTGCGCAAACGCACTGTTAGCGCAACCATATTCCCCGGCTTGAAAGATCCTACTTTCAAAGCAAAGAGAAAGCGAAATTATGTTATAATAGTGATTTTTATTAACAAAGAAAATTATAATCAAATAATACATTATAATTGCATATCGTCGCGAAAACTCTACCTAGCGGTGTGAGTACGTAATAAAGTTAAGTATATTATAAAAGTGCCCTAACCATAACCTAAAACTACAATAATCTGAATAAGGTTTACTGAGTTGGGAGCGGGCACAATTTTACAATCGGTCTGCTCTGAAGCATTCCACCTTGTATCTTCACAGACGCTACTCTACATATCCCATTCTTGTCCGGAAAGATTTCTGTGATTAAACCTAACGGCCAATGCAAGGGCATGACATTATCCTGCATGGAAACAACAACCATCCCAACACGTACTGGGTTAGAAGGAGTATTCCATTTTTGCCTTGATTGAAGGGTGTGCAGATACTCATTGCGCCACCGCTTCCAAAAAGATTGGACGAGTTGATCAGTGAATTCGTATCGCGAAATAAGGTGTAAACGCGTTTCAGTAACTTCGCGAGCGGGTAAAAATACAAGCGGTTTTGTATTAAGAAAATGTGCCGGTGTTAGAGCTGTAGGTTCCGACGGATCTGAGCTAAGTGCATAGAGCGGTCGGGAGTTCAACAAAGCCTCGACCTGAGCTAACATAGTGTTAAGCTCATCAAAGGTGAGTATTTGTTGACCGACGACTTTCAGAAGATGCGTTTTGACACTCTTTACTTCGCTTTCCCAGCATCCACCGAAGTGTGGAGCTCTACAAGGGATGGTTTTAAGAGTGATTTTATGCTCCGCCAGTGCGAGTTCCCAATAGGGGCGGTATTCTTGTGACAAGAATTGGTAGAGATCGCGAAGATAAGATCTAGCACCAATGAAATTGGTGCCGTTGTCCGTATACAGACATTCGATGGGACCACGGCGAGAGATAAACCGTTTTAATGCTGACAGGAAACTCGCAGTGCTAAGATCAGATGCAACTTCTAGATGCAGAGCACGCGTTGTCAAGCACGTAAAAAGACAAATATAAGCCTTACGACTCCGTTGGCCTCTGCCACGCACAGATGTAATCATGAGCGGTCCCGCGTAATCACACCCAGTGTGTGAGAATGCTTTAGGAGCGACGTCAACCCGTGACTGAGGCAGGTCAGCCATGATTGGGAAAACCGGACGTGGTTTAGCGCGAAAGCAAATATTGCAGTTAAAAGTTATATGACGAACAATACGTCTTGCGGACAGAATCCAATACCGTTGTCTCAAGAGGGACAAGAGCAAGTTTGGACCTGTGTGGAAGTTGATGACATGATAGTGGGAAACTAAAAGTTCCACTACGTAGTCCTGTCGGGGAAGTAAAATTTGATGACGAGAATCAAAATCTAACTCAGAGTTGGCTAAACGTCCACCAACGCGAATAAGTCCATTGTACAGAAACGGACTAAGCTTCTGTAGTGGCTTAGAACATAATTGTTTGCGGTTTAAGCGATCAAGATCTGATTCAAAATGGATTCGCTGAACAGAGCGCCACACTACTAATTCAGCGAACTCCAAGTCCGATGCTGTAACGGGTCCTTTAGGGAGACGTTTAAGGAATTTATAAACGAAACAAATGGTTGTCAGATATTTGATCCAAGAAGAAAACCTATTCGCTCGGCTATGAAGGATATCTTCTGTTAAACAATTTGGATCGGAATTCGAATTCCCTGCCGTCACCACAGCAGGTAGAGCCACAGGCTTCAGTTCGGGCAGTTCTTGTGTTTCCCCGGACGAAAATGGCGTCACAGGCCACTTGTGTCGGGGTGTTCCCAGCCATGGAGGTCCATTCATCCACAGTGGATGTTGAACCAACTGGGCCGGAGTTAAACCTCGAGAAAGGCAGTCACTCGGATTCTCCGTTCCTTTGACATGAAAAAAGTGATCTGTTGACAGATTTTCTTGAATTTTAGCGACGCGGTTGGCCACATAAGTGTGCCAGCGATGTGGGGAGGAATGAATCCAAGTCAAAGTAATAGTTGAGTCCGAGAAGGCTATCACAGCCTCAATGGCGTATCGAGGGGAATAGAGATCGAAAACTCGTTTAATCAAAATTGACAAAAGGAGTGCAGCGCACAGTTCTAAGCGAGCGAGTGAGATTATTTTAAGAGGTGCGACTTTGGACTTTGCACATATCAGTGACACGACAATGTCACCGTTTGGCTTGACTACGTGGGCATAGACAGCACCACCGTAGGCCTTCTCACTGGCATCAGCAAACCCAACTATTGAAACCTTACAACGTTCAACAACGCCAATATGACGTGCGAATCGGAGCTGAGATATTTCAGGTAACTCAGCTTGAAATTGATCCCATAGGCGAACAATGCGATTAGGAGGGACATCATCCCATCCTATTTTGGCCAGCCAAAGATCCTTGATCAATAACTTAGCATACAAAATTATGGGCGCGACTAAACCCAACACATCAAAAAGGCGAGCGATAGACGACAAAATATTTCTTTTTGTGCAGGGGCGATCATCAGGGTTAACCTGAAAGGCGAAGTAGTCTTGGTCGGGAAACCAGCGTAGCCCTAGAATTTTCAGAGTTGGATCCTTATTTAGATCGACACTGTGCGAGAGTCGCAATGACTCGGGAATAGCTTGAAGAACTTCAGCGCTATTACTTGACCATTTGGTCAATTCAAAGTCACCGAGTGAAAATAATTTAATCAGTTGGTGAGAAGACTCTATTGCTTGCTCGACATTAAATGTAGAGCTTGCTATATCGTCCATATAAATGTCTCTGCTCAGGATCTCACTGGCAAGGGGAAACTGACGTCCTTCGTCTTTACACAACTGTTGAATTGTGCGGATTGCCACAAAGGGTGAGCATTTAAGACCAAAAGGTAGCACTGAAAACTGCAGTATTTTCAAATTTTCATCTTCGTGGAAGCGGTAGAGTATGCGCTGAAGAGGGCGATCTTCAGGACGAATAGCTATTTTGAGATACATAGCTTTAACGTCAGAAGTTATTGCTACCGCGAAAAGTCTCATGTTCAATAAGATGTTTAGCAAGTCCGCTTGAAGAACGGGACCGGCATAAAGAATATCGTTTAGCGAGATTCCATTGTCTGACTTCGCGCTTGCGTCAAGAACCACCCGTAACTTGGTGGTTGTCTTGTCCTCGCGAATGACAGCATGGTGCGGGATATAGAACGAAACTTCACCTGGAAGCATTCCTTCCACAAAGGAGATGTAGTTATTTTTGAGATAATCTTTAATGACATCATCATAAAGAAGTTTGACGTTAGGATGCGATTTAAATTTACGTTCGAGGTTAAAAAACCTACGACGTGCGATTTCGAAAGAATTTCCTAACACCGAGGCGTCTGTCTTAAGTGGCAAAGCAGTGACATATTTGCCAGAGGGGGAGCGAGTTGTGGATGAGCAATAAAACTGCTCGCAGTGTTTATCATCCACACTTGTTATTGAAGAAGCCTGAACTTCCTCGATTTCCCAGAATTTACGCAAGTCGCAGCTATCCAAAGAAGACGTCGCGCAAAAAGACATCGTAGCGGTAAGAGGGTCTAAGATAGGCGCTTCTCCCATAAATATGTAGCCTAACACCGTCTCTAAAGCATCTGGATATCCAGCAGTAGAAGTAACTTTACTTGGTCGCAATAACTTAGCAAACAACTTTACTCCAAGCAGGATGTCAATATTCCCCGGCATTCCCCAAGTATCATCAGCGAATAAATGCGACCCGATATGGTTGAGATGACCGACATCTATCGAGCATAATGGAAGCTGTCCGGTTATCTCATCGAGTACTAGCGCATCAATTGAGTACTTGGGTTGCGAGCGAAGACGCGAGCTGAATGTGAATTCGACTGAACCGCGAACAGACTGAGACGTACCACCGATACCTTTCACCGTGACTACAGAATCGTCACGAATAGGTAGCCCAAGCATACGGCAACATCGGGTGGTAATATAGTTCTTCTGCGAACCCGGATCCAGTAGACAGCGAACAACAACATCCTTCCCTTTCCTACCTACCACTAAAACTTTCGCAGTAGCTAAAACCTCCGTGGTACGAGTACTATTATGAGCCGAAGCCGAATGCGTACACAAAGAAACGCGTTCTTGATCCGGGGTCTCGTCTACGGCACTGGCAGATGGCGCGGCGCCGACTGCAGGCGCGGGTTTCGGCTGTGGAGGCGGTGGTTGATCAAAGTGTAACAGGGAATGGTGTTTACCGTTGCATTTCTTACAGGTGGACGTTGATTGACATTTAGATACGGTATGTTGACTACTTAGGCAATTACCGCAAATACGATTCTCCTTTATGTGTTTAAATTTATCATTCGTATTTAATTTTAAAAAAGCACTACACTTGTATAAGTTTGTGTGTACCGATTGACAAAGCGAACATTTAGGTGATGTAGCTACATACACCTGCGAGACCCTTTTCGAGGGCGCGGAGGGCTCACTAGCGCTGGTGCCAGCAGCCGAGCGATCAGGCCGTTGCGGCGCAGTGCGATAAAGAATTTTTACTTGTTCTCGAACGAACTTCACAAAATAGTCGTAGTCAACACTTTGAGGATCTTTTAAAGTGCGAAGTGACATTTCGTAATGCTTCGCGATGTCGGAGTCTACTAACTTAAGACCCGCGTACATAAATATAAAATCAGCCATGTTAGCGATTTTTAATTGTTTGAGTCCGGCCACAATAGCGGTGTATTTATCAAAAACCTTTTCTACATTAGCGGGCGACGAACCAGCTGACTTTAACGAAAACAGCTGATTTAAGTAGTTAACAGCCAATGCGTGAGTGTCCTGGTATTTAGCGATAAGCGCGTCCCAGATTACACGATAGTTTTCTGCAGCGGGCACAATCCCAGCTGCTACGCCTTTGGCTTTGCCTTTTAGGTGACCCAACAAATAATGGATGCGGTCAGAATCCGATAGATCAGGATTTGTATGAATGACCCGTTTGAACGTCTCAAAAAAAAACGGAAAGTTCTGAATATCACCATCAAAGGTAGGTAGTTCGATTCGAGGGATTTTGATATGCGGAGATCCGCCCTTATTCCCGCCAAGTGATTCTTTACCTGCAGTTAGAGAACTCAAAACATTTTTTATTTCGCACGCAAGATCGTCAAAGGCAGACAATGAACTATAATTAACTTCATATTTGGGATCAAACTTCATTGAAATAATATTTATATTATCAATCGTAGTTATAATTTCACTACGCATTACATCGATTGTTTTAGCCTGCGCAATAAAGGTGTTCCGCGATTTATCATTCTCAAGATAGGCTATAGAATCATATATCTTTTGCACACGAGAAAAATATGCGGCGCGTTTGCCTTCATACAATTTTAATTTATTTTGTAAATCTTCCATTTTTCACAAATGTTCGATGAAGTCAAACAATATAAAAGGTACGGAACCACTTTCCTTGCCTGCGGAACCCTAGTTCCAACTGGACACAAGGTGCGGTAGAAACAAAATTAATAATTCAGTTCTAAGTAATGGAGTACGGAACCAATTCCCTGCCCACACGGCTATACTAGCATACGGAACCCTAATGGAACGCGCAACTAACGTAAAACAATAATACAATTAACCAAAATGGATAGGTACGGAACCAGTTTTCCGACCGTGCGATGGCCTATCACAATAACTTAGTGAAGGTTGAAAGAAACTATGATAACAACCGTGCACAATAAAACCCCTTCGGTAAGTAGGTAGGTATATGTACCGTACTAAACCAACCGATAAGTAATTAATGTAGGTAATTATTACAATTAGAAACAACGTAGGAAAAATAAAAAATGGAATGCGGGAGTATACCTAAGTACCGTAATAAATATACTGCATACCTAGATGTGAAACTCAATACAGTAGGCTCACGAAATAACGTAGACCGTATTAATCCTAAATAACTTATCGGTGCGATGCGAGCTAACAAAAGAACAAAGTTCAAAGAAAAACTTAAGTTTTTTGTTTGTTTTTATAAGTAGGTTCTTATTTAAATAATCACTAACCATAAGGGAACCTACTTCCGTAGGTGTAATACAGAAATAACTTATCCGATCTTACAACCTTAGCGTTAAGTAGGTGCGGTGAAAATAAACAATTTCACCTACGAGGTAAAATTAATTTAAACATAAATTAGAATGCGATTAATTTGACTAAATTGAAATAATTTAATCAACTGCGTAGTGGACTGTATTGCGATTAAATACTCGTACAATACGAGGCGATTAAACAGAATAACATATATACCTATAAGACTTCAGTTCTATAACGAAGTAAATATGACAAAGTTCAATGACCGTTCAACAATGATTGTGGTTCCCGGAATCAATTTTAATGTTGGTACGATGACGGTAGGTCATCAAACATACACGATGTGAGAACCCCAAACACGCTGTTTTTGACGAGCACCTTACTGCGCTCGGTACCTATTTAACCCAAGAAGCTACCCGCAAACACAAAATGATGGCATTTTATGCGTAGTTCTTGGAAAATACCTTATTTTACGACACGAATCACTGTAATAATATATGACTCATTAACTTACATTATGATTTAGTAATATAAGATGTGAAATAAACAACGATAATTATGAAATGTAACTGGACTTCGATAAAGATTGCAGATGATATTAGAGCTTACGTATACCGCAATAAGGACGTTTCCTAAACGATATGCAATTAATAATTTCTAGATTTTTATTGATTATTGGACAATTAAATCCGGCTCGAAGGACCAAATGGTGCGTATTTTATGCGATGATGGTCTGACGTTGGACAGTTAACACCCGAAAAGTACTTAGGTAGGCTTACCTGTCTGAGCGTCTGCTACCAGCTCCTATTGTTCACTGCAATCCGTTAATCCAGCTCACGAACCAAAGTTTATAGATGTAATGTAGCACAAATATGTTATTCTCGAATTTAATTGAAGATGCGATGGAATCAATAGTCAGCGTGACGATTCCTTTCAAAATATGTTCAACCGAACGACCGCAATGGCGAACACTCAATTGCTTGCTCCTCTTCGTTGCGACGTGAAAGTGGTTCCGAAGTCTACCACTTGCACACAGTTCATAGCGGTCGCGAGCGCCTGGATGGATGTGCAGAGCAAACCTCAAGGGCGGCGGCATGACGTTTCAAAGAGCGTAAGCCAACCCTTTAGTACTTAAATAGGTACCAACCATCCAAAGTCAGACATAGGTGAAAATAAATTGCGCAAACGCACTGTTAGCGCAACCAACATAAATTGCTAGTATTGAATAAACTAAAAACCGACTTCAAATTCATTAATGAATAAATAAACACTTTACTGTACTAAAATTAACAAGAATAAAAAACAAAGTCTTATATCTATAAAAAACAGTACAAAAGGCCTTTTCGCTGAGAGCGACTTCTCCCAGGCAACCTTGGGAATGAAAAAAGAGACAAGAAAGAGTGGTTGGTAGTGCTCAAAGTGTAGTAACTAATATAAATAGTAATACATTAGGAGGATAGATATACACTCGCGAAAGAATTTTCGAAATAAAAAATCAAAATCCATCATTGACGGGGAAATCGACGAACATACATAAAAAAAACATACTGTATGTGTGAACATAATATTATCTATAAACTATGACATAATAACATACAACCTCCTTTTTGGAAGTCTGTTAAAAAGGGACACGTTCTGCAGTGGACGTATAGGTTTGTGTATGCGGTATGAGGATGTTATAGAGACGAAATTAGAAAGACAAAGATAGTTTCGCGGTCATTTTAGAACAAAGTAATGTCATAGTAATAAAATAACACATCTGTTGCTACATAGTAGAGTTAAGGCTTGTAGTAAGCACACGGATAATGCAAACTCGAACAAAACAACTGGGACGTCACGTCATAGCACGAAAGCTAATAAAACTTTGTCTGGGTGGATGCGTACGACGTACCTACCTACCGGGAAGCATTGTAGCACAGACTACTAAATAGGACTACAAGGTACTATAAATGTAGTTATTATGTGCTAACTATATAGTACCTTGTAGCAATAATGAGAAGAAGGTAAAGTGTTTTTATGTGACGTGGCAAAACTGTCAAAAAGATATCAGATATTGTTTTTTTTTGCATTAGACCTCTTATTTTATTTATTTTAATTTATTTTCAAAATTTTGGAGAAACTTACAGCTAGGTTTACAAAATTTCAAATGAAAATATAGAACATGCCTGGATAGACCAGTACACGTTTGTTGACGGTCTTGTATTTACATCATAACCCTCCCCTGTCGGTAGTCGGGTAAAAAAAACAATATCTGACTTTTTGACAGTTTGGCCACGTAAATTATCGTAACTTTTGAGTCCTTTGTTTTCTTCTATTGAAATAGCCAGACTACCACAAAGCACTGCAATAAGCGTAATGTTGCACAGAGAAAGAAAAACCCATAAAACAGTCCGAAAATTCCAAACTTGTAATACCTACCGCCCGATCATCATTCGACATCATCCATGCCAATGATGATGATCATTGATGAATGTAAAAACGTTTTTCTTGACTGACTCTTTCTTTTTTACATATCTCACTCATGTGTAAAAGGGAAAGAGTGCAAGCAAACCTACGAAACTGACACGGTGGGTATACCGCCGTTTATCCAACCGAGAAACTACTATATGCCATGAAGGGCGCAAGTATAATTTCTTTATGTAAATGAATAGCAGTATAATACTTTTATATGGGGATAGGAATAACGTTAGGTATATTGTCATGATGTCCATAACATTTTAGTGTTATTTGTGCGTTATAGGATTCCGGTATTGGGCTTAAGCTGGGAGTTTATCCCTTTGATTGTTCGGGATTTGTGTCTGTCTTTTTGCACAAATTTGTGAAAGAGATCTTTTGTACCATCGATTTATACAATGTGCAATAAAATGAGCAAGTATTAAAAATAGGAACACTTATACTCTGATTCAAAAACCTGTATTTTTTTGTATACAAAGACAAAAGAGGTTTCAAAACCCGAGGAATATTGGTGGAAAATATCTAACGATATTGGTATCATCAAAGAAAAGCACAGAAGCTCGAAACAATTTTTATGTTTGAAAGATTTCGTTCATAGTTATTTGATCTCTCGTTCGTTTTCGAATTCAAATTTAAACATTTTTCGCTCCACATGTGAGATTACGCGTTGTTGAAGTTTGTGTTTCAGTTTTTAGTGATGACCTTTTTACCTTGTTGTTTTCTGTTATTGTTATCAGTTATTGTTAAGTTTTCATTCATACATCATTGTTGACATAAAATTCCTCAATTCTTAAGCTTATTTCTATGTTCAATGATTTTAATTTTGATGTGATCTGAATTTTTGAATTTCATTGAGATTTTTATCTATTGAAAAAAAAAATTGAATTATTGTAATAAAAAACTGCTGTTCTTACGCGCACCTAAGATCAGGGAGTTTTAGAACACCCTGTAATGCTGACGAATACCTGACGTCAAGACGATAAAAAATGCAATCACGGTGGCGATGATAAACGTACCAATTTCAATTTATCGCGACACATTATATGGGCAGCTACGGGCTACGTCGTAACTCGCATTATGTCGTATTTCACGTCTACGTGTAATGGGTTCACGTGCCATGTCAGTTGTGGGTTAGCTTGTAGCTCAAGATAGACACACATCTACTGACACCTAGCTTTGCGTCTGTATTTCTGGCGCTATATCTCATAATACTCAGTACTATAAAGGCGAAAGTTTGTGAAATGAAAAGATTATATTTCACAAACAGACAACACAAATGGAAAAAACTGTCAACGAACACAAAATCAAAAATTTTGCGCTCATAAAGTTCTTAAAATGTCTAAGGTTTTTATTTACTATAGTACTCTGGGTAATTTCTAAGAAATTAATAAAAAATCTTTAAATAAAAATTCTCGTCAAAGAACTAAATGTAAATTTGGTCTTTGAGCAGAATTGGATAACTTCATTGTTTCCTCTGTAGGTGGCGCTGACGGCGTAAGTGCCGAAAGAACTCCCAAAGATTTTCGGGTCGACTAGATAAGATCACGTAGCTTAGTTGGAAAAAGAGCAACCCTGCGCTGAAGGGGAAGGTGCGGGTTCGAATCCCGTCGAGATCGTAAATTTTTGGGATTTATTAATTTCTTAGAAATTACCCAGAGTACTATAGTAAATAAAAACCTTAGAATCAAGCAACGGCAAAACCTCTCGTCAAAGAACTAAATGTAAATTTGGTCTTTGAGCAGAATTGGATAACTTCATTGTTTCCTCTGTAGGTGGCGCTGACGGCGTAAGTGCCGAAAGAACTCCCAAAGATTTTCGGGTCGACTAGATAAGATCACGTAGCTTAGTTGGAAAAAGAGCAACCCTGCGCTGAAGGGGAAGGTGCGGGTTCGAATCCCGTCGAGATCGTAAATTTTTGGGATTTATTAATTTCTTAGAAATTACCCAGAGTACTATAGTAAATAAAAACCTTAGAATCAAGCAACGGCAAAACCTCTCGTCAAAGAACTAAATGTAAATTTGGTCTTTGAGCAGAATTGGATAACTTCATTGTTTCCTCTGTAGGTGGCGCTGACGGCGTAAGTGCCGAAAGAACTCCCAAAGATTTTCGGGTCGACTAGATAAGATCACGTAGCTTAGTTGGAAAAAGAGCAACCCTGCGCTGAAGGGGAAGGTGCGGGTTCGAATCCCGTCGAGATCGTAAATTTTTGGGATTTATTAATTTCTTCTTAAAATGGAATAACAGAAAATACAACTTTTTATCTACATAAGTACAAGTGTTGCCACTTATAACTTAGCCGAACTCGTTGTGGAATGTTTGTAAAAACCTAAAATTCACTCTGTTTGCCGCGTCTTCGTTCTCATAATATTATTGAAATTTTCCAGTCTCTTCAAACAATTTATTTCCTTTTAAAATAGCATGGACTTGATACGCGATCAATCGTAAGTTTGAATTTAGATTTAGATTCACAATCAGATCTTTGTCACAAACAGTATAGAACGAAATAGAAGTAGAAAAAACTTTCGAAAACAATGCACTCAACTATCAGAAGAGATACAGGTAATTGGTGCAGCGAATGTTTTCCGCTTCGCCGTCCAAAATGCTTCGTTAGCGCCGACTACCCGGACGACCGCGCTTTGATCCACGTTCCTTTCCACAAAAACCTCTCTGCGACACGAAAATACAAATGTAATGCTATTTGCTAGAACTAACGCCTTTCGTTGACATAGGCAATTTGTGCTGTGAGAACTTGAAAATGGATAAGTTTTTGTGGGTTATCTTTCTATAATCCAATCGAACGTTGCAATTGTAACATAACACAAGCTCTGCTTAGTTTAGGGGTTAGATAATGCTGTAAGTCCAGGATTATTTACTTATTTATTAATTGTATGATAAATGTAGGTACTTACCTACTTATAATATACCTCCCCAATACCTAACTCACGTTTAGTGCTTTTTTTGTTATTTACCAGCAACAGTCAACTAACAAAGCGAACAAAGCCAAAAGTTTTATTAGTTGTGTCTTCCACTAGTGGACGAAAAATTGATGTGAAGAGAAAATAAAAACACCTCATTTCTTATTTGATAATATTTAACAGTAAGAATTTTGAATTGTCTAAGTGCAAATTTTGTACGCAAGAAATAAAGTTTTTAATTCAATTCGATTATTGCGATGTTATTATTTGGTCGTTGACTATACATAGGTCATATCCAATAACAGACATGATATCCTAATAGATCTATAGACCTTTACAATAAAAGAGAAACAACAATACTGAAAAAACCGCGGAGGTCCCGTTAGCTACGCCGTCACGCTACGGCGTAGCTCGTAGAGCCTGCGTAGAGCGCTACGGTCCGTAGCAGACGAGATACAGGACTAGCTTTTTGCCATTGTAATGTAGCCTAGAGAAAAAGAAGAGGAAGACAAGTGCAAGTTGCATAAACTTCTAACACTTTTGTTCTAAAAATTATATTTTTTTTAATTATTTTATGGCTTCGCTTTATTCTCTCTCAGTCCGCCATTTTGGTTTTCCTCTTCTTTTTTCCAGACTATATTACAACCGCAGCTTTGCACGCCCTATTTTCAAATAAAAGTTACATAGGTACTAAACAGGTTCAAAGAGGTAACAGGTAAGTTTGTATTCGATTTTATAAATGTGTTCTGATACTTCGTAGAAGGTTCTTACATTTAAAATAAATTAAGAAAATTGTGCAGAAACTTAGAAAATTTAAGAAAACTTAACGACTACCTTTATTATAAACTTTTTAGTGTAACCTTAGCTTTATATACTCTTTGCTAAGCACGTTTGAAATAACTGTCCGTTGTCAGTTTGAATTGAATGAAAGGACAACACCAACGTCTGTCGGGTCAGCTAGTACTAAACATTTTTTAAGCATGCAATATATATTATACATTTGGGCTGATATTTGAAAATGGTAAGAAACCGTGACTGACGGGCAACGTGACGTCAACGGATGAACGGGTGGTAGCTAACTGTTGTCCATTTTGCCTTTGCTTGTCTTGAATTAGCTGTGGTGCAGTCTTTATAATGGATACCACAATGGCTCGTTTGCGCTCGTTAATGTGCAAGCAACACCGTTTGTTTAACGCTGCTCCATGCCCATTATATTCTATCCCGTAGCCTTATAAATTATGGACTCCCCGTTTTGTTATTTTAAAATATCTTTCTCGAAAATAAGCCTAGAGAAATAATTCACGCCAAACAGCCAGCTTTTGTTCGACGAAAAATTCAGGTTATTAAAAATTGCGAGGGCTGGTTCTCAAGTATTCAAAGGCTTAGATTCTGTAAATAGGTGTTAATTATTTACACTGAAGAGAGTTTTGTGAAGTTCACGAGGAAGTGAGTTCCTGAAAATGGTTAAGATACGCATCGCGTTAAGTGTGTGGACTGTTTTGTCAAAGTCCAAGTTTATTCGAAGACACATCGTTGATACCTTTGGCTACCAAACGAAGAAATGTTGAATTAGGTAAAAACCTATTTGTTCATTATATTTACCTAATATCAAATAACTCGTACATGAGGCCTTAGTACGACTTGTGCGCATTATCTTTCGAATACTTCCATCGATTTCGAGTTCTGAGTCCCATTTAGCGCCTTGTAGTGCCCCTATCGGATCGAGAGGAACTACTTATCGCAGTACGACAACGATCCAATCATTGTCTTAAAAACTCGATGATAGTTTTCGAATGATTTTGAGTGATTTGTTGCACTTTGACATGACAGCAGTAGTCGTGTTTTCGGCATTGATGTTATAAAAGTAAGTAGAAAGAGCACCTCTAACATAGCTTAGTCACAGAAATGCCTACAATAATTGGTGCTTCAAGAAAAATAACACACGGGAAAATATTTCACTGGGTACTTGCACCGAACCTAAGTATTTCCTTTGCGTCATACGAGCGTACCAAGTCTAACCGAAACACGTCAATCATAGAGGTAAAACACGCTCAATCAACAATTCTCTTGATTTCGAAGATAAACGTAAAAACGTATCTATGTATGTGTAAGTTGACAAACATAATCACAACTTCAGTGCTTTCACGCATAGCAGGAATACGAATAGGAAAATGAGTCTTATTTATGAATTTTTTTGGGCTACGCTTCGTTTGTGTCTACTGCCATTCAAAGCCTTTTTCGTGGAAAACATCAATGGTTCTCGATTAAGTTTATCCAATGTTTTATATTAACTCGATAAGGCCTCTGCTCAATAAATTGACCACATCTGGGAAAAAGGAAATTTCTCGAGAACATAGAAATGAGATGAAAGATGGTGAACTATTTGATGTGTTAATCAGTGAAGGTTCAGATGAAGATTATGAATGTCAGGTACCTCATAATTGTGTGGGGTCATTTCACCAAGACAGGTTAATGTATAAATAACATAGATAAGCAACAAAATACTGCAGATAATAGTAATAAGGGTTGATTTTATAGTAACCGCAGGAGTGCCTGTGCATATACCTAATCTAACTTCAAAAATTTTGACAAATAATTTTGAAATATTGATAGCGACGTTTAGTGATAATAAAAAGCCTGAAAATAAACCTTAATACCTTTTGAAACGATTAAGTTTGCTTTTTAGTCATGTTAATTATCGAATGAGTAATATAAAAGTATTTTTTTCAAATTACTGCCTCAGGAACTGCCGTGGGAGAGTCTCATGAAAAAACATCAGCTCTGTTGGGATTAATTTATAGTGGTCGCTTTAATACATTTATAACTTAGTTTTTGTTCGTACAATCCTGCCGCGCACATTAATTCCGTTTTTATGCACAAGGTAGGAGTGGAATATCAAATTTCCTTTGCTTCTTTCTTTGCAGTGGCTTTTTCCAGTTGTTATTATTTAAATCTTATTGCAAAGATCGTGTTTTGTGAACACACGACTAAAATTAACAACTCCACACCAACTTTGAGGGTAAAGAATTATTTTACATAAACTTCATACATGACGTTCGTAACTAGATTTTGCTTTTAGCTGGAGCTACAATATTTTCGTACAAACAGTATGTTGCAATTTTATTCAACCTAACGCGTCACCTGAATTTTTTATATGTAGTACGTATACCTCATACCTAACTAATCTAGATATTTAGTACCTGAGTGACGAATTATGTCCTAGATTCTAAAAATCTACCTAAAATGTGATTCCTTGGTTATTTTTCTTTATTATTATAAACACCTATTTATAATCTACACTCATATTATAAAAAGGAAAGATTTGTTTAAGTTTGTTTGAATTGAAAAGGCCCCGAAACTACTGGACCAATTTGAAAAATTCTTTCACTATTAGAATCCTAAATTATTTCTAGTAAACATAAGCGATAGAACCCGTGCAAACCCGGAGCGGGCCGCTAGTATTATTATAAATACCTATTTATAATTTAATTTTCAGTATGATTTTAAACTACCAACTTCAATTTCCGAATAAGTATCGTGACTTTTTAATCCGATATTATCAGCCCTACTTTTAATAGTTAAAAGTACCCAAAAATATAATATAGACCAGACATTGTCGAATAAATACTGAAACCCCAAATGCTTTAAAACCGAGGGTACCAATGCTTTAACCGTAAAATATGTAGGGTTAGCAGATTAAGTAATTTATGTACCCGCTTCCTAATTCAAGCTGTACGTGCACAAACTTTACACAAACTCACTTTTCACTCACGATTTTGTGCTCGACAAATCCACAAATTATTAAGAGTTCGAGTATTTTTTAATCGCGTTTTTTGTGTAAGTTTTTTAAGTCGTTAAGTTGGTGAGAATGGTCACTTGTTGAAAGCTCACGCTTCACGTTCGCGCGCTTGGCGGAGCGTAGGCGACTGCGCTACCCACCCATTCATCGACTGCCAGAATAACCATGGGTGACTGCGACTCGAATGCTATTCACGTGAAAACAAGGAATCCTTACTAATATCCTATATAAGTAGTTATTAAACTGCATACATAGGTATGTAGTACCTATATAACGTAGGGTAGAGCCCTAAAGGTAACGAAACGGGCTTGGACCAATTTAATGTTGGGTTTGAAAAAACTAAAAAACGGCTTGCCTTTGAATGTGTACTTGCCATGCGGGACAAATGAATAAGTCAGGAATATTTTATTAAAGGACCACCCCGCGATTATTTTCTATACAATACCAAAATAATCATCAAAATCAGTCTACAAAAGACAAAGAAATTGGTAAACAAACATAAAAAACATATAATGTACATATAGCCGAACATAGAACCTCTTTCTCTTTTCGAAGTCGGTTAAAAATTGAAATTTCTCTTCCTTCGTTAATTCTTGAATTTAATTATCGCAAATTATAATTGATTTTATAATTTGCTTTAGTGAAATTACTGCTCGAACTGTAACCCATCAGCGACAAAATTTGTAGATTCGATATTTTAGAACCTGCTGTGAGTCGAGAACCGATGGTATGTATGCTAGAGTCTCCTTCGCCAACATTGCCTAACTAAACTTTACCTTTCATATTTAGCTGACAGTACCGCTAAAAAGATGAATGGAGCACCAACACACACTCCACAAACTCAATGGAGTATACTTAGTCCGTATTATTCGAGCTATGTAGGAATATTTCTAGGCGACGACGTCGGAAGATGGTGTTGGTGGAGTCCGAAATTTTTACCTAGTTAGTAGGTATTATTTTAATATAAAATGTATACCTACCTACCCAAGTGCAGATCTTGGGCTGTGTATCTACAGGGTTATTGGTAAATTAGTAATACTATTTGAACCGCGGGTTCTGTCCATCTGAATTAGTAAGCATATCGTAAAGGCTCTTTTCTTTCACTCGGTTTTCATCGTTTTCAAAAGAGCACAAAGTAGAGGCAGTAATTATACGCTATTCCACAACTGTTTTATTTTTAAACCGGCTTAAAAGTAGAGAGCATTTTTATAATTAAGGGGCGGAACTCCACAGATGCCCCTATTTTACTGTCGAAATTATTTTTAACAATCCTTTTTAAGAGGTTTTACCAGTCCAAATTATTTACCACCGCGGTAATTATTGTGATTTGATTATGTTTATGACTATAACAATTAGGAAAAGACTTTAGACGGGGTCTTTATGTCAATTTTCTAATGTGACCTGTCTAATGAAACCTGTCACAAACCAGAAAACTAACAAGAAATGTGATGAAAATATCGGTGATTTCGCGGCATTGTTTCTGAAGATTTGACTTGTTAATAAATAAAATGAATCAAAACGTTAAAATTAACGGCTCTCCTTACGCGCCCTTTAAAGAAATACTACTAACGTTAAATCTTATTTTACATTAAAAATGGACGAGTCTGAGGATATTCGGCCCTTAACGAGGGCTTGATAAATGTTCTGCATACATGCAGACTGTTAAACTAGGGTGTATAATACAAAAGCTGATTAAAATGTGATGAATTATGCCTCAGGTGGATAAGTAGACACTCGAAAAAAATGCTGCTATTCATACTAAATGATGCTGACGAATTACTAAAGAAAATACAATAATAATTACAACTAATATTTACACTTAAATCTATTTTGCTGACGAATAAATTAATATATACCTCTACGAATATTTTTTGTCTGAGTTTGTCCTCTGATGGGACTCCCGCATGAGGGTAAAGTCATATATATGATAGCCTGCATACTAGGATCACCACGCCTCGTTGGACAAGTGGAAAGACAATGGAAAACTTTACATGCGCTTTTCACTACAATTTTTAGGCACCCTTCAGTATCATCATCATCATCGGCCTGAGTTAGTCAACTGCTGGACATAGGCCTTCCCTAATGAGCGCCATAGCGCCCTGTCTTCAGCTTTTGCCAGCACAGTAGGACGCACGAATTGAAAACTTTCGTTTTCAAACATTGCGGTATGGATGACGAGAAGAGCTCGACGCAGTTTCCCAAACGCTGCCCAACCTAGCTGGATCCTCCCTTCAGTATACTGTGTACAAAATAGCTGCGATTAAAGAAGCACACCTAATATTTAAAACAATTAAGGCGTGTCCATTACCTTTTATTTTGATTGCGAATGAGCATTGTATCCATTGTGCCGATTCACCCTTTATTGAATTTTACGCTTAAACGCCTGAACAGTTTATTGTAGCAATCTCGGAAATTGCTGATTCGGTAACAGCTTACCGGCACGCACCTTAGAACGTAGGTGTCTGTGGAAATTACTTTAGCTCGTTCTGTTATGTTTCTCATTAGGGAAACCTGTGCCATGTTTTATATACGGTAGGTAAAGTGCGTGCCTGAAGAAAACATCATACCTACCTACTCTGCTTTTTAACATCACGAGAATTTTGCCTAAATTAAACTTTTACCTACCTGTACTTAGTAATTAACTCAAAGAGGGGAACTCACGAACGGGCTAACAATAATTAGGATGATTGGGATGTGAATCGATCGTTCGGTTTTTGTTTCTTTCGAATTGTAAAAAGAATAAAAACAATGGCATCGTCTTTTTTTCGCCTCGCTAAGAATGAACCGCTTATGCTGACTAATTTTTTTAGACGTTTAGGTATATTGAGGATGCTACAAAATACTATAACAGGTAGTTTAGCTAGTTAGGTGCGCAAGTACAGTCAGGTTCGACGGATGTTAACGCATCATATTTCTACGAAAACACTGAAAAAGTCTGCGAATTAGAATCGAATCTTCATTCAAGGCCCGCAGCGACATAATTCACGGCAGCGAGCTTTGTCACGAATCTACATAATAATGATTAAAGTGAAGTGAAGCATCATTTTTGTCGAGTACCTATTCCCGAGGCTCGCTGTTTGACGAATTCATGATATTTTCGGACTACTCCACTCAATTCGCTACAGGGTTTGTTTATTAACATTATTTTGGCCTGCTTTTTTGTTGTTTGCTTCAAACGAGTGACAGTATTGGAAAACATTCGATTCAATTTGTTAATAGAATTGAAACATAGCAGTTCAATTATGTTATATTTGCAAAGAGAATATAAATTACGAGGATAGGTATCTCTACATAATTATATGTATGCTTTTCACCAATATAAAGCATTGCTACATAATTATATGTATGCTTTTCACCAATATAAAGCACTGCTGCACAACAGCCAAGAGTTCTAGTCGGCAAAATACGTTCTGTCCTAATGGGTACAGAACCATTTGACAATAATATTTGACGCACCAATCCATTTCGTAACTCTACAACGATAAGTAATGAAATCACACGACCAGTGCGAGAATATAAAGCTTAGCGATCGATATAGGTACCTATGAGTAATATGCGCCTATTGTATTGTAATGTTCCAAAAGAACTGTTCACGTTCACTAGCACAGCAAGATAAGCTAGCTAGTTATGCATGGGGAATAATAAATACTAGAGAACGTTGTTTATTTATATAATAAAACTATGATATTAAATAATCTTAAAATAGTAGGTCGGTTTATTACTAAAATTAGACTTATTACTACGCTACAACATTGGACCACGTTCTTTGAATCATATCTGCAGCTTTTTCTCCGATCATGATTGTTGGAGTGGTCGAATGCGCCGTTATCGGTCGTGGAATGATGCTTGAGTCAGCTACCCTGAGGCCATCTACGCCGTATACTCGGAGTTCTGGATCCACAATAGCGTACACGTCAGTAGGAGGGCCCATCCTGCACGTCGCGACCTGATTTCTAGCAGACACCACCATTGTTCTCACCGCACACTCCCAATACGAGTCAGTACCAGGAGTGTAGGTCACGCAGGAGGGATATTCCGGCAAATATAACTGTGCGTTATACTTTCTGAATGAATCCGACTCGCCTAATCTTATAACTGACTTGATACCTTCTATCAAGGCCGCCATATCTTGTGCATCAGTCAAATAGTTCCCGAAAATTTTCGGATGAGAATAAGGGTTCGTGTCTCTCAGCTCTAAAAACCCTTTAGATTTAGGCTGCAACAGCACGGGTACGCCTGACCAAGTATCGAGATGGTTCAATGGACTAAACGCAGTTTTGTACGTTTTATCGCTTATTTTTGCGCTCTTCCGGTAAGCTCCGCCGGCATCTACATTAATAGAACCACCCAAACTAATCAACTCTATATCCGGCACGTTATCTCTGGACTGCGAAGTTTTTATATAGCCTAACGCTTCGACGGAACCCGGTGTTGTCAGAAGGCCATCGCCGAACTGAAGCCACTGCATCAAATTAGGCAAAGTGGCCACTTTTGGTTCGAGGAGACTGGCATTAGTCGTGCTCAGTTTGAATATCACGCCGGGGAATGCGATATGGTCGTAAAGCTGCCGCCCAACCTGCAGATTTGCGATGACTGGAATCCCTAATGTCTGTAAGTGTTCTTGAGGACCGATCCCAGACAGCATTAGAAGTTGTGGCGATGCTATTGGCCCTGCGGATAGGATAATCTCTCTGCGACAGCGGACTGTGTGCTTTCTGCCGTCTTTTACGTATTCAACGGCGTACGCTCGTTTGGACTGCGGTTCTACAATAATTTTAGTGGCTTTTGTTTCTGTTAAAATATGCAGGTTCTTTCGTCGTTTGTGATTATGAAGGAAGGCTTTGGCTGAGCTCAGTCTGTGGCCCTTGTTGGTGGTGGTTTGCACGTAGCCGAAGCCAAGTTGGTCCGGGGAGTTGTAGTCGATGGTGGGATGCCCGAGGTTTCTGCCTGCTTGGAGGAATGCTTCCACTAGACCCGTTCTGGAACAATATAGGGGAAAATTTTACAATATGTTCACAGTGAATATACAACATCGGAATGAAAAGCCCTGAATAAGTCAGTATCAAAAGCTAATATAAATCCAACGAGCATTACTTAACTTACTTGAATGGCACATTTTCCACGCTAAGTTCGCCATCTCGGCCGCGGTAGGGGGCGTTCTTGTATTTTTTTAGCTCTGACCTTTCAGATTTCTTGTAATATTGCAAAACTTCTTCGTAGGACCTGTTGGTACAAAATTGGAAACTGCTGCTATTATAACACACTTTGCAAAGTGCCTAATTCAAGTTTGGGGAGTTGGCTGACCATTTTATCGGTATTTTTTATGAGTTTCTCCAAAGTTTCATTACACTTTTTTGAGATTTCCCAAATACTTGATTTTATGATAGGGTTTATTCTGTTATGGAATATTTTAGAATACAGATAATTAGATGACCTTCGTGGCAGCATTGTCAAATATTTGAATTTTATGGGTGCTACGTAAATTTGCGATGATGCTGGATGCGTCAAGCTGAAGACAGGGCACTATGGCGCTCATTAGGGTAGGCCTATGTCCAGCATTGGTCTAACATAGGCTGATGACTTACGTCATCAGCATCATCAATCTTTACAGATTAGGTCCCCATTAGAAAATCACAACTAAAGTGCTTACCATCCGTAGTTGCCATCGGCAGCAATCCTGTCCCAATCTTGCGGTCGACCTCTGGTGTAGATCATGTAGTCAGTGACAGAAGAGCCACCAAGAGCCTTGCCTCTTGGGGAGTAGCAGCGTTGTTCTTCACTACCTGGTTATAAAATGTACAGAATTGAATCAATGAGCTCTGTTCCTGATATAATAGATATATAGCTTTTAGATATTTTGTGATTTTGGGTGCAGTGCAATGAGTAGCTTTATTTGCAGTACCTACCAAGGAAAAAAAATACAATGCTGACTGCCTTTATATACCTAGTTCTTCATACTAAATAGCCTATGTGCGTTAGCTTTGACACCTATTGTGACATGTGATGAGTGAAAAACTGCGTGAAAAAATAGTAGTAGTAGTAAAAATATTCTGTATGTCAACATATGGGAGGCAATGAAGTACCAACGTTACTAAGGTATTAAAGTCATTGATAGGAGCTTTCACATGTTCCTTGGCTAGAAACATCTAAAAAAAGAAAACAAACATACCTAAACACACTCCCGGCTGATGTTCATAAGTATACGGCCACGCGTAGTCCGTCAGCTGAAGATATGGCACCATAGCCGGTACATCCGTGAGCAGCATCTCTGGTTTCCCAGCCTCCAGTACTAGAACGGTGGCACGGGGCTTAGTCTCCGAGAGGCGGGCAGCGAGAACCGATCCTGAGGTGCCTCCGCCGACGATTATGTAGTCGTATTCGTCCAGGGGTTTGGAGTATCCTGAGAAAAGCATTCATTAATAATTCAGAACCATATTCAGGATATATCACACAGCATCATCTTGTAGCCCCAAACCAAGCAGACCTTGTGTAATGTGTACCAGAATAAATACTGATTTACCATTTTCGTTATGAATAAGATAATAATACTAAGCTTGCAAATGAGCTAATCATCTTTTGTGGTACGCTCGCATATGTATTTTAAGCATAGTAATAAGCCCAGGTCAGACCTTATTTCCAACTTCGGAGTCCATAATCTAGGTAAGATGAGCCAAGCTACTTTATGAACTACGAACGACTACTACTTCGCAAGCGTTTCCAGAGTGAAATGAAAAATACCCTGTAGATTTTGTAATTCCAAATCAAGGTTATATCTTCACCAAATTTTTTCCCAATCAGTTCAGCAGTTTTTCCGTTGTTAGCAACCAAACACACATCTTCAGTTACTTTCAGGCACGGAACCAAATCTTAGCAAAGAAAGGGTAAAAGTTAAAACGATTTCGGAGAATGTTAAAAAGTACCGAATGGATGTAAGCCGACGGAGTCGATTAGGGAGCCACTTGAGCTCCGCACGAAACTCCGAGATGTGATCAAATTTGCGTAATCCAAAGATTAATCTGATACGTATCTAGGTACCTACGGGCATTTGAAGATGTTCAGTTTGAGTTGGTCTTCTACAGGGTTATTGGTAATTCACTGACATTGCGTGAACTGCCAGTTCTGCCCATCATCTCAAACACAATAGTAAAGATGCAGATCTTAGTTCTTTTATTTGGTATTCTAGCCATTCAATAATTTTTCATCAGAGAGAGAGATACGTATCTAGGTACCTACGGGCATTTGAAGATGTTCAGTTTGAGTTGGTCTTCTACAGGGTTATTGGTAATTCACTGACATTGCGTGAACTGCCAGTTCTGCCCATCATCTCAAACACAATAGTAAAGATGCAGATCTTAGTTCTTTTATTTGGTATTCTAGCCATTCAATAATTTTTCATCAGAGGGACTTTTTTGAAACACAACTTTAAAACAGCTCTGCCCTCAATTAACATGTGTTTTTGTGTGTGATCGGACTTTAGTAATTCATTGGGTTCTGGACAAATGTCTTTTTGCATTATGTATGGGAGATGATTTACAAAAAAAAAAGATTCACTAACGTTCGTGATGATGCGTAGATGCTGTACATGCAGTCTCAGTGAATAACAAGTAACCCAGTTTATGGCCGAAAATGTAGATCGTAGTCTGTGTGACACTGTAGAAGATGATAGCAGGTTCGATTTCCATGGATACTTCAACCATTTTGTTCCGAGTCAGGGTATTTTTATTTTTCTTAAAGAAATTGAATAAGTTCCCAAAAAAATTCGATTTTGCCACAACTCGAACCTGCGCCCCCCCCTTAGTACGGGTGTGCTCTAACCAACTAAGCCACAAAATCCTAGTCAGTTTCGTCGAAAGTCTTTGGGACCTCTTACGACTCTACCGTCGTTTATGTTTCTTTTCCATTTGATACAAGCTTTGAGTCGTTCGTCAACTAGCAGCGAAAATGTCAAAATTTTAAATGGAAGTAAATGGTGCTTAATAAAAGAGGTCGTTTCTTTAAAATGCTCCGTCTGCCTCGATGCTAAAAGTAGGTCGGTCAGCAGAAGTGTTCTTGTTCAACTTAGCACTTTCTCATACGTGTAAATGCAAACTCCGAAAATAAACAAAGATCGTGAGAAACTGTGCTATCGTTTTAGCTTGGTTTGTTGGCTTTCGACAAACATTATATCTACTTATAGTCAAATGAATGTATAAACAATGCTCAGGAGATCGTACAGTGTAGCCTAGCCTAGCAAAAGTTTTTTTTCTTGTGTCGCATAATTGCACACTTAAGCTTGAGCCCGTAGCTTAGCATGCCTATTTTTGGTATTTGTAACCTACATAAATAGCTCCCGGATAGGTTTTGATAGGTTTTTTTTTGGATTCTCAACCAAACTGATGCCACCTACATCATCTTTCCATGCTGTTTAGTGGACAATATACAGGGCGTAACAAGGGCCAAACTTTATGGGGAGTTAATCTTCGATCACAAAAAAAGGGGAAATATTATATTCGAAAACTAAAAGTTTGGTCCTTCATTTTTCTTGCAGCCTGTATATATATGTATAAGTAACCTAATAACTAAGTAAGGCTATGCTATAAAAGTAGGTACGCCAAATTTCATCTTGATCGGTTGAGTAGTTTTGAAGATCATAATTAACAAATTAAATTCACGTTTCGCAAACTTTCGGCTTTACAATATTAATAGGATTCATAGTATGCACTAACTTATTTATTACTTATTTTGCTTATTTTTATACTTAATTATAGTTTAATTTGCTTTATGAACCAGTTATAACAATAAATAACAAAGAATTTCCGAACGACAAATTTTGTACGATCATGCTATGATAAAATTATAGAACATCCGAGCTAAGACGCAACCAAGCAATAACCATGACCACTAAATGACCACACCTAATTAATTTATTCAGAAATAAATTATGATAATTCATGCACCCCTAATGTAATGTGAAGGTACCTCACAAAACAATAAGCGCTTTGTAAAGGTTTCGCCGGTTTTGATACAATGCAAGGATTGTCATTATCGCAAGGCAAATCTTGTTGTTAATACATTACCTACCGACAAGAAATAAGAATAATAAAACCGGTCAAGTGCAAGTCAGACTCGCGGCCGAAGAGTTCTGTTCTGTACCATTATCTATAAAAACGGCAAAAAAATCACGTTTGTTGTATGGAAGCCCCCCTTAAATATTTATTTTATTGAATTTTTGAGTATTTGTTGTTATAGCGGCAACAGAAATACATCATTGTGAAAATTTCAACCGTCTAACTGTCACGGTTCATGGATACAGCTTGGTGAAAGACGGACCGAAGAAAAAAGTGGAGGAGGTTCTATGTTCGGCTGCTTGTTTTTTTAACGTATGTTCGTCGATTTCTGTGTCAATTATTTACTGATCAAGAAAATGCTTTCGCTATTGTATGGGAAGCAATCACGAGATGGTCTCATAAACATGTTCCCGAGGGAACCTATATTGGATATATATTATATATTATTATATATATAATATATATATATATTATACTATACTATACTGTATTGGACCCTAACAACAGTTTTAGTTTTTTGAAAACAATCAAATTATTCAACCAAGTGGACCAACGACCAAATTCAATTATCAATAGAATTTGGTCGTTGATCCACTGGTAAGTTATGAAAAAAAATTATAAAAGAGACTCCAAATTATTTTCAAATAAAATTAAGTTTTTTTTTGGTAAGTAAGTTTGCGGGGCAAGTCGGTACTTCCCCCAGGATTTTTTTTATGGGATCATCTCGGGATCATTCTCTATACAATACGTAATTAGTAAAAGAAATCGGCGTAGATAAAAAAACATACATACATACCTACAGCCAAACATGAGTAAATAATAGGTCCCATTTCCCCGTGCGAGCATCAGTCGTTTGGGGTTGAAGAAGTACAATGTTACTTCAACAACGCCTAAACTAATATTACTGCAATTCTTAAACTAATATGACCTACTTTTATAAGCAATCCCCTTGGTCCTCTGGAGGTTGAAAGCTTTGCTTTAGAAATTGCTCTGCGTTTTAATGTAGGTACCTAGCTAATAATATTTATCACCCCTGTATTATAAGGTTTTGTAACAAAACAAAAGAAAAACAAATGGGTCAATCCTAATTCACATTTCACAAACTTTCGGTTTTATGATGTTAGTAGGTTAATTGTGTCTTGTTTCCTATAATTAAAATAAACATAATTAAAAGTTTTCTTACCTTTCGGTAGAGGATAGGAGTCTCGGAGAAAGTCGAAAGGATCGTTGTTATTCGGAGAATAATTCGCAGAAGCTGTCTGGTGCATGATCATCTCCACTAGAGGGCTCTGGGGGTACGACCAATGGAGATACCTCTTCTGTCTTTCACCTTGACCTCCCTTCCCATCTTCAGGTTTTTCATTCTCATTTGTTTCTGGACCTGTTTCGTTCCTTACAGGAATTGGCCACAAAATTCGCCCCTTTTTGGAGGTGTATATATCGTTCTCTCTTCCGTTTATGTTTAAGGATCTTGATGGGTTTGTTATTGATAGAATTGTTAGTGTAAGAACTACGCTTTTCAGTGGTATCATTTTGCTCTGCAATAGAAGAATAAAATAAAGAAATAGTAAATACCTGGTCTACATGACCAGTGGTCGTCCTAATTACGGCCCAGTAGGTTGAGGTATTTTGTATGAACTTTTGCCCCACAACTGGGAAAAGGCATCTAGGAGGCTATTTTATTATGTATAAATAAATATTTACATTTAAATTAAAAAATTGTAAGTTAAAGTATATTTTTTTCTTGGTATTTCAATTATAGAAATAAATATGAAACAAAATAATTATTTTATAACATAAAAAGAATTGCTTACCTCTGCTCTGCTTATAACAAGAAGAGACTCAGGTCTCTAAATATTAATAAAATTATTATTTATATTTTATTATTTTCCACGTCCCACAAGAACCACGGTCTGTTATGGAATGAGCGTCTTACTTACACCAAGTGGGGTAGTGAACGGGCCTTGACCGAGCACTTGACTTTACCGCTACTTTGACTTAATGACCAATATCGACCCGCGGATATGTATTCTATAGATCTTAAGCACAAACATAGGTTGACATTCACACTCACGCGCACGACAAAACCGTACCAAACCAGAGTCTTATTTGTTTATAAACCACAAGGCAGCGAGAGCTAGAATCTCTTCTTTCACTCGGTGAAACTGATAAAAGTAATTTAGATCAGTAAGCATGAAAGTTGTTATGATTGAAGCGCTTAAAAGTTTGCTATAAAATGTCTGGGTAAAAAAGATAGTTTTTACTTAAGTACCAATCTGAAAAAGATCTATTGACGAATAACGAGTTTACATTGGTACTATGTTGTTTTCTTCTACAATAATATTATAAAGAGGAAAGATTTGTTTGTTTGAATTGAATAGCCTTCGAAACTACGACCGATTTTATAAATTCTTTTACCATTAGGACCCTACATTATTCCTGAATGATGAACATAGCCCATATAATAAACTCGTGCGAAACCGGACCACTAGTATTCAATAACTAACTTCTGTCCGCGCTTTTTCCGTGGTAACAAGTAGCCTACATATTATGTTCAGTCCAGAACTTTATGCATGCGAAATTTCAGGCTTAAGATTTAAGCCTGAAATTTCGCACGCATTTCAGTAGTTTTACCGCTACATGTAACAAACAAGTCTTCGGAAACTTTCGCCGTCAGACATTGTGGGCATTTATGAGACTCAACATTATTTGGATCTTTTGTCTTTTTTGTGTCGTAGCTTGTAAGAATTATTTTATTAGCTCGAAGATGGTAAAGTAGATAGAACCACTAAAATAAACTGCGAAACATTTTTGTGTTGAGAAGCTGCTGGGATTTTCTTCGCGGATTTCCTCGGGGTATTGTTACTTGTATTGTTCAGTAAATAAGCTACTGATACACTTTCAATATAAGAGAAGGTTTGAGCACAACAGACTTACATAATTTTCCAGTTTTTGTTTCAAATATAATAATACCAATGGAAAAAACAGTAGAAAAATCACTTAGGTTTGTATTTGCATCTCTAAAACTATTATATTTGCTGATAATCTCATTAAATTCAAAATAAATATTAAATCTTGTTTTATATTAATTAAATGTCCATTGCGAATACTAGTTTAATTTTAATTCTATTATTTGATCATAATTTTCTTACTTAATTATTACAATAAGATATATAAAAAAAATATTATTAAAAGAACTAGTCACGGTAATTAGAATGTGATGATGACAAATGATGCCAGCTGGATCTTCGTCATGCATCATAAAGAAATATCTTACACATTCCTCCGATTTGATCGGTCGTAAGCCTGTGCATATTTAACATTCCGCATCGGCGTTCTTAATGTAACAGTCATCATATACATCATAGGCCTATGTTAGTCCACAGCTGGACATAGGCCTCTCCTAATGAGCGCCACTGTAACGCCCTGTCTTCAGCTTGACGCGTCCAGCATCTGGCTGCAGTCTTACGCAGGTCATCATACCACCTGGTCGGAGGGCGTCCTACACTACGTTTACCGAGTCGTCTCAGCCTACCGCCAATTCAGCTTGCTAATTCTTAGAGCTAATAATGTAGCAGTGTCCAGTGTCATTACGGACAGTAGGTACCTACCGACGACGTATGTAAAGTTGCCATGGTACCCATGTCAATGACAATAATTATTTTTCTTATATGAAACTTTTTCAATAACTTATACTTAGTTAGATACCTATGTTACGTTTTCCTGAGCCTAGTATTAGGTACATACTATAATAACTCTATCTATGATTTCATCTGGTTTCCTCGATACAGACTCAACCTAGGAGGAAGCCGACGAAAATCGCCCGTGAGATTAACTCAGCAAACTACAGCAAAACATAAATTGTTGCTATTTGTGGCCACCAAACTCTATTTTCGCATCTCTGTCTAAACTATACAAAATAAGACTATAACAAAGGTATTAAAAAAAGTTTACAAAAGGTATCACAAAACGCTCAATGAAATTTTCAAAATTTCCTCTGTTCAACGTAATAATAAGGTTAAATAGGTGGCGGCGCTAGTTGGGTCGGGGTAGTGCCTTAAAATTCGTTTATTTTTAGGTTACACTTTGTAATTGCTGCAAATAAATATTTTTTACTTTACTATACATACGTCGACGCTCTTCGCAAGCGTGATTAGTAGGTGTAGGTACAACGTTTTTGGAACGTTGATATTAACTGTCCAGTGGTTTTGGTCATTATAGCTTTTAAGGTGGTTACAATTTGGACGTTATTTAATATAACTCTTAGAAATTTATAAATTCTAAAAACCTACACGTGACTTTCATTGTTTTTATGCAAATTGGTTGGTTGCCTTTGAAATAAACCTACAGTTTTAAGGCGTGGTCGCACAGCCGCAAAAACTTATTTTGGTTGAAGTTATAATAATGGGTTTGTATTAGTATAGTAGGTACTAAGTATAGGTACCGTATTCCACCGTAAATGAATATACTTATTGGCACTAAAAAGTACTGTTTTGATTTACACCGTAAAGCTGCTTGCCGATTGTGGCTAACGCACAGATATACACCCAACGCATTTAACACTCGGTCCTCACTGTATTTATGGAGACTTAGTTCCTAGGTTCTATAAAACATATTGAAATTGCCTGGTTTGACAGCATACCCATGTAGATGCAAGTCAAAGCAAGGCAAGGCCCAAATGACTCGGTATCTTGGACAACAATGCGCGTTAATAGAATAATTGATTGAATGTATGGTTTGTGATTATAGAAGAGAAAACATAATTAACGTTTAAAAATTCAAAGGTACAGATCAGTTGGAGCATATTATGCCGGGTACAGACCAAGCGAACTAGAGCGAGCGAAGGATAACGAACGAACGCAAAAGTACCAGTGTGGACGTCATTGCGAAAGCAAGAGTCCAAATTAACAAGGGCCTTCGTTCGTCTTCGGCCGTGCTCCGGCGGCTGTCGCTACTACCGCTGCGACTGATTGTCAAATCCCAATCGTTTGCATTCACTCGCTCTCGCTCGCTTAGTCTGTACTGTACCCGGCATTAGAAGTCTTACTAACGATGAAGTCACATAAACTGCTTCATTGCTCAGCAGAGTGCGGTGCAGTTCCAACAGCATTCTGCAGGTCATTCCAGATCGCTACGACCTGCCAGTAATGACCACCTTTCGGGTCCTGATCACGTAGAAAGTCTCGCTTGAGACGGCTTGATCGAGGACACGAGTAAAGGTCATTAAACCTTCCTTTTTTAATTTTTATTTATTGTGCTTTTTTCTTGTATAGCAAAGTTTTTATGACAGCTCAGTAATAAAAAAATTACCGAATTATGTAGTCTGTAAATGAATATAATAATAATAAATGAATTTAATTTAATTTTTAATTAAGTTTCTCCCGAGCAGCTGTGTATCCGTGCCTCAATCGCAGCCTCGGTAGGCAGGGCTCGAAGATTTACTGTTAGGACATCGTACGTGTGCTCGCTTACTCTTGTCTACCAGCGATTTGTAATCCTTAGGATCGTGACGTCCCAAGTTCTGTTAGAGAGCTTTTTAAACCTAGACTGTAGCCACAGAATGGATACTCAGAGAAGGGATACATAAATGACGGGAGAGATTCCTTCGAGATAATAATGGTACTTTACTCTAAGAGAATAAATCGAAAAAAAAACATTATTGAGGTAGCTTAGGCAAAATGCTAAGGAAACTGAAAAGTATCAACTGTCATCAGCAACATCAGCGCATTTGTTTGGTCAGTCACACTACGTTTTGTAGCTCGTATGCTCACCGATTTATATAGACTTACTAAGCTATAACTTATAATAAAATTTATATGGTGCTATTAAATTTATATGGTGCTTTAATTAATGCTTATTTTATTTATTTTATTAACTGTTAGAGCCTAAGGTTTTCTTGTTATTTTTGGAATAATTATTTTTTATATCATTTACTTTACTTCCTATCCTACTGGGTGAGGATAAGACTGTGGCTCAGCTTGTTCACCGTCCAGACAGCCTAAGTCTATATGTACTTTTTTCTATTTAACTTTTATCAGTGCCTGAAGAATTTAAAAAGAGCAACTTTCAAACTTATGGTAGGTTTTAGCATAGTTTTTTAAAACAGCTTAACGATTCGTAGGTAGTACGAGTGTAAGTATTTTTAAGGTACCTAAAGTAGCGTCAAGGAACGTATTGCTTCTCTGCACTTTATAAACAAAATTATATTGTTGCATATTTATATCGAATATCTCTTGACAAAGGACCAATCTGGGGTTGTCATAGGAGTCTACTAAACTGTAAAACATCTTTTGTGTTTGTCTGAAGGTCAAATCTCTTTGCACATACGTATGTGATTTTTTTATTGAACTTGCTGTTTCGCCTGGTTTCACCCGCGTTAAATTCGATTTTAAAATCAAGTCGATTGGTAGCTTGTTAGACTGTCAACGAAGGCCGAATTTTCGTATAAAAATATGAATACAAAATCTCCCATGGGAATTTTATGTTTTACGAGGACCAAACTAACAAACAAGCACACTTTCGCATTTAAAATATTAGTAAGGATTTAAACAGGTACCTACTGCCTAGATTGCACGACAGCCCAGCACATAAAGATTAACATTTCTCTCTCAAAAAGAAAAAAAGTCAGCAAATTCCTTTTAAAAATAACCATGGCATTGAGACCATCGATTTATGGTGCAAGGTTGCCTCCGCCGCCGGGATCATTGCTCTGAGAAAAGTACTCTACAGGTTGGTTGCAAATTGAACATACACACGATCTTTGTACGCACAACGAGAGTGCTAAGACGTGTCGACAAAGCGAGAATAAATTGTCGAATCGACGTGTTGTGTTACTTTTCTCTTACTTTGAGTGAGATAAACGTGGTTCAATATAATTCTTATGGAATTAAAATTCGTGTTAAGTACCATAATATCCTATGCATTTCTACTTTCCGAATACTTGGCGTGAGATAAACGTAGTTAAAAAAATCCATCGGAAACATTCATCATAAATCAAGATTACTTGCACGAGAAGTGTATGGATGACAGTACTTTTCTTTTAGAAATCTTAAATCGGGACGAAAGAGGAATGAAATTCGCGTTAAATTTGTGTATTTTCCGTGTTCGGACTACTTTGGGACGAACGCGGAACACCTCGTTATAATGTTAGTATACAACTTATGCATGGACGCTCAAAAAGATAAAAAAAATATTTTTTTACTTCGGACCTTGTAGAGCGTTCTCCTAACAGAAGATCAATTCGGGAAATTCGGGGATTCTAGGATCTTTATAATGAATGATTCAAGATAAATTACGTCAATCAAATACCATTATTGCCTTTGTTGAGTTGGTCTACACACCTGCACGTAGATATCATATTATTTTAAAACGTTGCAGTTAACTAATGCTAATGCGTGATAGTGCCTCCGGGACAGTTCACTGAAGTCATAATTTTAAATTCAAACAACTTGCTCGACTTATTATGTTTTAAAATTCTTAAAATCCTGTTGGAATAGACAGATTATACCATTCAATAGAATGGAATGATCAATGGATCGTGTAAACTGTTTTGACTCTAAATATACGGGATCTGAAAGTTATCATCGTGTTTTTTTTTCCGTTACACCTACTGTCCAAAAGAAAAACATCCTGTAATAGGTGAATCCGACTAGGTGAAGTTCATGTTTCTTCTGGAAAACAAAGAATGTTTTGTATCATCCATACCAAATAAGGAATGTTGTGGAGAAAAATAACTTGTAAATCAGATACTTATATTCTCTCAACATATTTATTTTGAAAAGGACAGGTCTTGCTATTTTACGACGGCACACCTGTATGGCCGAAGCCCATTCTGCTAACCAATCGGTTAACTATGACAGTGGTATCAACGCAGAATCGCCGAGTTGAAGGGTATGTCCTGACGGATCACGCAAAAACCGATCATGTCCTGACGGATCACGGCAAAAGGTGCTATCCGATATCGTGATCGGTCAGGATAAGAAACAAGATAACGAATTAGTGCTATCCGATCACGCCATACAATTCATACCTTACTTTTAATTTTCGTTTGTGCTGTTAATAGATTTTCTTTATTATTTACTCATATGTGTTATTGTACATTTTAAGTTTGAATAAAAAGTAATGAAATAGTAAAATTGTAAATAAAAAAGGTAAGGGGAAATATACAGTGATAATACTATAGTAGAGAAAGTAGGTAATTAGTTGTTTATGTTTGCCCTAAAAACCAAAGTGAGAACCCATAGATGACTGAAACTCCAGATAGTGTGTCACACACGCACACGCTTTCTGGAGTTTCTTTCATCTAGTGCTTTTGCATGCACTGAGAGCTTAATAGAAAATGGTTCTAAGTAGATTGGCTTTAACCTCGACGCTTGCACGTGCATCCCTCTATCTGTAGTTTCTTTCATCTTATGTAGAATAAATAATAATAATAATAAATAAATAATGCTGGACAATTCACACAGCATTATCTAGCCCCAAGCTAAGCAGAGCTTGTGTTATGGGTACCAGATAACTGATATACATAATACAATACAATACATAGATAGATATTTTTTACTATACATAGAAAACGACCAGAACACCCTGAACAAATGTCTGCAGATCGTACACACATTTGTCCTGAGGCGGGAATCGAACCCGCAACCTCCTGCGTCGCAGGCAGACCTTCGCCCACCGCGCCACATCGGTCGTCAATACCAATCTATTCTATGCAAGTCAAAGATGCAACGCATTGGACAAAATCCTTCGTCTACAACATAAAGGGGTTAAGATTAACATTAAATATATACTACTTCAAATACGAAGTACCAGCTTCAATGTAGGTAAATGCAATGCAGACGGTAAAACTCGTTCGAGAAATGTACTTGTAGGCAGGACAGTAACGGACTGGCCAACCCGTTATTTCGAGATTGCTTTTCTTTTAGCATCGTTTCGGAGTAGGTATGCCTGTAGTGTAGATAAATACTTATTATTTTATGCCTAGTACCTATTTTTATGATCCTTCATCTACATTGCATTTTGGTAATTGAATGTTATGTAGGTATCAGTAAACAGAAACATACATACTTACATATTAATTCTGTGGGTATCTGTATCTATATGACTAACCTTGCTGTACGCGTGTATCGTAGTGAAATTTGGAGAATCGATGGCGGCGGCGCGGCGGCGGCGCGGCGACGGTGGTGGCGAGGTGGAGAGACAATTCCGTTTATTCCCAGTAGTTCTCTACAGAACTATTGTCCCACTAGTTCTGTGCACAGGACTACTGAGACAAAAGTTGCTCTGTGCACTAAAATCTCCAGACTTTTAAAGTCCCTTTAGTGTACATCGTTTAATATTCTGTGCGTGCTGAATCTACCTTTCTTCTGAAACGAGGGTCGATAACTTTTAACTTTATGCACCTAAATAAAATATCTAATAGCCATAAAACTCGATTTCATTCCGTTCATATAAAGGTATCCTTTTGGCTTTTAATAGAAATCGAAAGCAATTTTATTTGCATACTAGATTGGTCACTTTTGTTTTTTATAGTTTTTGTCTGGCGAAAGTGCTACAAAACAAACAAATAGGCAAGTGAAATTTGTTACTATTTTGGAATTCATTCCTGATTTCGATATTTATTATTTTATGTCTAGCATAATTTATTATTATTATTATAATGAGTTTCTCTTTTCCATGACTCGGGCCATTGGCATGGTAGGTATTCGGCCTTCGGCCCCACGGATGCCTCCTCAAAGACACAGTCTTTTGGGACGCATGCGTAGGGTCGAAGCCAACAGCACAGAGGCCTTTTATGAGACTCATACTCCCATGCAAACTACACAGTTTTTTTATTGGCCTAATTGTGAAACTGGTTATATACCTTTGTAGCCGACGAAAAACAAAAGTGGAGGAGGTTCTAAGTTCGGCTGTGGGTATGTTTCATTAATGTATGTCAGTCGATTTCTCTGTCATTTGACTAAAAAAAAATCGGTAGTATAACATAATTGAACCGATTTGTTTTTTTTCGCTTTTGTAGGCATTGAGAATGATCCCCAGGTGGTCCTATAGAATCCGAGGAATTGGCAAAAAATAAAAAACAACATAAAAAAACAGTGTAGGTAGTTACCTAAATACTAAGGAATTTAAAGTCGGTTTTTAGTTTATTCAAAACTAGCTGCTGCCCGCGGCTTTGCCCGCGCTTTTCATGTAATCCCATTTTTGGGTTAATAAACCTATGACACTCACAAATAACGTGGCTTTTTTGTTGTAAAATAATTTTCAAAATCGGTTCAGTAGATCCAGAGATTAGGTACCCCTACAACCTCACAAACTATCTCTTTATAATATTAATATAGATTATCAAATTGTTGTTCCTTTGCACCTCAGTTAATAAATGCGAGGGCTAAACATAGCGGGTACCTATATCATCCTCGAGTGTACAATATAACAAAAGATCATTGATACACAGCCTACACGTGTATCGTAAAATTCGCTATCCTTTTGCTAGCTAGTCTACTAGACTAGAAGGAAGATACTATCTTATATATAACTATATATATATCTTAACTTGGTACCTAACCTATAAGTTATGTAGATTGTGAATAAAAGGCCAACAATAATTAATAGAAACTTACTTCCTACATGGTAGGTAGGGTATTAAAATGATTGCTTTGACAGTTATCTTACATAACTGAGTCATATCATGTATAATTGAGGATCAGGTTTGAAATCAAACCCGAAACTTCCTGTGTCCATTACGCCTCGAAGATCAATAAAAATGGTCAACATCATCATCAAGATGCTTCGATCAAAAATTTCCGGCTTTGCCTACTTTTTTTGAACTACTTATTTTTGATCGAAGTCAAGATGTCATTGATTTTGATGAAGATGTCATTATGATTCACTCGTCCCTGTATCCTTTGTTATTACAAAGGATGCAGGGACGAGTGAATGTAATTTCACTCGTCCGTGAAAGGATGATTCATTTATGTAGAGTTTGTTTGTGCCCTTACGTAGATGACTTGTATTGTAAAGCCTAATAGGAAAAAAATATAGAACTGATATTATGAAATTAAAAATGGAACCGGGTAGAGAATTGGTGCTTAAAAACAAAAAAAACTATCAAGTCCGAAAACCAATTTTAATCAGAGCCATCTAGTGAACAGCGGCGGAATCAAATAAGAATTTTCGAAGTAGAAGTTCTAGTGTGGTTTTTGCCTTTAGGTGAGTTTCGCCGGTTGAGCCGGTTTGGCATGGCCGTCGACGAAGACCATGTAGAGCACAGACCAGTTATGTAGAGTCAGTTTATGTTAGTTTATTATTCTATCGCTAGATGTCGTACTTAACATAAACCATGTAAGTGTGTACAGAAGAACCACTTGGTATCACAGTCACAGAACTACATCGTGCCTGACTCGGTAATAAATAACGTATTGAAATATATCCAAAAATACTAACTTTGGCATGCGAAGCCGCGTTCAACGGTAAGTAGTAAATATAACCATTTAAGTAATTTAATACTTAAGGTGCTCCTGAAGCCTTGACACGTATTGAGCAGGCGAGCTTTAATTAAAAAATGTTTCTTATGGCTCCCGCGATCCAAAATTGCTTAGCAATTACGAAGTGCTAAAAAACAAACTGGAGACCTAGGTATGTACTACGTCAATTCGAGCCCCTTTGGCCCGTATTATAAAAGCTTGATCACTTGATCAGTCACCGATCTATGAGTAAAGATTTTCTATGTGATTTTGTACGGTAAAATTTTGAGCATGATTTCGTAATACGGATCTAAGAATGTTTGAAATACCAAAATAAATCCAACTTTCTCCGAGAGTATCAAAAGAAATAATAGAGCTGCTGGTCGAAGTACGCGTTCGTGACCTGAGACCTGGTGAGTACCTATGTTGCGTAGCGCATCAGCATTTCCATACAACGGGACAATTCAGCCAGCAGTGTCTTCGGGACGCTTCCGATTGATAAATGGATCAGTTGAGCTGCCGCAAGATTGTATGCAACAGTCTATTGTTAGCTCAACTGTTCCGATTGTAAATACTTATTAGTTCTTGTTTCTAAGGTTTTTATTTATTATACTCTGGGTAATTTCTAAGAAATTAATAAATCCCAAAAATTTACGATCCCGACGGGATTCGAACCCGCACCTTCCCCTTCAGCGCAGGGGTGCTCTTTTTCCAACTAAGCTACGTGATCTTATCTAGTCGGCCCGAAAATCTTTGGGAGTTCTTTCGGCACTTACGCCGTCAGCGCCACCTACAGAGGAAACAATGAAGTTATCCAATTCAAAAATTGGATAACTTCATTGTTTCCTCTGTAGGTGGCGCTGACGGCGTAAGTGCCGAAAGAACTCCCAAAGATTTTCGGGCCGACTAGATAAGATCACGTAGCTTAGTTGGAAAAAGAGCACCCCTGCGCTGAAGGGGAAGGTGCGGGTTCGAATCCCGTCGGGATCGTAAATTTTTGGGATTTATTAATTTCTTAGAAATTACCCAGAGTATAATAAATAAAAACCTTAGAATCAAGCAACGGCAAAACCTCTCGTCAAAAGAACTAAATGTAAATTTGGTCTTTGAGCAGAATTGGATAACTTCATTGTTTCCTCTGTAGGTGGCGCTGACGGCGTAAGTGCCGAAAGAACTCCCAAAGATTTTCGGGCCGACTAGATAAGATCACGTAGCTTAGTTGGAAAAAGAGCACCCCTGCGCTGAAGGGGAAGGTGCGGGTTCGAATCCCGTCGGGATCGTAAATTTTTGGGATTTATTAATTTCTTAGTTCTTGTTTGTTTCAAATCCTAGTGATTATGTAAATAACTAAGCTCGTGGCTGCAAAGGATTTTCCAAAAGTTTCGTCGTATAAGTTAGTCTAGATAGGTACCTTGTCTTAAAATTTCTGCGAAATCAGTTTAGTTGTTTTATCGTGAAAAAGTTACAAACATCTATCAATCATAACATAATAGAGTGACTGAATGTCGATACCAAGGACTGGAGTTTCTATGAGTCAATAAGTATGGGGTGGTACCGGACACCCCACCCCATTATAGACGGCACGGAAGAGCAGACACAGAGTTTGACTCCCTCAAACTCCCAAACATACTTACGGTCTACGAAAGTACCCTAGCCACCTGGCCTGTCTGCTGTTTATCACATCACACTCATTATTTTAAAAAGCAAAAGTTCAATTTTTTTTTGCTCAATTCTAAGTTTTTTTGCTATAGTGCTTACCCGCACTTTGGGTATCTTTCTATCTAAGAAATGAAATAAGTTCCCAAAATTTTTCGGTTTCGGCGGGAATCGAACCCGCGCCCCACCCTCAGTACGGGTGTGCTCTAACCAACTAAGCCACGAAACCCTTAGTCAATTCATCCGAATATCTTTCGGAACTTATTTCATTTCTTAGAGATACCCAAAGTGCGGGAAAGCACTATAACAAAAAACCTTAGATTTGGTGATTTGTTACCTTTTTACTCCAAAACTGCTAAACGGATCGGGTTGAAATTTTAACTAGATGTAGCTGTAAACCTGAATAACACAGCCTACTTTTTATCCCAGGAAAGCTGCATGCGAAGCCGTGGGCAGAGTACTACTAGTATTTAATCAAGATATTCATGAAGTTGAATATTGGCTTCAGTTACGCAGCATTTTTTAGTACCTCTGTTTTTGAGGTATACTTACGAGTAGGTACATATGAAGACCCTGAACCTCTAAGCTCCCATACAAACGTATTTTTCGATTCATTAGCAACCCCCGCGTCCCCGATTTTAATGAAATTTGGCAAACATAATCGGATAAGCAATAACTATGTTTGTATCGTTTTAGTTTTTCAAAATCGATTATGTATGCAAAATTTCATTAAAATCGGGGACGTAGTTTCTTAATGAATCGAAAAGTACTTTTGTACGGGAGCTTAGAGGTTCAGAGCGTTCTTAAGTAATTAAGTAGTCCTTGCTCTATAAACTAGTTAGGCCCTTAGCGTGTGCAAATTTAATCAATGGATAATGTTATTCAAATCAGAACGTGAACGGTACTCCGACGCGACGCGTCGCGTCGGAGTACCGTTCACGTTCGCGACGTAGGGTAGTTTAGGTAGAGTGACTAACCCCCTTATTCATAATTGTCTGCTAACTTAGCACATTAATATTGCTCACTCTGTCTTCTTCTATTGACGTAAGTCGTGAGAGTGAGAAACAACACTGCTTAGCAGCAGTTTTATGTTACATTACATTAATTATTATCCTTAGTTACGTCTACCAACATAGCCACCCTGTAGCAGGCACTGTTAGCTGGAGGCTGTTGATATTGTTGAAGTCTAGTATCTTCAACATTTCCTTAGTGTCAGAGTCCACTTCAATGATGTCATGCTCAAGGGCAGAGACCTCAGGGACTTAGTTGTCACGTCTCTCACGCTTTTCCTCCTGCAGTTTTATGGAGTTTCCTCGCACTTGCGAGAGTGTCTGAGACGTCTCATTAAGTGGGTGGCCAATCCAGCGATTTTTTTCCGAAGAGGCTTAGTGGGAATGATCGCGATTTCCTCGCATATTCTCTTGTTGGTGTGGAAGTCAAGAGTCAACCTGGTATTTCTCGATAATATTTTTCGCCGCTTACTTGACAGTCTTAGTCCCGACACGACCCATGGCTGAAGAACTGCTGCAATCTTATTTGACAGATACGATACGTTAGCAGACCATCATCAATTAGGGGGCTCTAAACGGCTTAAAACCACATTGTAAAATAACAATAAATTAGCAGTGGGACGCAATGGTTTGCTTACAACTGTAAAGCTAGCTAACATTTCCGTGGCCCACTACGCACATGCCCACATCACTCTATCATTATAAATGCGATAGTTTGGATGTTTAGATGGGTAGATGGATGTTTGTTACTTCTACACGCCAAAAATACTGAACGGGGGGCTGAAATTTTGCATACAGATAGTTTTAGGCCTGGAATAAAACATGGGCTACCTTTTATCCCACAAATCAGTTCCATGGTGACGTGATCATATATCAAAAAATGTGTATTTTTAATCCCTTTTTTACGTTAAATGCATATTTAAGGAATATTTTTAATATATTTAATATATTTAATATTAAAATCATCTGATTAAGCTTTGTTAAGTTGTCACTGACTAGGATGAAAATAATTTGCAACTTATTTTCAATGTAGTCAAATAGCCTATTCAAATTCAGTCCCTTGTACTATAAAAATATTACTTCTCGATGGAAAACAAAGTGGGCACTAACAAATTAACCAGTAACATTCGTTTCAATTGCTTTACCCTTCTTTGGTTTCTCTTCTCACAAATCACGTCAAGGGTATAAACTGTAGTCTACACACCAAGGTTGTCGGCGGCGCGGCGGCGCCCGCGGACATAGCCTGCCGACACAGCCCGTCATCAGGGGCATGACAGTGGCTTCCAAGCTTATAATAATAAAATAATAATAATGCTGGTCAATTCACACAGCATTATGAAACCCCAAGCTAAGCAGAGCTTGTGTTACTAGATAACTGATTATACATAATATAATACAATGCATAGATGGATATTATAATACATATAGAAAATGACCAGAACGCACTGTTTTTTCAGTGCGTTCTGGTATCTGCTGATCGTACAAACATAACTCCCTAGGAGGGAATCGAAGCCTGCGCCGCAGGTGGACATTCGCCCAGTGCAACACACTGGCACTGCTGAGTCTGGAGTCTACACTCCGCAACAAAGTCGCCAATGCGCAACGCCGCGGTTCATGGGGTAGAGTGTACTTAATTTTTTCCACTTGTGAAAAAAATGAAAAAAGCCATGAGACGGCACACACAAGTCGCCGCATTATCATTATCACCGACACCTTTTTTAAATAAATGCCACCAACGCGCGTAATTCTTTAGTAAATAGAAACATTCAGGTATATAGACCTATTCAACACCAGTTACAAGTAAGCTTAGACGCTTAATTAGTGATGAATTTTTTCAAGGGTAATCTAAGTATGTTACTTTTTTTTAAATCAATTATTATTATCTGACCATTGTTTAATAATTATTTTCGTTTGTTTTGTTTGTGTTATTTCCACTTACTTTATTTTATGCTTACCTATCTGCGGAAACTTGTAATTGGTCATCGACAATCATTCACTGGTCTACCCATAGGCATGTTTTATATATTACTAGCAGCACCTCGCGGTTTCAACCGCGTAGTTCCCGTTCCCGTAGGAATTTCGGGATAAAAAGTAGCCTATGTCCTATTCCAGACTATAATCTATCTCTGTGCCAAATTTCATCCAGATCCGTTCAGCCGTTCTGGCGTGATAAAGGAACAAACATCCATCCATCCATCCATCTAAACTTTCACGTTTATAATATTAGTGAGATTCTAATTGGTATAAACCTAGCTGTAAGTTTTCCCAAAATCCTGTAAAAAATAAACGCCAACCGGCCGGACTATGTCGGCGACATTAGTGGGTTCAGTGTGTAGAGTCCTGTCGGTATATCTACGTACTCAATTTATTTCTCGCCCCATTGAATCACTCGACCTACAATCAAGGCTCCTTGCGAAGCGATCTACGCCTCTTCACCTTCGTCCATTTTCACTTTGCTGGCTGCCGCAGTAATATCAAACCACTCAGGTAGAACGTACAGTCAGAACCTGTATTCTAGAACCTAAGTAGACCTGAGGTCATAAGATTTTGTAAATTACTGTCATGAAAATCTATTTTGTAAAATCTGAGTGCAATATAGTAATGTTTTTTATGGATCTGCAAATTAGTTTTATATAAGTACATATTATGGACAATATTGTCTTAGAATTACATATTTTGGAAGGAATCCGTACATCTACAGCATTTTACTGAAATGCGCGTTGACCTCACTAACCCTTAGCTGCAGAGAAAACGGAATGCATCTCAAGAAATCAGGTAAATAAAATTGATCCAGAGGTTTCGCTTCTACTTGTATCTTCTTTATGGAAGCCTAGTTTAGCTTTAATTGGCTCATGCAATTGTAAATCCAATACTTAGTTATATTATGTCACAAAAAATTGTGTATCGTCTTTTTGTTGGTGTCTTGCTGTTTACAAGGGACAATAACTTTGACGACCGATGTGCGTGGCGGGCGAAGGTCCGCCTGCGACACAGAGGGTTGCGCGTTCGATTACCGCCTTAGGATAATTTTTTTTTATGTACGATGCTATCTAGATTGTCCAGCTTAGGTATTTTTTATTTTCATAATAAAACAAATTCCAAAGTCAATCACACTAAACAGTTTTTCAGTAAAAGATGATTAAAAGATAAAATAAGCGTGCATACTACTTCTGTAGTAGGTATATTAAATGGAATGAATGACTCGAATTGGTTTTCCCTGAAATTCAATTTTCACCAAAATGGGTTTGATTTGGTATTGTCATTAAACTGTGTCGGTAGATCATTAATTACATTTGGTCGGTCGTGGATGTTTACATCAATCCATCGATGACTGTACTTAAATTTTAAAAGTTTTCTGTAATTTCATCGGAAACCAGCATCGGTAAGTGGTACTCATACTTTTTGGTGCCTGAAACTAAAGGGACCTGGACCAAGCTTCTCAATTGGTCCAAAGTAAAAGAAATACTAGGAAATCACAATGAGTTCAGGTTACTTCGAATTGGCCTTCCTGGCCTTAATTGTTAGCTAGAAAAGTTATGTGTAGAGTTGATTTATATGCTCGAACGATTTTCCTCTTGCGAATCGATTTTATTTTTCACAAAAGAAGGAGACTTCTGCCTGAAGTTTCAATCTACTAAAGTCAGACAAGTACCAATTTTCTCGCGAGTTCAACCGCTGATTATGAGGTCCCGGGTTCAAATCCCGGGGCATGTGATACGGTAAGCTTTACTGGGATTTTTATAGCAAGAAAACTTCACAGGAGCAGCCTGGATAGTCAGGATATTAGTGGTGATACAACCCCGTGCCTCGGAAAGCGCGTCGTTGGTCCGGCGCCTGACCTCTCCCTGGTCGTGTCGTGTGTCGTGTTCAATCGGATTATGAGAGTGAAGAAACAGAGTGTGCTTGTGTTTGCGTGCACACTTGTGCACTATAGTATGTCCTGCGCACCTGGCTACTATTCGTTGAGACTGGCCACCGTGGCCAAAATTCGGCTAGAAGGTCATCATCATCAATTTGATTGGAGTCTTACTGTTGCAGAGTCTGAGTAAAGTCTTACAGTTTCATGAGGTCATCTCACTGAGATGCGTACCTACTTTCATAAAAAAGTTCAGTGGGTCAGATGTTTTATGACAACCTACCTCAATGGAGTAACAGAGTTACTAAAGACGGATTAGTGGCATTTCGTGAACTGTCATTTTCGAGTAGTCACCCAAATAAGTCCCGTTACGTGCGTTCAGCCAGTTGTCAAAAAAGTACCCCAACTGTTTGTTGCATTTCATCTCGTGCGTCGAGTACATTATAATTATAAACAATCAATAACCATAGAGCTGCAAAACTTTTAGAAGTCTCATTACAATTATTAGAGGTACCTCTACCCAATGACGTATTATCTACCTACAATTTAATGTTCATTAAATATTCCTTTGACACAGATTAGGTAATGTTACATTTTGATTCTAATCTTGTTTCTAAATGAACTCCGAACTCCTTTGACGTTCGTGTGACCTTTATCTGAAATGTTGAAATAAACATGGACCGTACACGAGCAATATTTCATTCATTCGCTTGACAAAACATCCTGTGCCCCACTCATTTCACGCTGTGTACGGTTGTTGTCGTTTTCTCTTAAATTTATTTTACTCTACTACAATTAACTTGATGATGATGATGATGATGATTCTTTGTTAATGGCAATATGTATCTGGTTAGATACTTTTCTGCCAGTGTCAAGTAATGGAAAATAATTGTAGTTATCTGAGATATCAAAATTATGAAGATTGTTTGACATTTTCACCAGTAGCCCAGTCAGGTTAGAATTTCACTTTGCATTAATTACCATCTCGACCATTATTGCATCAAGGCATCAACCTTTTTGAGGGTCAGTGGGAGTCTAAATTCTAAATGGCGACCAATTTCGACCCCGACTTCAGCCGCCATCTTAGTTTTATGGGAGTAAACGTTCCATTTCTCAATTTTCGAGAAAAGTCATCATGACTAAAGTTGATCATTATTCGACTCTTTTAGTTCCTTGCTCCTTTTTTTTGCTACAGAGCCTAGTAGCAGGGTATACCGCAAGCAGGTTAGCTTGGCTTAGGAGACGAGAGTTGGAAACCCTAACACCACTTCAATTTACTTAGTGACAAGCTAAACTTAACGACCGTGGTGTCAAGAAAGTGTCAAATAACTGTCGGGCTAAGAAGATTAAATTGGTTGCACCTAAATTCTAATACAGACTCGCATGACGTGTCGACAAAAATCATCCCTCAAATTTATAAAATCGCAAGAATTTATAAATCTTCAATTATGTCCTATATATCTACCAGTTTCTGCAATTTATTGTTATAAAATATACTTAAACTTAAGCTTAAGTTGTAATCCAAGTTATAATCCAAAAGTACCAAGGCACCATAGCTGTTGTAGGAGTAAAGCGTGTCACCCAAGCCGGTGGTCGGTCATTGTCACCGGGATCACATCTAACTTCATCCCTTGTATGTTTCAAGGCACGTACGTCTACGTGTTCCCATCACTCGCTTTGCCCTATTTCCGCAAGTAAAGTGCAATTAGGAACTTATCGCTAGAGATACTGCAACTTACCACTTACCCTCCCGGAGTTTGGGTCCCTTTCCACCAGATGTGCGAGAATGCGTAGTGTCGTAGATAAACTTCTAGTTCCTAGTATCTAGTACTCGGCAAACGTAGTGAAGCCCCTCCGAGCAGGTGGGATGATGATCTGAGAAATACTGCTGGCAGATGCTGGATGCGTCAAGCTGAAGACAGGGCGCTATGGCGCTCATTAGGGGAGGCCTATGTCCAGCAGTGGACTATTATAGGCTGATGATAATGATGATGACGACTAAGTAAATTACTTAATTCCCGGTCCTACGTGGTACTTTATTTCTATCCTTTGAAATATCAAACGATTTACCATTTTTAATAAAAAAACTTTTTAAAATATCGCTACATGTGTTTTAAATTGAATTAAAGGTACTTACCGGTAGCTAGTGGGTAGCTATGATCAGAGGCGTATTTAAAGATTTGGCGCCCCGGGCCAGTTAGCTTTGCCGCCCCATTTATCTAAGAAAAAACCTGCTCTGCGGTGTAAAATAATAAATGAAAAAAAAAATTAACCATTTATTTACTACATACTTTAATACTCCATTTATTAAGGGAGCGCATAATTGTTTTTTCTAAGTACAAATTGGTTGACTATATCTTCAATGACGCTCTCATAACTTAAGGCGTTTGTCAACTCAGCTTCTATGTTCAGAACAGCTAAGCAGTGGCGGCGTAGCGTGGGCTGGCACCCGGGGCGATTTACTACCAAGCACTCCCATCCCAAAAAATCGGGAAACAAAAATACTGAACCACCTTGGGGGTAGGTTGACTCTCCGAATCGGGTCGACTATCCGAACCCTCAACTTCCAACAACAGGAATTATAAGTAACGGCGAGCGGAGCGAGCCGTGACAATTTTTCTTTAAAAGTAATTTTTTGGATGTTTAGTGAAAAGTAACTAGTTTGTCATAGTCATAGGTCACCTATGACAAAATAAATAAACAGATATCAATATCGGCTAGTGGAGCGAACTGCAGTCGGTATTTTTGGAATTCGGTGAGGTTAACAAAAATCAAGTATTGTAAAACCACGGCGAAAGATTTTTTTTGGCAAGTTAAAGTTTGTACTTTAACTACCAGCGAGCCGAAACGAAATTTTTGTTACTTTTTTGGGTGGTCTCAAACAAGTAAAGAAGAGTATGAAAACCAAAATGTGAAGTTTAAATTTTGAAGTTTGGTAAGGTAGGCTTGACAGCAAAGACAAGGAAGCTAAGGTGACGCGACGGCCGTAACGCAGTTGAGCACGTGAGCAGACACAGCCGTTGTACTTTTTTGATTTATTTGCGACGAGCACTTTATTATAATGGAATATAAAAAAGTGTAACGGCGAGCGGAGCGAGCCGCCGATTTTTCCCTTTTTTTCACTCTTTCGGGCGGTCAGAAACAAACTAAGAAGAGTCTCAAAAAATAAATAACAGCGAGCCCTAAAACGTTTGGAGAAATTACGGTGGCTGCGAAGATTGTTGTACAACGAATACAAAATAAGTATCACCGAATTGAGTAAGCCACAATCTTTTTTAAAATTGGTGAGGCATGCTTAGCAAGACAAGTAAGCTTTGACAACGAATGAGTTAAGAATTCGTTTTTTGAGGATTTACAACAAAATAGGGCATAATACAATACCTCATATTTGCACTCCAAATAAAATTGTTAAACAGGGCAGGGAAAGACTAATACAGATAATGTTGCATGTACAATGCCTTATCGCTTTGAGTGATCTCTGCCAGGCAACCTTTATACACCAGACTTTAGGGTATTCAAGTATTTATTTTGCAACCATAACAAAAAAGTACGGCGAGCGAAGCGAGCCGCAATTTTTTATATATGTCTGTACGTATGAGTTTCCGGTATCACCCCTTACGATTCGGTTTTAAAGTACCATCTGTGCGCCGAGGGGTGCCGAGATGGCACCCCTTGGAGCGCGGTAACCGGGGCGGACCGCCCCCCCCCCCTCATACGCCGCTAGTGCAGCTAAGCTGTTTAAGCGTTCTTCGCTTATAGTGGAACGTAAATAATTCTATAACCTTTTCAATACAGAAAACGAACGGTCTGCATTGCAATTCGTCACTGCCTGCGGTGCAAAGAAAAATGCGTAATGCAATCTCTACATATGGGAAAACTTCTTTTAAGTCCTTTTTTATCAAGAAGCTAAGTTGCCTAACCTAACGAATATAAATGTATAATAATTCTTGAATGCATATGTTATTTAGATACCTTCTTGTTGGTAGGTATAGTATTGTAGAGTTCTTTTTATTTATTTTATTGAATTGAGCTTTGCAATAAAAGGCGCCCCGAGAAAGCCGCCCCTCATAGCCTGCCGCCCCGGGCCATGGCCCCCTTGGCCCTAGGGTAAATACGCCCCTGGCTATGATGGAAATAGCTGGATGAATCTTAGGTGTCACAGGACACGGGACACGTCAAACATTATAAGAATTAGAGTAAGGTGGAAATGTCGGAAAGAAATATAATTATTAGCAATTATAACGATGCTATATTCACATCATCAGGAATTTTGGTGTAGAGTTTTGCTGTTAATTCATTATCACTTTTCAGAATTGACTTCATGCAGCTTTGCAAATAGAGTTTGTTGTTTCCGGATGTGTCGAGTGCTTCCGGCTTGCATAGCTTGCTTAACTTCCTAGAATCATTTGCAAGCTTGCGAATGACATGATGAGTCACTTGTACACTTCATGTACACTTTCAGTCCTCTGAGTTAGTAAAAGTGAGTGACTCGCTTTTACCCTAATAGTTCTGCAAATGTACCCTTTCACAGTATAATTTGTGTAGAACACATGAGGGACTGGGTTATTATTATAACGGGTGAGACCAAGCGACCAAGAAGTTTGGCTTTGAGATAAGTCCGTCGATCGTGAGATTTTTATAACCTAGATATCTAAAAAAAAAAAATCGAACGGTGGCTACAATAGAGGGGTCACCAATTTTGAATGTAATTAAATTAAACTATGGTTAAAAATGCGGACAACGATTTATTTACCTACATAAATATTGTATTAAATTCTTCATGTTATGAATCGGTAAAAAGCTACTTACAATAGAAATGTTAGAATTAAATAAAGCACGTTTGTGTATATATCTGTCCTAGCACCACCTGTAAAAATAAAATTCAAATTATGTACGTCTTTAGTGATGACGGGAGAGCAATGAATATTTTACGACCCTAGGTAATTTTTACGCGCAAGGCGTGTTTTATGTTTTTTGAGTGTTTCTATGTTGGGACCCTCTTTATTACTTCAAAGCAACAAAACGGTTGAACCAATTTTGATAAATGAGACTTACGATGTTTTCACACGAGGCACGACACCATACGACAAAATGTGGTGACGACTCCGGGCGTCATACATTTCTATGAACCGTTTACACACGCTACGACACCGCACACCACGACAGGCTCATAGAAATGTATGACGTCCGGAGTCGTCACCGCATTTTGTCGTGTGGTGTCGTGCGTCGTGGGAAAACACTCTTAGTATGGTGCTTAGCTATATTTAATAGGCTCCCCCTCATATTGCAAAAAAAGTTGAAAATCAGGGTACGAGTCAGTTTTTAAGGTTCCGTACCCAAAGGGTAAAACGGGACCCTATTACTAAGACTCCGCTGTCCGTTTGTCACCAGGCTGTATATCATGAACCGTGATAGTTAGATAGTTGAAATTTTCACAGATGATGTATTCTGTTGCCGCTATAACAACAAATACTAAAAATAAGAATAAAATAAATATTTAAGGGGGCTCCCATACAACAAACGTAATTTTTTTGACGTTTTTATAGATATTCAAAATTCAAAATTCAATAACTTTATTTCTTTAGGCTTACAAAATAAGCACTTAGACTTATAGATAATGGTACGGAACCCTTCGTGTGCGAGTCCGACTCGTACTTGGCTGGTTTTATTATTATTGTTATTTCGTAAGTGCCCTCTGATCTTGCAAAAAAGTGAAAAAGTCCTTGCTTTTTAATTTTTTCAATTAGGTAAGTAATTAGTTGCTATGACAGTAATAGTGTATGCTATTAGAAGGTACTTATGCTGATAAAATGGATACTAACCAGCTGCCTGATGCTCCTGCGGTTTTTCAACCTCGATTGCTGCAATATGCGCTGTTGGCATCAAACCTTTAACAAAAACAAATATTGAGATTCTACTTCCGTATACATTATTCGATTCACGTTGAATAACCAATCTGCAGTTCAATTGTTTCAATTGTAAATACTAGTTTTAATATTATTATTTTATTTTTGGATAATCTTACACTTTTACTAACAAATTTTAGTTAATCTCTAAAAAGGGACGATTTTTCATTGGAAAATCTGATTCAGAATGAATATTCAAAGTTCTTTTCGTAGTAAAGTTATTCAAGTTGTTCATGGTACGAACGTAGGTACATATATGGGTCGCGACACAGCTGTAGGAACTAAATCAGTAACGAGTGTGCACGAGTTAGAAACTCAACACTCATAGACTCGGGTAAAAAGGTCAATTGCCATAAAGTAGCTACGGCAGATTCAGTTATAAGAAAGGTGCCGTCTGGAGTGGATTTGTTGCTTTGCGGCAGAAATATGCGCCTTAGTAATTCTTCCCCTAACGACCCCATCTTATAGAGATTTCAGAGCGCTACGTCTTGCTCTACCTTGTATCATATGGTAGCAAGGTAAGGCAAGAGTTATAGCTCTCATTAAAGAGTCGTAATTTTAAATTCAGAGTGAAGCTGTTACGAAATCATGGTCGGATTTCTGATTGTTACGAGTAGGGTTTAGTTACGTCCGAGGTCTGTAATGGGTGGGTTGCTGGCCGTGGTTGATGGCTGAAAGCGAAGCCTATCGCAGGTCCAGGCCATCACAGCATGGTCAGCATTGCAGCCCTTGATGGCTTGATGGAGGTAGACGGAATCCCAGGGACGGATATATACCAGCTTTTTATCCCGGTAAGTTGAACGGTCCTCACAATCAAATTAAAATATTCACTTTTTATGAATAAATTAAATTAATTAATTAATTCTTTTGTCTAGTTATTTTTCGATAATAGCTTTTATAAAACCTGGATAAATTCCTGGAATACCTTTTTCTCCTCTGTCCGCATCTGAAAGTCATGTTTTTCTAGAGCGACGAACGCTCGCTGAAAATAGCTTACTTCGTTCTGACAAGCTCTACTTAATCCAGAGATTAGAATTAAGTAGAGCGTATCCGAGCAAAGTAAGATCTCACTCTCAAATATTGAAATCGGTCTAAGAACTATGAAAAATGAATTTTACTTGTTTTTCACTAGCTTTTTAGGGTTTCGAGATCGGTTTCGAAACCCTTATGGTCTCGCTCTGTCCGTCCTCCTTCTTTCTTGAATATATTTTAATCAACTTGAAATTTGAAATAATAATACATTTCGAGCGCCACTACAGATTTAAAGAAAAAATTAATAAATGACAAATGAAAAAGAAAATTTTCAGTACAAATTGAGTTGGAATTGAACTTGGCAAATGGGAAATGAACTGTAAGGTACTGGTTTGTACATTTCAAAACAGTTGTGAAGTATCAAATAAAAGGTATCAACTTGTACATTTCAAAATAGTTTCTGAACTTTCTGTAGGTTTCATGTTTTTTTAAATATTTTGAAAAAAGTCGGAAAATTTATAGTCTGATTTGAATAGTAAAGTTCAAAACCGTACTAAAAGTATGTAGGTATATTATATTTGTATAATTGGCAAATGTTCGAAACCCACGGCGCGAGTTACAGTCACACTTGACAGATTTTGTTTACTTCTTACAGCCTTATCACGCTGGCGATTTGTCAGCGACTGCAAAGCGATGCGATTTCGCGAAGACGCAGCAAGCACGGCGCGACGTCGTCGAAGGCGCTAATCGGCGGCGTCGCTCGCGTCGACATCGCGGCGTGGTAGCTGCGCAATCGTATCGCTTTGAAATCGCTGGCAAATCGCCAGTGTGAACAGGCTGCTAGATGTGTGTGTTATTTCACCAGTTATTAAAACGCTACCGTCAGTTGTTTTACTGACACATTATATGCATTTAGGTACTGGAATCGTTTACTGGATCGGGAATACTGTCGGGTGTGTGAACGCGCTTCTACGTTTTTTCCGGAAAAAAACGGATGTTCTGTGAACGCGCCCTACTGACTATTCACTTTTTAATTTGAAGCTTAGGTTTTCACGGAGATGGCCAACAAGGAAAATCTATGTTTTGAGCTTTTCTATCAGAAAATTAAGTAAGAAACTTTACGTTTGCCTGGGAACTAGAAAATAATAAGATGATTTTGATTAAAGCGAGTTTAAAAGGCAATTGTTTTAAAATTTTATGTTTTTAGCATTATTGTCGAACCTAAAATTCGATTTTAAACTTATTGAAGAAGACTCATTAGGTAATTATTGGACCGAGTAGATAATCTCTGCGATCTGAGACTTCTTTCCTGATTGAATCTCTTTTGGAATTAACCCATCGAAGCGCAAGGCATGGCGCGAATACGGAGGCACCTACTAAACGTGTGAAGTGAAGCCCTATGACCTGTTTATGGGGGCCCAATTCAGCTTAACCAATAGCTTCAATAAGCTAAACAGATCGTCGGAGAATAACCGACGTAGACACATTTTGGTATTCTATCTACGTCGATGATACTATGTCATATGAAGCGATTGGTTAGAGACTTTAGTTATTAAATGGGGCCCTGGCAATGTGTAGTTCGAAGGAGTCCGGTAAGCCCCATAATGTCACTAAAAACGAAGTCAATTTAATATTTTCGTTGAAAAACAAAGAACTTATAGGTACGGCCTACAGCCATGTAGGTAAATACTTACCATGTCCCTGTGGATAAATCATATTTATATAGGCAGTCGCGGTAGTATTGTACCTATTATCATTGCTAGTCGCAACAAACAGCCACGATAACTGTATCGTACCTTACCTATAACGACACCAGTAAAAGATTCACTCACCAGGATAGTAAACAGTGGTTCTGTTCTCGGTATAATTCGCGGCCGGCACGCTGAGCTCGCAGACAAACTCCTCGGGGTTGGTGACGTCATCGTCGTGAACCACCGCCTTCGTCTCTACCGTGTAGAGTCCCCAGGAGTCCATGGTGATCTGAGTAACCGCTTGTTTTAGGGGTATCCTGAAACTCAACCCGTAACGTTAAATGAAAGAAGCCAAAAGGGTTAAAATACGCAACGCAATTCGTTTCGGGCACCGGGAGTGGTTGAAAGTTATCGTAGGAAATATAGGGAAAGCTACGATATTACTTCCAACCCTAACCTTGTACATCTTCTATTTAGATAGATACTGTATTTCTATAATCAAAGTTGTTTCTCGCCATCAAAACGCAAATAAAGCCGACAGCTTTGAAGTCTGACCCAAATCTCTGACGTGGAAATTCAAAGAAACAAACTGTTCTGATTAGCTAGAAGCTAATCACAAAGCCCACTTAGTGATTGCTAATATTTAATTTAAAACCCCGAGGCCGTCACATGCTAAAACTTTTCATGAAGTTTCAAGTTGATGAATTTGAACTTTACGTCGCTTATCATAAAGTTTATTCTTCCTCACCCTTGCGAGAATATCCTCATAACTGGTTTCGGGTAAAGATCTTCGGCGAAGCAAATCAGCGTCACCAAAAATACGTATAACTTCTCCTGGATGAAGTGAAAGCTCTTGCCGCGACCTGAGACCAAAAAACAGAGTAAATTATTCTTCGTACTATTAGTAAGTATTCTAAATTGCGTTCATCGTACGAGTACATCATCAAACAAATGATTGTCTAGGCATAGTAGGCATGCTTAATTGAAATAAAAAAAACTTTTTTTATTCATATGGGTTTTTTCTTCACATCGTGTGAGTTGTCGTTGTCAAGGCGTGCCAAGATGACACCCCTCGGAGCTTGGTACCCGGACGGGTCTTACAAATTTACTAATAATACTAATATACTCTAACACAAAGGTGTTACAAGGTTTTGCCATGATATGCCCTTTGCTTTATTTTTATTTTTATGAGGTTAACTCAACTATCAAGGCTTCGCTGGCGACTGGCAACTCTAGATATTATCTTACTCAGTTACTTTTACGTATTGTAAATACCATTACCACTAGGCTTGTTGAAGCGATAATTTTGTAAGCCTTAAGAAGTAAAGGTATTGACTTTGACTTTCAGCCGTCCTTATGTAAAACAGTTTGCGACACAAATTTGCGACAATACGTACTGTACACAAGCATAGGCCGCGTCTGTCGATCCTCCTCCATAAAAGTGGACACGACACAAGTGTAGTTCCCGCTCAAATCTGTCGTCGGGCGCAGTATTTTTATAGCCCTGTATGCCTGTAGTGGCTCGTCTGCAATATAAAACATGAAAACACTTCAAAAACAGCGTAGGCAAGGGATTTTCAGCTACACAAAGGCACGGGTAGTTTTCATGGAGCTTTTTGTACTGACAGATGATGGATTTTTCTGCCAACTTGCAGGCTGAATTTCTTTTTGGTTTGAGGTAGCATATAGGTACGGCCAGACTGAACTGGCCTTGCCTTCTGAAAGGATAGAAAATAATAGAGAAATGCCGAGTCATCATTTCGCGCAGATAAAAGAAGATGGAATTTCACTCCTTGCAATTTGCCATACCTTCATACATTCCTCGATCATATTTTTGTTTGTTAATGTTTTGTGTATGTTGTGTGTGTTTATTTGTTAATTGTTTAATTAAGTGGTTAGATAATGTTGTGTGAATTGTTCAGCATTATTTATTTATTATTTATTAATGATGTTTGTAATGTGGTAATGTGACTTCATAGATAGCTATTCATAGCTATATGCTATATTATCTAGCTATATTTACAGATAATTAGTACAGTCGTTCTCATGTTATGACTAGTAAAGCTTTTGAAGGGTTTTCAAATTTTTGAAAAATTAACTTTTAATCTTACCAGATATCCTAAAATTAAGTTCCACCTTCCCCTTCAATAGTCCAATGACCTGCGGCCGCATTGGCGGGATCCACTGGTGGACCAGCCCAGCTGAGCTGTTGAAGAACCACTTCACGACCAGGCCGTCTTGCACGCCGAGTGGCTTGCTGGCATTGTACGCGCAGTCGAGGACCACGGAGTCGGTGCCCATTTCCACTAGGGCTGGCACTTCCAGTCGCGTTATGTTTACCGCTACGCACTCTGCGGATAATATTTTCATTGTTTATTTGTGTGCCATGAAAGCAAAATTTTCCTCCACGAGCTGTCTGTGATCTGATGCCGTCATTTTAACATACATCTAAACGTTACGAGTTAAAGCCCATATTCGAATGCACATTTTTGTGCTGCGCTGCAGCGGTGCTTTTTGGTCTGTGACAAGCTTAGACTTCTGCTTCCTACCGTGCTTACGATTTTGGGTGACTTCTAGAATATAGTAGAAATCTCCCAATTTAAAAGTTTCCCGTTTCTGCAATGTTTACGGGCATGTTAGTTTGGCGAATGGAGGGAACGCGAACTGTATTTGCCTACAGCGTGCAATTTTGTACGTAAACATTACGTGACTTTACTTAATCTTAGTTAGGTAAGGTAATGCCGGCCACACACGCTACGGTCAATCCTGGAGCCTGCGCCGCCGGGGAGCTTTAGTAATGTCAATAAAATTTGAATCTCTTTTCTTTCAATTCATACTCAAAAACTCAAAGTGCATTATTTCCTTTAGACCTGACAGGGTTCTTGGAAACGTCACAAAAATGTTTTCTTTTAGAAATCTTTTTTATCACTATCTTAAAAAGTGCCTTAAAAATCGCGCGCAGCGTCGCGTCACGTCTCGGTGTGAGCTGACTCTAAGTGCCTTCTACTTAGAGCCTAGACACACGGGCAGCTTGAAGCAGTCAGGATTGCAACTCCTTCATGCTGCAACCTGGCTGCAACTACATAGTGAACAATGCAACTGCACGAGCGGTATGTCAGTAAATTGAATACTGTAGTTCCTTATGCAGTAGCCAGCTTAAAGCGGTCGATCCTGACTGCTTTATGGTGCCCGTGCGTCTAGGCCTTTAGTTCGATATAATCTAGCAAAGTCGAACAGCGCCTCAGGCAAAGTATCGCCTTACTCAATTCTACGAACAATTTTTTTGAAAATTGCTTGAAGCCGATATCTTAGCGAATTGTGGGAACAATGTTCAGTATAAGTGATGTAAATTTTTAGATGATTATGGTTTGAACTATCTAGATTTAAGTGCTGTAGATTTTTTGAAACAATGAAATTAATATAAAATGTAGCTATCTTGATGACATTTTCAATTAAATAAGCTATGCTCACCTTCAGTTCAATTTGTAGTTAGCAAAAAATTCCAGTGATTTCGCGCTACTACAAGCTTTTTTGTGGCTTCGTTATGCGCAACGCAAAGTACCTAGGTACCTACTGCATTCTACCAAGCAGAAATAATTACCCTTCTTATAAACATGCGACAAACACGAAGTAGGCGCTTTCAGTTCCATTTTCAAGAATAAATTCAAATGAAATATATGGACTTTGATATTTATTTTGATTTTGGACTTTGTAAATAGAATACCAAAAAGACGAGTCTTTACGTAAGAAATCGAATGTCTTGTAGTGGCCGATTTTTTCAGACAATAATCCCTTGGGCGTATACTCGAGTTTTACGCCCGCTAAGCTACGAAATAATGAATTAATGACACACTTTTTGAGCAAGAGGAGTTAAAAGCTAATTTCTATCCCATGGGAACTGATTTACGGGATAAAAGTATGTTAATCCCGGTCTACGTCCACATCTATGATAATTAAAAAAAATGTCCAAACTGGTATGTTAACTACTTACCTACCTAGTTTTTTCGTGAAGAAAATCAAATATACGTACAAAACTTATTATCTGTGTGAAAATAAGAGTTAATCTACCTATCATCCAACTATACTTTTGCATTTTTAATAGTGTGATGATTCCCACCAGCAGCAGTAGTCGGGCTAATGTAAGTTGGGGTATTACCGGACGCGGGTAAAAAACATATGAAAGATGTTGGCAGCATTCGAAAATATGGCCTAATTCAGCTAAAATTAATTTCATACGGTACCTTGACCCAGCGTCCGATCGTATCCCACGCACTATATTTTCCCCTGCGTAGGTACCTAGCTACGCCGTAAATTGCTACGACGTAGGTTGGACTCTAGAGAAAACCATATTAATAAGAAGAAGGTATACCTACATAATAGTTATGTGTGTTTAGAAGAGAGATACCATGAGAAGAATATGTATAATTCATATAGTAAGTCGTCAATATAAATGAGTTATTCGGAGAAGTGTGAAGATACATTACCTGGGTCTATTTCGTTAAAGACATTATTTTGATAGTTTATCCCCCTATTTATGAATAATGCAGCATTGTCATGCAGATACGTTAGCTAAAGTGGAGCGCGTAGGTACTGGGTGTAACAAGATACTTGTGGAAGTTTAATATTTGTTCAAATAAATAAATAATGCTGGACAAATAGCATCATCTAACCCCAAGCTATGCAGAGCTTGTGTTATGGATACTAGATGGCTGATATACATCATACAATATGCTATACATATTTTTGTACACAGAAAATAACCAGAATATCCGGTAAAAAATTGCATATCGTACAAACATTTGTCCCGAGGCCGAAATCGAACCCGCATACTACTGTGTCGCAGGCGGACCTACGCCCGCCGCGCCTGATCGGTCGTTTAAGAAGTTAGGTACATTGTCTTTATTAACAAAGAAAATTGCAATTAAAGAATACTTACTCAGAAAGAAATCAGAACTAATATTTGAAGTTGAAACAGTTGAGCAGTTGACTGCAGATAGTTACAAACAATATAGAGGTACCTATGTAGTTCAACTGATTCATATCAGTATAAATCGGAAGCATCCCCAAGACGCTGCTCGCTGCATTGCCCCGAGCTGTGTTGTACGGCAATGTAGCGGGACAAAATAAATTATTATTCAAAATAGGAAGTTAAGAGTTCTAAATTTTCTAAGTAAGTACAAATATGTTCAAAATGGTCTCCAGCTAATCAAATCCATGCATTATTTAACCTCCAGTATTGAACCTCAATCCTTGTGTCAATTTAAATCGTCTGAAATAGTAATTTATAAACGAAAACATCGTTAGATATTTTAAACAAAAATTGTCTTTCTTTCTGAACATAATATAAACATAAATTGGGTTTCTGTTTCAAGAATGTTAGAATGTTAAATAGTTCTTCCAATCAGAAAGGTATATCGTCGGTGATAGTCCAAAACCGCGTAACCAACAGTGGATGATACCGCGGAAGTACAAAAGTAGCAAATTTGAGATTTCCCGGTTTTGGACGGATTGCGCTGATTGGCGTATAACCACTCCAACAGCCGTTACATTAGCCAATCAGAATCCCTCAAAACTACAAAATGTCAATACCGCGGGAACGGGTGTTGGCTATTTTGTTTTGCTAATACCGCGTAAGTCCCTGGTCGCGCCTGTGTCGTTCGGTCGTGGTTTGTTTGTGTCCCGGAAAATTGTTGTTGTTTACAATAATAGTGTTTTAAACGTTAAGTAATTATTGTTATTTGATTGTTAGCTATCCTAGTATTTTCACAACCTATAATTTTTATTGCATTATCTGGATAAACAAGTTAAATTACTTAAAACTTTAAGATTGTAGTTTCACGGTTTTGAATCCTTATTATTTTCGACTCACTCTGATGTTTCGCGGAATCGTTTTCTTATTTCCTTGGATTAAAAATATCGAAATACCCGCAAAAAAACATTTTTAAGACTTTGTTTACGTAAAAGTGGTAGCAGTAAAAATTTAGTATCGTTATATAAACTGTTTTATGTACGAGTACTTACCTACCTAAAACATTATTATTTATATAAACAGTTGTTTGTGTTTTAAGTTCTAAGTTTATCTTTCAATACTTACAATTAAGTACTAATTATTTCAGAGACAACAATCATGGAAGAAGAGCAGGATAACAAAAAAACTTATAATAAATTAAAAGATACCGATATGAATAGTAAAGTTATCACTTTACAAGATCTTCAACGGCGGAGGCAAAAACTTTTACTTAAAAAAAACTAATTTTAGACAAAACGCAAAGAAATAACAAACTTACACTACACAAACTTCCTGACCAAACAGAGAGTTTGGATATCGAACCTTTACTTGATTTTCCATCTAATATAATAAGAGAGCAAGAATTACCAATTTCTAACATCATAGGTATGCACTGGACCTATATACAGTAGGATTTATTTGAGTAGGACATACCTACATACATTTTAATGTAGTCAAAAATATCTACTTTATACACCTACTTAATGTTTACTTGTATCTTTTTTTAGTTATGGCTTCTGACTTTTTATAAACTTAGCCAATGTCAAGCATATAATTTGACTTGAATATTTGAATTTTATATCATAATTTATTAACTTACTTATTGCTAACTGTTACTTACTGTTTGTTTAACTTATTATTCTAGAAATAATAAACACAGAAGAAGCGCACAGCGCCAATGATTCCGAGTTAAATAATGAGAATATAGTCGCAATACAAGAGGTCAACAACCAACCTCAATTACCTTCTTTTGATTGTGATACTATTTTACCTAAGAAATATCTAAATATCTCTGCTTGTCAGTAGGAAATGTTGAGTTCTATTAAAGTTAACTATTAATAACATTGTGATATTAACAAAGAAGAAATGTCCAATTAATTTAACATCCATAAATACTGATTTTGTTAATAATTTAACTAAGAATATTTATACTTGTAAGAACTTCCAAGTTGTATGCAAGTTTTAATACTTTTTTGGATTAAATGTGAGGTTTAACACTTTTCCTCCCATAGTTCATATTATTAAATTTACTACATTTCTTTAGTAAACAACTTGTTCCATTTATTAAAAAATACCGCGGAAATGCTTTAATGTAGCAAGAAAATTTGTACAATGCAAAAAAAATACCGCGTAAGTGCATTTTCTAAGGAAGTAATAGGAATAATTACTAAAGGGACGCTAAAATAAGTGCGTAATAATATTTACTGTGTTGTCTTAAGTTCAGTCAAGTCTATCATCACTAGTTATAAAGATATTCAGTTTTTTTGCTCTCCTGAAAACTTTGCTCTCCATACTTTCGCGGTATCATCCACTGTTAGTTACGCGGTATTGGACTATCACCGACGATATATTGTTAAACATAGAATTTCCACGAATACTTAGTGTCCATTCTAAGTTTAACAATACAGTTCTTGTACACCCTGTATAAACATTAAAGGCTTTCACTTGGATTGAAACCTTCCGATTGTTATTGTTCATCTGCATCGGATAACAATTTATGTCGTAAAATATACGTTATGTCGTTTGTATAAAGAGCATTATCGATAGACGCAAACATAAAATGATAACTAGAAGGGATTTTCGGTGGTTCACCAGATTTTCTGTATTTTCCAACGACATTATTTGAACGGTCTTAACTGGACCAAAGTATAAAAGGGATATACAAGGAAAATGTATGGCAATGTTAAAAAAATATTTAAAGAAGATACGTGGAATATATTTTATAAAATACAGAGATTCACAAAATAACAAGGTTTAAAATAACAGTGAAGTCTCGTTTTTCAATTATCCAATAAACCTTAAAAATATAAGAAGAAACCTGAGTGAAAATGATCATGGTGTTAGCTAAAGGTATTAGGTACTGTCCTAGTTGTTTTGTGAAAACATTTCTCCCTAAGATTGAGTTTTTCGACGAACCTGAGAATAACAAATACCAAAATAAATTATCAGAAATTTCACGAAAAGAAATATATCTATTGAAACAAACCGACAGGAAGTAGGGGACCGTATCGTTTGCAACATTTCCGTTTCTGATTGGCCGGTTTTGACAACAAAACAAAATAATAATGGGACCCAACAGAAACCCTTGCAACAACGGAGTCTCTAAGCCAGCTTTCTGTTCGAATAGGTAGTAGGTATAGCCAAGTAGATAAATTTTTAAAAGCTGGTGCTATTCTTTTTTGTTTTTCCTTTATTGAAGGTCTGGATTTATGACGTCAGCGTGGACAATAGGTTATTTTACTATACCTACATGCGAAAATCTAAAAATATACCTATTATTAAGATAGCTTATGGAAAAAGAAGTCGGAAAAGGTTAGTAGGTATAGTATTAATTCAAAGTTTTCAGTTTTTTTGATCTGTTTTTAACACCATGAAATAGAAGGCTATGTTATTGTTATTATCAAAAATTTAAAAACAAAAGTCATCTGTTGGACATGGGCCTGTGACCTAAAAATATTACCTAGGCTTTGATAATAAAAAAACTCTCTTTATTACCAAAGAAAATTACAATCAAATAATTAGAACTAGTATTCACAATTGAAACAATTGAGCAACTGCAGACTGTTGCAAACAATCTACAGGTAGCTCAACTGATTCATATCAATACAAAAAACTACCACTTCAGTAGCTTTTACAAATATTTTAACCCTATAATTAGCACGCGTTTCAAAAAATGCTAACAGAAGGTAAAACTGGACATGTTTTGGTAATGTCAAAGCTGAAAAATTGTTTTTTGTCAGCGGATTTTCTTTGTGTTATTTTTAATTGGCTTATTATATTAATTGGACATCCTTTGATGTTTTCTAAAAATATTTTGTTTCAGTGATAACTTACGAACTGACATAATATCTTGCTTTGGGGACGGGCAGCCGACATCCAGACTATCTTTGTTCTCCAAAAAAGGGCTATACGCGCAATTTATAAATTAAAGCCACGCGATTCTTTGAGGGATCTATTTAAAGACATAAATATTTTGACAGTAGTATCGCAATACATCTATGAAAATCTAATGTATACGCACAAAAATAAGGATAGCTTTTTGAAAAAATGTGATGTTCACAACAGAAATACAAGAAACAAGAACAAACTACACATTCCATCATATAGATTACGAAAGGTAAGCAAATCATTTATGGGAAATTGCGTACGCTTCTATAATAAGCTTCCATCTGAAGCAACTGAGCTCCCTATTCGTAAATTTAAACAGTACATCAAACGAAATCTTATCAAGAAAGCCTTTTACTCCATAGATGATTATATCAATGATGTTAATGCTTGGCCAGATGTCGCCCAGTTCCGCACCGACAATAGTATTATAGGAGAACAATCTTAAGCTTAGTTTTATATAAATATTGACCTGTATCTAAATCCCATTATATTTAGACTTAGATAGGCGAATAACATTGTATTAAATTTTAAGCGTTATACACTTACTAGTGGTTTATTTTTCGCTTCTTCCACTAGTGGACAAAAAATTGAAGCGAACAAAATCAATAACATTTTGTTTCTTATTTGATAATAATTACTATTATTAAGCTGTTTATGTATAAAATTTGACTTGTCTAAGTGCTTATTTTGTAAGCCTAAAGAAATAAAGTTATTGAATTTTGAATTTTGAATAACTATGTATTTGAATGATTATAATTTTGACATATTCTAATTTTTGTATACAAGAGAAATTATTATTGATGTGCTTTAAATTTTATATCTTATTTTTAGCATGATATTGTGTTTTTTTATGTATAAATTCTATTGACATTCGAGTGCCCGAAAAGCGGAATATGGTGAAACATGTATTTTACGTCCAACTGTATATATGATTCCTTCCCATGTTCTAATCTAAGCATCTAAGCTAATCTAAGCACAAATAAATGATTTGATTTGAATTTGAACCTTGTAGTTTCTAACCATAATTAGAACCGCACTCACCCTGAAGAAAGAGATGAAACGCTGGTGTTCTTTCAACAAAAACTAGGTTCGTAGTTACATTCATAATCACCTGCCCACGGCTTTACGTGCACTTTTCCGGGATAAAAAGTAGCCTATGTCCGTCTCCGGGATACCGTTTACCCCACTGACAAATTTCATTCAGATCCCTTCAGCTGTTTAGACGTTAAAAGGTAACAGACAGAAAGAAGAAAGACAAGACAGACAGTAAAAAAGTAAATAAGTAGGCATAAGTTAATCCAGGCCCAGAACTTTCTCTACGTTAAATTTTAGATCGATTCGTTCAGTAGTTTTAGCGTGAAGATTTAACCAACATCTAAAATCGGATTAAAATAATTATGTGCGGTGATATGCCTTTAATATTGTGACGACGACCGATGTGGCGCGGTCGGCGAGGTCCGCCTTCGACGCAGGAGGTTGCGGGTTCGATTCCCGCCTCGGGACAAATGTTTGTACGATCTGCAGGGTTTTCTTTTTGATTTGTTCAGGGTGTTCTGGTCGTTTTCTATGTACTTATAATAAAACATATCTGTGTAACAATTGTATTATAATAACGTATATCAATTATCTAGTACCCATAATACAAGCTCTGCTTAGCTTGGGGCTAGATGATGCTGTGTGAATTGTCTAGCATTATTATTATTTATTAATTTAGTTTGCCGTCGAGTAGGCCTACCAAGGCTCACAGAAAGTTCAGAAATCCCATTTGTAATTCGCAGGGGAAAATGGCTGCGGATTATTGGAATAAGCCACGGGATCTACCAGCGATAAATAAAATTATATAGATACAAACTTGAGCAGAGTATAAGGACCACGAATGTTGAATAATCCATGCTTGTTCACAGAGTTCGCTACTCCACGAGAACCTCGTGACTTCACGAGAAGGGTTCTAGTTCATGACAAGTTCGCGGCAACAGAACTTCGCGACGAGTGGCGGCAATACTGCGAAGGTGACGTCACATCCGATCAAGTTTCTCGCGGCACTGACTGAACCGTTGCAAAGCTGAGTTGTAATATTTCAGTATTTCAGGGCGCGCATGCGTAATTTTCCAATATCTTTGTGAAAGTTTCCGTAGTTTTTGATGCGATATTGTAAAATTAAAGGCGGCTCTTGCATTTCACGCAGTAGGAGTATCACAGTGGACAAAACCCAATCGATTGATCCCTAGTTTGCTAAAATTGATATGATAATAAATGTTCTATCGCAAAATAGCGACAAAAATATCAGCCATCTTGAATTTTAATATGGATATATTACTCGGACTTTACAAATTCCAGTTTTCTTCCAGTTCGTTTAATCGCAAACGACACCCATAGTATTAGTAGTGGGTATCGCATTTTTTTGCTTCAGTTTCACTTAAATCCCTCTATCCGACCCCCTAAAACAAATTCTTTCAAGTGTGACCCCGGCGGAGCCAAAAAAAGAAGGGAGAAAGGGGACAATTCTCAGAGACGGAAAATACTCTGCACATTTCCGCAAAAAAAAACATACCTACCCTCCGCAGCTCCATGGTAATCCAGCTTTATATCCCTACAGGGTGGGTTTTTGAGATCTTGTGACTTTTCTGTAACTCACACTGAGTTACAGAAAAGTCGTAAAAGGAGTCATGGGCTCAATTTATGAGAAAATTAAAACATCATATTATTAGGTTTTTTTAAACTTACTTTCGGTGGAAATTGACTTGACCGATTTAAAAAAAATTACACCTGTATTTTTGCAGCAACCGACGGATGCGGTTGCTGATAACAAATTCCCGTGTCCCACAGCCATGTCCCATGGCTGTGGGACACGCTGTATATACATATATCGCCGCCGGATCGTAGAATCAGCCCGTTTGTAGAATGGCTAGGCCGATTGTAAAAATTGGTATACGCAATTAAATTGTTGAACGATCAATTTTCAACAATATAGCTAAACGTTACACACACATCTCGTCGCGTAAACGCGTCGCGTTTTCCCAAAAAACAGCCTTCTTTTTGCGATCGGCATTCTACTAAATAAATAAAGAATAAATAATAATTATTGTAAATGAAAATAAACTTCCTTGCAAATGAATCACCCACGGTTGGGTGTCTTATTGCGTTTTTTAATCCCCTTATACATACGCAGTTTCATTCTCATAGGTACTGGTCATGTTTTCGAGTAATTCTTAATTGAATCTCCATCCTACCTGGGCAATTAATTTATTTTCAAAGTAACTGGATAGCACTGAAGCGTATTTTAATTTAAATTAAATAAATCCCAGACTTTATTTTTATACAGCTCTCGTTCAGATAGATCTTTTAATTTATTCCAAGCACGAACCCTTGTAATTTAGCTTTCGATTCTCGTTAACTTCATTTAAATTATCCTAGTCTTAGTTAGATAAAAATAAAATTAATAGAAGCTTTGTAATGAAAAAGATTTTCTTGTTTCATGTCTATCAACGTTTTTCATTCGTTTACAACACCCAGCAGAGCTACCCTGATGTTACTTATTAATAAACTCGAGAAAGCTTTTTTATGTTTTCTAGGATCAAGTACAATATGAAGGTGCGAATAGAATCTTTATGTAACGGTAGATATCTTGTTACCAGCACGGATTTTGAGCTTGAGAATAGAAAAAATTGTAAGCAGATAAGTACAGGCAATGATTCAAAACACTAGATAGAGCGGGGCCAATAAAATTTCAGTGATATGCAGTCAAAAATGGTTTTCTATGTGCAGGGACAAATATCAAATAGGTTTCGTTCCCTACTTGCATTAAATTTGTGTTATTTTCTACCATTGTTTTCTTTTTCTTTTGTTTTGTGCTAAGTAGATAAGTATGATCATGTTAATAGGTAAGCAAACTCGAGCTAAAACACAAAACTAAGTAGATACTTAAATAAAAGTACAAATTTTGCTTTTCTCATTTATGTGAACTGTATTTTATGTTCTTTGAGAGAATAAAGAATCTTTAAACCGAAAGTCTAGCACGCCAATAGGTTAGACTTAGATTTCATATTCCATTAAAATAAACTGAATTTCGGTACCTTATCATAATCCGTACTACTCTATAGTTATTCTGTGCCATTGGAGTGCAAACACACTACGTGACAGCGGAACTGCGCGGCCGCGTCACTTTATGTCAAATTAGAACAAATCACTAAATAAGCCGCGCGGCTTGTTTCGTCATTTGTTTTAATTTGACGGGCAGTGCAGGGGTCGCGCAGTTCCGCTGACGCGTAGTGCGCTTCCACCTTAAGGCTTTAATTCAGTTTATCTTTCCCATTGATAACGCTTTACAGGGTGTGTTTATGGAGGCTAAGCAAGAATATTTCAGAATCTCTAGACTAGTATTTTCTCATAACAATAAACCAACTCCCTCCAATGAGGTTTCTTGGACCTCTAAATTATTTTCTGACGCTTCAATATGTGCTGGAACATCAAAATGCCTCGCCAGTATTTTAAAAGTGCGAACTAAGGTTAGGGACGATATAGACGAAAGGTAAATAATGAAAAAACGTTTTAACTCATTCACTACCTGGCCTCAAAGGTACGAACCGTAAGGGTACCGTCGTCGCTGTATTAGCTGGAACATTTAGATGTGCGTCGTGGGCAATAAAAGTATTAGTTCAGTATACGGTATACGGTCCCGAAGTGGTGGCATCCCCGTAACTCTACTAGTTTGATGAAGATATGCGTCGTAGGCATTGAAAGTGCTAATTAGTCGTGTCTATATCGTGTAAAACCTGTATAAAATGGACTTGCTGGAAAAAGAGATCTCTGTGTATGTGTTAAAATCTCAATTTTGATGTACAACTGCTAAATTTTTGAGGAGGCTACTGTACATTTTCCAACCAGATTCACAGAACACTTAAATCTATTGTTCACAAAGCATATCATAACCGGTCACGATGGCGTAGTAGCAAATTGGAAACAAGATCCACGTCCAATGGGGGACCTCCATGGGAGGATACCAAATAAAAGATATCTACTGTTCGCAGGAATTTGTTGAACATAAAATCGATTTAATGACGCTCATTCACTCAAGGATTAGCAAGCTGAAGTGGCAGTGGGCCGGCCATATCTCGCGAAGAACCGATAACCGCTGGGGTAAACGTGTTCTTGAGTGGAGACCGCGACTCGGCAAATGTAGTGTAGGACGCCCTCCGACCAGGTGGGATGACGATTTGCGAAAGACTGCTGGCAGATGCTGGATGCGTCAAGCTGAAGACAGGGCGCTATGGCGCTCATTAGGGGAGGCCTTTGTCCAGCAGTGGACAAATTATAGGATGATGATGATGATGAAAGTCGATTTTAAAGTCAGTCTGTAAATCGCCTAAAACTTTAGTAACAAGCCTTTTTTCCTGCCAGCGCCATTCTTATGGGTTGGTACGAAGCCAATGCTAATACAATGTTTGCAGAAAATAAATTGCTAAAGACAGAGCATTAGTGCAATGAGATAGATCGACGTGCAATTTCAGAACTCCATGATAACTGAAGTGGTGCTGAACTGAAGTTAAAAAACAATTTATTTTCAGGAGCTTTCTTACTAAAGCTTTTCTTGCTTTGGTATTGAGTTATTGAGGAAGTTTTGTACCATTGTATAGATGTGCATTGTATAGAGTGTCCCCAGGGCAATCTAGATATTGCCCAATGTCTAGATTGCCCTGGGGACGCTCATCTTTACAAAATAGCAATCAAGCTCTTACAATACAATACATGGTGGTAAATTTAAAAAATGTAATCAACTGTTTATAAAACTGCGTACTCATGCTGTCCCGCCTAGATCGGTTCTGAACCGAGCTGTGCAGCATGAAGCATGGCGTCATCCTCTATCCCGTTCTATAATATCGCAGGTTATACCTAAATACCAAGAGTTGTCGTGCAGTCCATGTAGTAGTTATTTATTACCCGTTATAATAGCCTATAATTATTGATATGCACAAGAAAATTTAACGTCGTTTCCCTGTGGTTTTCCTGCTGAATGTTTAAAGAGGTTCGATGGGCCGCGACGACCCCACTGACCGCGGCGCTCGTAGGGTTGAAACAAGACCGGGCTTGACCCACGGGTCACTGAAATAATCATTTCGCTTTATAGTTCCAAGCTTCTGAGAATCTACCCGTTCTTTGTAAGCAAACGAAAAGCTTGGATACTGTGTTTGGCACACATTCTCATGACGAAAGGAAGTAATATAAATAAATGCAAAATTTGTACATACCAAATAAAAATGGTGACTGTGGGAATAAAAAAAAATTGTTAATATTTTGTTTGACGACCTCGTTGCGGGTTCAATTCCCGCATTGGGACAAATATTTGTACGATCTGCAGGTATTTGTTCCGGGTGTTCTGGCCGTTTTCTATGTATAATAAAAAATTAATGTATTGTATTATGTATATCAGTTATCTAGTACCCATAACACAAGCTCTGCTTAGCTTGGGGCTAGATAATGCTGTGTGAATTGTCCAGCATTATTATTATTATTTTTTTACGTACAAAAAACACATTTTTAACTGGTATACCTACGAGTAAGTTTGAAAAGCTGACGGCACAAACTACGTATTTTAGTTAAAGCGCACCACCGCACGTAAAGCACGCTAGCTGGTAATTTGTACTTGCATAGGTAAATAATAATAAGTTTACTGTATAGCTTTAATAGCATAAAATATTGCTATCAGAACTGTAAGGCCTAAAGGCACGGAGTCACTTCCCAATAAGTTGTGAAGCATTGACTTCTAACTTGCCAAAGGAACTTCTACAAACTTTTGTTCTAGCTCTCAAACATCCGAGTTCGAAGGTCCAACCCTGCTCTTCCAGCTGTCAACCGGTTTGGTATTATCTATTATATCGCTTTAGTACTTACAACATTGCTTATTATTTAGGTATAAATTCATAAATGTCATTATATGCATAAGCCAGAAAAAAAATATAACTTGCTAGAGTCCATAAAAGGCCCTTAAGATTTTTCAGCTCGTCGTCGGTTTTGACCTCGTAGCGCAATTGGTAGCGCGATTCCGTACTGAGGGAAGGTTGCGGGTTCAAGTTCCGCCGAAGTCGAGTTTGTTTTGGGATATTATTAATTATTGATCAATTATTTTCAACATTTTATCATTGTGTCTAAGTATAACTGCAATAAAAACTGCAGTGTGCAGTCATTGGAACTGCACGCCAACTGCACACCGACTGCAATCGAGGTGCACAGTTGGTTTACAGTTTTATTGCAGTCGTACTAACTGCATTCAAACTGTAAATTTACAGTCGGAGCGCAGTTGCAATGTAGTCCGTCTGTCAAGAGCCCAAGTGGAATGAGATGAGAATAAACGATGAAACTGAGTGTGAAATTTAGATGTAGAGTCTAGTCATGTATTTGTCACATAAAAAAATACCTTAGAAGAAAACTATGGATATACTTGTAACGGATTTCCTTTAATAAAAGCTAGCAAATTGTTCGAAGTGACTGCAAAGATTGCGCTGTAGTTTACCGAATTACTGAAAGCATGTCAAACTCTTCCTGATTGAAAGCAGCAGTTGATTTTCGTTTGACATGACATCGGTATGCTACAGCGCCCTCCATTTATATTCCAATAGAGAATATTTTGCTTAACTTTTTTTTACCTGACTGTACTCAACAGCTTCAATAATTTGATGGTGTCCGAATCGACAGTAGAAAAAATATTAAAATCAAAAGTGCTAGTTGGGACACTGTGTCCTAATAAATTTTGTCCGTATCGTCAGCAACTCATTTTTTTTGGAAAACACATTTTTGAACGAAAATTTGACTTGAAAAGTGGACCAGCCCTAGCTTAGGCAGTTAGTTCGTTATGTAATGTTTACCAACCCTACGTTCCTGAAGTTTACTTTTAATAATCGAATGCAGAACGAGGGGCAGTTCAATAAAACTCGGGCGCAATTTATACCCGCATTAGAATGAATAACGATGGTCAGTAGCACGCTGGACGGGACTATCGGTCGCCCTCTTGCCGTGCTTACTTGCATGTACCTTTACACACACATTGGGTTAATCAACATACTCATTACACGCGGTGAGTAGGAAGCTAACAATTATTTTGAAGCGAATTTCACCGGGTTTGGTACACGAGAAGAACACAAGAAGACTCCAACTACTCTAGAGTCTTCTTAGTAGCTTACTAAGTAGATTCTAGAGCACTAGGAGTCTTCTTAGTAAGCTTTAATACCTCATGAGCACAAATACGTCCACAGCTGAAAGTGATCTCCAAACAAGGGGTGGTCCGATTTGGATGGTCTGATTTGGAGTATTGCTGCCATGTTTGGGAGGGCTCGGCCAAGTATCAGCTTTCAGCCTTAGACTCGATAGAACGAAGAGCCAACAGACTCGTTGACGAGACCTACCTTGCAAAGACTAAGGTCTAAAGTCTCGAAGTCTCGGCGTAGTATATAGGATACATTTCGGAGAATGGTGAATGAATAGGTATCTTTTATATTAGACCACGTCTAAAAGATACCTATTTACTCATACGTGATCGCAGTAAAGGTGTCAGAAATAAAGAGAAGAAGAAACGGCTGCCCTTTCTCAGGTAGGTTCGATTACGATTGGGATTGACCACCACGGCTCCACACAAAATCCACAGCACACTACACAGAAAATGACCTTATTAACTTTCAGGGTACCTACAAAAGGCAAAAAAGGGACAGATGTGACCAAACACGATCGAATAGACTGTAGGTAATGAGATACAGCAAACTGGGAGAGATAATTTCACGGTGTAGGTACTCAATGTATTACGCGAGTTTATTGCCATCACACATTGCTGCTACAAATTACGTGACATAGCAAATCAATGTCGTTGTGCTGGTCCTTTAATTTATTATATTTTAAAATGCCTCGCTGGGGCTTGAGCCCACACTGTTTCATCGAAAAGCGGTAGATTATTAAACAACAACGCTTGAACGTAGTCGGTCTATTTTACCTTCACAGTACCTAGTAGACATATCTTTATGTAGGCTACATATTCGGTAGAAGCGGATTTTCGGAAGTTTTTACCCGACTACCAACAGGGGAGGGTTATGAGGTTAGCACCCTATGTTTGTATGTTTGTATGTTTGTATGTATGTATGTTTGTATGTTTGTATGTATGTGGCCGATTTCTTTGTTCCCACGTAGCGCTGAAACTACTGGTTCGATTTCAACAAATTATGTATCGATTGACTCGTCTCAATACCCCGATGGTTATAGGCTATAGGATTTAAAGCTCCGACCCCGAATAAGCCTTCAAAACGCGTATTAAAGTTTAGGTAGCCGCAGGCTGCAGGCCCCATAGAGAAAAATTACAATACCTACGACCTATTTTCATTTTCAACTCTATGCCTATCAAATATGACCGATACGTCATTCTATTTTGTCAATGTAAATGTTTCAAACTTTTATAACTTTCACGTAGTCGGGTTGTAGTTTTTAACTTTATCTTGTCTTATAAAGTCTCGCTTCCAGCGTCAAATTTCCGATTACACTAAAATTTGCTATGCTTTATGTCTTACTAATTTCTGCCCGGGGTTTTGCATACGTTTAATGGAATAAAAAGTAGGCTATAAGTTATTCCATGTGCAGATCTTTTTCTGTGCAAAATTTCAGCGCACAAATGCAACGACACAAATTTTTCCATTATAAGTAGAATATCCGCTTCCGATCCCACCCCGACGACGTTCACCGGAAACTCATACTTCCAGTTTGTGATGCATCTTGCTTCTCCGTGATCTACGTAATTGTCCTAACGTTTTAAAACTTTACGAGTGCGGTTGCAAGCTCATAAATGAAGTCTAGCCCTTATGTGTCGTGTCTCACGCAGATTGCTGGCCACGAAAGTCAAGCTTCAACGTTTTTCTAAACTTCCTATTTCCAAGAAAATTATGCATTAAAGTACCAAAGGATCAACCACTAAAAATGAAACAATATTTGAATTTACCTACCTCTAGCTAGTTGAACATAAAAAGGATAATGGCTCAGAGGAGGTTTGTTTGAAAACATTGCTGAATAATTAATACAGTCGAATAACTAATAGAAACCCTTTTGTAGGTATCTGCGTATTTATTTACATTTTCTTGTTAAATAAACATTAGGAAGTAATTTATTATTCAAAGGCTTTTTGGTCAAGGCTTCCTAGCCCTTCTGCTCTTTGCCTAAATAAAACATGTCTGACACTAAAGCAACTACATAATAAAATGTAAATCATCAGAGTTTACTCTCAAAGCGTACACACTTTGTGGAACGTGCAACTTTTAGTAAAGTCCTAAGCACTTAAACCTAAATTTGGCTTCTCGTTTGATTTAACCCTACACTTTCGAATGCATAAATTATGCTAATGATAGTTCTAGGGTACAATTTGTAGGTTCTAGTGTACAATTACTAGCCGCCGACTACTGGTTGAAACGTTTCAAGTCTGACGTCAGACCGGCAGGGCAGTCTTGTGAATACTTAATACAGACTTTTAATATTAAAGGAAATATAGTTCTATAAATTATTATTTACAATAATAATATCAACAAAACGGTTGAACCGTACCTTACCTTACCAAATAATTTTTTACCGACTTTTCAAAAACTCCCACTAATTCACGCCAAATTCGGTGTAAACTGTTTGTTATGAAACCGCCCAGACCAAAATTTCACTCTGTTGCCGCGTCTTTTTATACGCTATACATGAGTTGTCGATTAGAGATGTTTCCTTCAAAAAATATTGCTTACAATTTTATCTCTAAAATCTCAAACTCGACGCCAAACAAGTGTTTTTTATGTGTTGTTGATTGTTTACAATCATTTTACATCTAGTTTGACTCGTGTATAGGTCCTTTCGTAATGCAGGTGCGTTGCTATCAAATTCTTAATAAGTAGGCTTCATTTTTTGAAGGGAGAAATAGAAAGCCCGTTTGCAGCAAACATTTTTCATTTAACAGTAGGTTATTCACGCCGTCACTTCTCCCACAATCCATCCCTCGTTTCATTTATGTGAAAAACGCTTTGACACCTTTGTGAGGCACCACTTGGCACGCTTCTTATTAATTTACCACCCTGCGGCCACGGAAGTTGTCTATGCGCTTAGTAAAAAGTTCCAGGGCTTTAATTTGGTCGGCTTAATTCGCGCACGAGCGATTCAAAGCCAGTCGGCTATTATTAAAAGCGTAAATTGTCAAACAGATGTAGCGAACGACCCGCGGCGCTGGCCAGGGGCTGATTCTGTGAGCTGGTGAATTGCGCATGGATTGAGTCGTTTTTTGTTGAGTTCGAAAAGAGTATAGGCTGTACCCTGGTCATCATAATCATCATTTGTGCGGTTTTACTTCTACGAAAGATGATTTGTGGCATCAGCCTGGCTGGGAGTCAGTCGAGCACTTTCGTGTACCTATACCTGAATAGTTTCGTGTACCTATACCTGAATAGATCAACTAAATTACAATAAATATAAAGAAGTTCTGAGTGCCGGGCGTAGATAGACCACTCCAGTTTTGAGCGTCTATGCTTAGCTGGCGCTGATTAATACAAATTTGCATGTCAAAAATAAGTAGTTTGAGAACTTCTATATTTTTATATCACATTGTACCTACTACCATACTTTCGCAAATAAAACGACTCGCCTTGGTGGTGTGACCCGCAGGGGCACGTTGCCAAACCGCCCAGCGGTGGTGCCGAGGGACACGTGTGTCCGGGGCCTTGGAAGTATTAGTTTAGTAGTATCGCATTCACTGCCTTGGCGGTGTGACCATGGAAGTGTTAAAAAGCGAAACAAATTACAGATAGGGTACTAGACTAAACTACAACAGCAAAGCCGCGTTAAAATGCAATGAAAATTACGAAGCGTAATTCGGCCAGCTGACCTGTCGGGCGTTCTGTGGACCTGACAATATAATTCACGTTCAACACTTCAGAGAGTCCGCTTGATGTTAACAGAATTACGATTCAATGCATAAACTCTGGTAGCTGACAATACAAAAAAACCGTACGATTTTTTACCATTTTCCGGCTGTTCGGCTTTCGGTGGGAGTTTTACATCTATTCTACTGTTTCGTTAACTCCTTTAAAAAGATATTTCCTCAAATTCTGACAATTCATTAAAGCACTTAATCGCAAATGGATTTAAAGAATGAGATGCCAAGAGTGATCTCTCGAACCGTGGGGTAGATAATTACTCTTACAATAGGCGACCTCGATAACGTTTCAAATAAAATTTCTCTGTTCACCGGACCCACTGACCCCGATGACGGGCAGAAACAGACGATCGATGATGATGAAGGAAACTATAGACGTGACTGTAACGCACAAAAATCTCATCTCGTTTCAACAAAAATTGTAAGTAGGCTTTTTGCAATAGAGGAAAACAACAATTTTCATCCAGAAAAACACACTTTCATTTTTTTGTCCACTGGTGGAAGAAGTGAAAAATAAACCACTGGTATACAGTTATATATCTCTTAAGTACGTGATAATTTTGCCTATCTTAGTCTAATAATGCCTTTACAATAAAATGCCAATATATAAATAAAACGAAGCACTTAACATTGACGTTCTTACATACTGTTGTCGGTGCGGAACTGCGCGACATCTGGCCAAGCATTAACATCAATGATGTTAACATCTAAGTAGAAAAAGGCTTGATAAAATGTTCTAAATAATTTCGTGGCTTAAGAAGGCAAGTACGTGTTGGTGGTATACCATTCTTGGCCTGAAAAACTTCATTCAACTTATTATTTCACTCGCAAAGCCTTCGTCAATGGAAAAGGCATGTACGTATTCATGTAATTTGAAGTAGGACGGTCCATCCCGTCAGATGGAACCATTCCCTAGGGCGGTGCCGAAGGGCTAGAGGCTTGAAAGACTTCTGAAGCGGGTTTTATGGAACACCCTTGGGTTGCCGGCTTTGACAAGCAGTATTTGCGTGGCTTAGTTGCTTTGCAGATGTTGAGAGCTTTGAGAAGACGAATATAACAAGAGCCCTGAGTTCGGGTACTCGATAGTAAGGGCCATTTCCACGAACGCGGAATTTGAATTTAGTAAGATATTTGCCGAGAGGTAGAGATCCTTCGCGTCTATGACACAAGTTTCCTAAACTTAGTTAGAGCGAGGTGTTGAACCAAATGGTGAAATAGGTCTAAAACACAATATTGTTATTGTACCAATAAAGTAAGACTAGTAAGTAAGACCTTCAGAAATAAATGATTTATTATTTATTTATTATTTATGGAGTTGTGTACTCTGTAGTGAAGTTAAAATTTTATTCGTCTCGACATCGAGACTACCTATTTTTGTCGGGATTTCGTACAGCGCCTCTCCAGTGCGGACATGGAACAACGCACTATAAAAATAGAAGGAACGTCTCGATGTCGAGATGATATTATCGGGTAACCGAACTCAGGGCTTAGTGGTATTTTGTGACTTGGCGCTAAGTATTCCTAAGTGCAAGGCACTGGCTTGGGAAATAAGGTAGTGGACATGGTAAAAGCGAAAAGCGGGGATAAGTTGAAAACTTATTCAGGCAATCCACGTTTAGAGTGGCTAGTACGAGCTTGCACAATCCCAAAACGGAAAAATGTTTACAGACTTGTCAAAGTTGTACCTACCCTGCTCAAATGAAACAAATCCGATCACTCAAAATTATTGGACAACTTGTATTGAGTTGGTAAGAATAAGTACTATTTGATCGCCGTCATACTACAAAATGTTTAGAAGGAAACGAAAACTTTTATTGTTTCGTAAACTATGCAAAACTCATTATAAGGTTTCTCAAAACAGCAGGTTAGAATATCGCAAGAATTAGTAGGTAAGTATTGATGATAGGTGTATATATACATATATATATATGTATATATATATATATGTGTGTATATATATATATATGTATATATGTATATAATACTCCGATTTAGAACCCACCACCAGATATTTTATTTATTACAAAGACTATTACTATTTAATTAACAAAAACTGATAACAACAACATAAAACAACAAGGTATCAAAGTTATCGTTAAATACTAAAGCAAAAACTTTAACAAAACCTAATCTCATATGGGGAGCGAAAAATATTTAAATTTGAATTAGACAACGAACAAGGGATCAATTAAATGATGAACGAAAGCTTTCAAAACCAAAAACTTTTTCGAGCTTCTGTGCTTAGCTTCAATTATACCAACGTCGATTAATATTTTCCACCAATGTTTCTTGAGTTTTAAAACCCCTTTGTATACAAAAAATATCCAGGTTTTTGAATCGTAGTTGGTTTAAGTTACGATATCGTAAGAATACGGTACGATATCGTAAGTGTCTTACAGTATGATGATCGATGAGCTTGATGACATAGGTACAGAACAACATCGTGACGTGGCGTTAGAGCGTTTTCCCACGATGCACTACACGACACGACAAAATGCGGTGACGACTCCGGGCGTTCATAGAAATGTATGACGCCCGGAGTTGTCACCGCATTTTATCGTGTGGTGTCGTGCGTCGTGGGAAAACGCTCTAAGAGTTTTCAAAATCGTGAGGTTTGATATGGAGAGAGGTACAAATACATCTTACAATGAATGATACCCCACTCGAATCTGGTGTTAAATAAATCAAGTTCTTGGATGGAGACTGATCATCACACTATTATTATAAATGAGAAAGTATGGACGAATGTTGGTTTTTTTAGGGTTCCGTACCCAAAGGATAAAAACGGGACCCTATTACTAAGACTTCGCTGTCCGTCTGTCCGTCTGTCCGTCTGTCACCAGGCAATATCTCATGAACCGTGATAGTTAGACAGTTGAAATTTTCACAGATGATTTATTTCTGTTGCCGCTATAACAACAAATACTAAAAAACAGAATAAAATAAATATTTAAAGGGGCTCCCATACAACAAACGTGTTTTTTTGCCGTTTTTATAGATAATGGTACGGAACCCTTCGTGCACGAGTCCGACTCGCACTTGGTCGGTTTTGTTTTTACGTCATAACTACTGAACGGGCTGAAATTTTGCATACAGATAATTCTAGGCCTAGAATAAAACATAAGCTACTATTCATCCCATAAATCAGTTCCCATGTGATAGAAATATCCTCAAATCATTTCCCTGAAACAACGCGTGCGAAGCCGCGGGCAGAAAGTAGTCGGAAATACTGAGTTCAAACGTGTAAGCTAGAAAATTTTAATATCGTGTAATTTGGTCGACTAAAAACGGTCAGTTGAACTCAACTGCACTAGAACCCAGTATAATTAGGGCAACTTGTATGTGTGTATGTCTCTGTGGCTAGGCCTATGTGTGTGTGTGTGTGTGAGCTAAGTGTGTGTTTGCAGCCAGCAGTATTTGGTTAACTGATTTGTGGTAAGCAAATCTAGTTAATTTTATTGTATATACCACATATTTCGTTACTCATTACCTTTTAATTAATAATTTGATGAATGTAGCTACTGTTGTTTCGCGTGTCCGCGGCTTTAGGAATAGTGTGGCTAAGCGGTTTCTGTTGTTTTGTTTGTACACGGGGTTTTGGATCTGCTCAACGCTTTTTGACGGTGATAGAACATACTGTAGTCAAAATATTTAGTAATACATTAATTATCAGGTAACTTAACAGGTAACAAAATAAAAGCGTTGTATTAACTTATCAGCTTTATTATTAATCGGTTTATTGTCTAGGTATAATAAATTATCAATAAATAAATCACAGTCACCTTATGAATTATTTACGAAGAACGTTTATTGTTAGAGACCCTTCTCACCAAGACCGTATGGTGCATCAGCAGCAGTTGTCAAGTAGTAGTTCCCTGGGCGCCTACAAAAAGAAATACAAGACTTAAAGAAAAAAACATATTTTAATTTCATTTTGTTGATTCATGCAATATCAGCTTAATTTTAGTTTCACTTCACTTTTCAGTTTACTTTGTTTCTTCAGGAATACAACAATGAAAAATTACAACTAGTATTTAGACTTATATCAATTTCCAAAAAAACTAAGCCGTCACCAGAAGGCAGAGCACCAAGAATAAATAATAATAAAAATATTTTGTTTCAGATTACTATGGTACCTATATAATTTGTTGGTAGAATCTCCATAATTAGATGTTAATATTCAAAGCCTCAGTACGTTGATACTGAGGCTTAGAATATTAACATAAATATTAGTAGTAGTAAAAGTTTAGTAATATATAGTATAGTCAAACAAAAATCTAATTAAATCCAATCAAATTAAAATTGCATTGCCACGTTGAATGGCAATGCTAATTCGTTGACCGAAATAGAAATCTCGCTTCGCGACAATGGACAGGCAACCTAGTATAGTATATGTAGTTTTCAGGCATTTGGCATAGAATAACCTTAAAATACTAACGTACATGGTGGTCCACTGATTTTTAAACGCCCTCAAAAGAAAAAGAGGACCTACGAGTATGTTTGGCAATATGTACATTAGTCTCATCGAAATTATTTTTAATAGTAAATAGAGCTTTGTACGACCAGTGTTCAGTAATTAACGCAGTCCATGTCAGATCTTAGTGACTGGTTGAGATTAAATTGTGGTCACACTATGCAGGTAGGTAGTAACCCATTCAGGTCGTTAGCACAATCTCACATGGAGCCGAGTAGGCTATTTGACTACATCTCAGACGATTTCTTACTTAGTCTGAGGACTACATTGAAAATAAGTTGCAAATTGGTTTCATCCCAGTCACTGACAACATAAGAAAGTGTAATCAGGTGATTTATATTAAAAAGTATGCTTATTTTAAGTAAAAAAAACGGGATTAAAATAAGACATTTTTGGATTTATGATCACGTGACCGAAAACGCTCTGCGTTTGGTTGCATCGCTGATGACGTCACACCTATCACAGAGTACATTGCGTGGTGTTCTTCTTGTTAGGTGTGGTGTGAGGCGTGACGTCATCGAGTCATGTCACCGGAGCCATGACAGAGATTATCGTTTTGGCGCGCCATTATTTTATTCAAACTTTTAAATTAGTTTTTATAACTAATAGAAGAAATATTCATTATACTTTGCATTATTTTTATCAGACAATACATTAGAATTATTTCCGAGTAGTAGTCAAGTAGCCTATTATACGAACGAATCGCTTTACTCAATAGTATATTGTCGCAGAATCGTCTATACAAAGAAATTCTAGATAGTGCGTGCGGTGCTATTTGCGTGGAGAGATTGATAAATTCGTTTCTACCTTTTGACGCTCATCCATCCATCTGTTTCTTTCATCAAAGGTAAAATGCCAAAATGTGTCTGAGACGTTGCTATTGTTGTTGGTTGGCGTTACGGACGCTCATACGCAACATCACTGTGTCTCTATTTAATCAATTAAAAATAGTAAAGGCTCAAAGTGTTCGTTCAAAGTGCTATTAGTGTGTGGTGTGTTACCTGCCCCAGCTGAGTGAGTGTTTGCCAGCTCCTACGTGCCTGTGATCGTCTAGAAATCTCCAAAAATCTAGACTGACAAAGACTATTTATTTTTAATAAGAGGGTAGATTTACCCGTCGCCGAGGGAACTCTAACAATTCCGATAGTCTTAGCAGTGCACCCTGGTGCCACCTTGTGACGAGTGGCCGTACTACTCACTCTGCTAACGGTACTACTACTGCCACCTACAACTCTTCATACGATTTTGACCATCAACGCCACCTAGTGCAAAATAGTGGTACCATTTTACCAATACTTTGAGGAACCTCAAATCTGAGAACCATGGTTGCTTGTGGGGCGTGTAAAAAATTTATTTCACCGGTAGGTGCCGCTACTTGTGGCTTCTGCGCTGGCCTTTTCCATAAAGCGTGTCTTGGAATACCAGAATCAACAACTTTGAGCAAGGACTGGGCCTGCCCTGGCTGCAAAAAGAAATCTAAGAAGGGTGATAATACACCGGTAAAGGGATTAAGTGGTACACTTGCTTCTAGTACGAATGCCGCTGCTGTTGCCAGCTCTCCCTCAACCTCTAACTCGGAGGTCCCCCTCCTCACTACGCCTGCGGACATGAATATTATAGACATGCGGCGAGAGATGGCTGAATACATGGCAGAGCTGCGACTTTATCGCAGTGAAATGGTAGAGTTCCGGGCCACTGTGGCGGCTATGAATGATCGCATGGTAGACATCGAGCGACGTCTGGATGTGATGGAGGCCAGAGAGGAGGCATCTGGAGCGGTCGTGGTGGCTGAGCTGGAGAAAACGGTCATCCAGCTTAAATGTGAGCTAAATGACCGTGACCAGGAGGCGCTGCTGACCGACCTCGACATTGGGCAGTATCCAGAAGTAAAGGGTGAGAATCCCATTCAATCTGCTATCGTTTTGGCGGCAAAACTAGGTGTGTCACTAGAAAGTCGCGACATCGTGTTCGCCGAGCGCGTGGGGGCTCCTGCACGGCCGGATTCCAACGATAAGAAGGGGCCGCGGCGCCTAGTGGTGCGGCTGGCACGTCGGCATCTGCGGGACGAGCTACTAAGTGCAGCGCGCGTGCGCCGTGAACTCAAGTCTACGGACCTCGGCCTGCCCGCGCCCGGGCAGCGAATTTATGTCAATGAGAGACTCACGAGAGCCAACCGGCAGCTGTTCCACCGGGTGCGTGAAGAGTGTAAGGAGCGCAAATGGCGGTACTCATGGACGAAGAACGGTCGACCCTACGCGCGAGAAGGTGAGGGCAAGCCGGCCTACCCTTTTCGCACGGAGGCCGATGTCTCGCGTATTTTCAAAATTTAGTCTGCTTACTTATTGTTATCATTGTAATAACATGTTATCGCCTCTATAAGTCTTGCTGCTCTACAATGGGAACACTTAACTTAAATAATCTTGTTAACACCTATGTACTCTTACTTGATATCTCTATAATAAATAAGACTTACGGCTTTAAAGCTCTTTTGTTAGTCAGTTTTACGGTGCTAAGGTATAGTAACTATTGTCTATGTTGTATCAGGAAAGTGGTATTCACTATTTTTTTAAGCTGTCTTCACGATCATGCCTACATTCTCTTATCATTATCAGTGTTACATGTAAACTACAGTATCCATTGTTTAAACTATATTTTAGAAAATATGTATCTATTTATTTTAATTGCTATTTATATTGCTTTTACTTTGCTTGTGTGTTATTTAGTCATACTTTTAAGAACTAAATACCCCGTTTGCCGCATGGTCTATCGGTTGAGATGCATTGTTACGAAATTGTTCATATTATTTTTACCTTTCACGCATACTCTACCAACTTTGTTTGTGCTTCAAGCGAAAATGGTTTTATGTTTATGTTACTCAGTTTGTAATTCAAATCACATTTGTCTTGTCGTGCCTACTTTCCTTCTGATTTATTTTTAGTTTCCTAAAAATTGGTTTATTTAATGCAGGTTCCCTCGGCACTAATCATGACAACCTCGTTGCTTCACTTCTACGGCTTGACCTAGATGTTCTCGCCATCAATGAGACCTGGCTCAGACCAGGTGAAGAAGGCCGTGCCCCCGCCGTGGCGGGCTACCGACTGAGGCATATTCCGCGACCGCAGGAGGTGCGCTCGCGCGGTGGTGGGGTCGGCTTCTATATTAAGCGTGGTGTAAACATGCGTACATGGGTTCACCCGGTTGATCCGCAGCATAAAACAGTCGAACAAATGTGGCTCACTCTGACTCTTAATGGGAAAAAACTTGCTATTGGCACGGCGTACAGGCCGCCCTGGTTGGATGCTGATCTTTTCTTTGACGCCCTAACCGACACCATAAATTCTTTACCTAGCTGCGATCATTTGGTATTACTTGGTGACTTTAATATAAATATTCTTAACGCTATTGAAGTAAAATCTGTCAAGTTATCCACCTTCCTTTCATGTCTAAATTTATGCCAGCTAGTTTCTTCACCCACACATTTCACTGAAACCTCACAGACATTAATTGATGTCATCTGCACTGATATTAAAACAAATAGGATAGTTGTTGAACCAGTAGGATCACTTTTTGGTCATTGCCTTGTGTTTTGTGAATTCAATATTAAAAAATGTAAACAAAAACCCTTTATGATTAATTACAGGCCCATGAAATATATTTGTCTTGACAACTTTAACTTAGATTTAAATTCTATCAGATGGGACCTAATTGCAGTACTCGATGACGTTAACGATATTGTTAACGGTTTCAATTCAAGTGTTTTGGCCCTATTTGACGCGCATGCTCCCTTAAAAACAGTGCTTATCAAGACAAGATCACACCCTTGGATCACGGAAACCGTTAAGCTAATGATGAGGCTGCGTGACGGGGCGGCAGTAGAGTATCATAATAACAAGTCGGAGAGCAAGAAAAAATATTATAAAACCCTTAAGTCTGCTGTTAACCAAGCTCTCTATCACGATAAGAAAGCATACTTCAATGCGAATATTAATAACAAAATAAGTGACCCGAAAACCCTTTGGAAGAATTTGAAAAACACGCTTTTGTCTAAAAATAATCCTGAGCTTCCCCTTCATTTGCAAGATGCTGATATTATTAACTCTCATTTTTTGGCTATGCCACGTACTTCCGTAAAAATTTCTGATCTCACATTTTTTGATTTTCGTAAATTCAACGATTCAATATTTATTTTGAAGCCTGTCAGTTCAGACCACATTTCTAAAATTATATGTAGTCTTAAATCAAAAGCAGTAGGCTGTGATCTGATTAGCTTAGACATGTTAATGATGACCTTACCTGAATCTCTCGGAACCATTACTTCTATAGTTAACAAGTCAATTGCAACCTCTGTTTTCCCTGACTCCTGGAAACGGGCTATAGTGCAACCAGTGCCAAAAATACCTAATCCCACTTTAATTGCTGAGCTTAGACCTATAAGTATACTACCGTGCTTATCAAAGGTGTTGGAAAAGGTAGTAAGCCAGCAGTTATCAGTGTACGTCGAACAAAATGGAATTTTGCCTGGGGTTCAGTCTGGTTTCAGAAAAGGGCGAAGCACCATAACTGCCCTGCTTGATGTTACTGACGAAATACTTTACGCACAAGATAAAGGGTTGTGCACTATACTTGTGCTGCTCGACTTTTCTAAGGCTTTTGATGTTTTGGATATAAATTTGATGTTGTCAAAACTAAATTATTACGGCCTTGATCACGGAGCCCTACGTTGGTTCAATAGCTATCTTAGTGACCGTTACCAGTGCACAAAGGTTTCTCGTAGTGATGGGAATGATTTAATTTCGGAAATTATGCCTGTTAGACGAGGAGTACCACAGGGGTCCATCCTAGGACCTCTACTGTTTATCATATTTTCGGCCGACATACAAACTGTCATAAAACACTGCAAATTTCATATCTATGCAGATGATATTCAGGTATTTATTTCTTGCAAGCCATCTGATATTAATAGTTCAATAGAAAAGCTCAATAAAGACCTGTCTAATATTGCTGAATGGTCCAAACGAAATAGTCTTCTGCTTAACCCTAATAAAACCAAATATTTGGTCTTTGGCACTGCACATCAGCTACAGCGTCTAAACCCTACTCAGAATGTGATTTTAATGGGTGAGTCAGTGGAGCGAGTTTACGAGGCACGGAACCTTGGCCTACTGGTAGATAGTCACCTTCGCTATGAGAAGCATGTTGCTGACTCTGTCAGGAACTGTTTTTATAGACTGAAGGTGCTCTACCGAATGAGATCGTACCTGAGTCCCGATTTACGTATCCGGCTGGTAGAGTCTATTGTTTTGTCTAAGCTGAACTATGCAGACATGGTAATAGGACCCCGATTACTCTCCAGAACGCAAAGGCTAGTACAGCGAGTCCAAAATGCCTGTGCCCGTTTCTGTTTTGATGTTCCGTTTAGAGCTCATGTGACACCGTTTTTAAATAAACATTTAATATTGAAAATGAAGCATCGTCGCAAATTGCACCTTGCATGTCTTATGTTTGGCGTTATAAAATATAAATCGCCGTCTTATCTCTACGAGAAGTTGTCATGGTTGTCCAGTTCCAGAGCTTGTAACTCTCGCCAGTGCTCGAAGCAGCTTGAGACACAGCGGCATAGCTCAGCCTGCTTCAGAGGCAGCTTCCGCTATGCAGCTTCGAAGTGCTGGAACAATATCCCGCCACCGATAAGGAACCTGCAAAGTTTACATAGTTTTAGATGTAAATTAAAGAATTTTTTGCTTAACCATCAGCAGGAACAGGAAAGTCTCAGACACGACACAAGTGTTCTCTAGAAATATTCATAAATTGCATCTGTTTAAACGTTAATACTAATTATATCACTTTCATCTCCTTAATTTAGTTAAAATAGTCATATCACTTTCATCTCCTTCATTTAGTTAAAATAGTCATTAAATACTTACTGCACTTTATTTTAATACGAGCATGTCCACATTTGTTTGTTTTTTTCATTTGTTTTTTTATTTTTATATTGATAGTTTTTTATATTTGTCTATTTTTCTTGTATGTTTGAGTAGTTAGTCCGTAAAGCCAACAAGTGGCTCTGACGGAAGACCAGCGTTGGTTGCTAGCTTGCTAGTCAACCAACTCATGCTGAGGCAGAGCCATTTTGTTACAGGGCTTACATTTTTTGTATGTTATTCTAAGTTTATTGTGTATTTTAGTGTAAGTATGTGTAAGTCTTCTAACAAAATAAATTATATTCTTCTATTCTATTCTTTCTATTGTTATGGTGTACCGATAAATTGATAGAACATAAAGGCCCCTAATGTGGCGGAAGATATGCCTCTCCTAGAGCACCCAAGAAACCGCCATAGCGTTTTTCTTCAGCTTTTTATGAAAACTGCAGCAGTCATTTTCTGATACTTACGTGTTTTCGTTGTAAGCACCGAGATCTAACACGTTGGCCTTCCGCTGCTTCTCTGTGTACCGGTTCCAAGTCCTGAAGTTCTGGGCGTAGCTGGCCAGTATAGTGCCAGGGTGGGTGATAGCGTCTACAAACAGCTTCCAGGAGCGATTGTGACTGCAAAAATCTGTGGAAAAAAGATCCATAGTGAAAAAATTAAAACAATCGGAACATTTTACCTGCTCACTTGGAAATATGGGTAAGAAGCTGATGAAAATCATCTTAGCATAAGAACGAACGCACGCAATTTTTGATCAAACATAGCTTAGGATACACTCTCAGAGTGCTAGCCTTCCTTGAGAAAAACTAAATCAAAATCGATTCACCCGTTTGGGAAATAAATGGGACAGGGATCACTGGATTGCAGACACAAACAATGTCTCAATACAAAAAATTCCTTCTCCGTTCCGTTCTGGAGTAGGTAAAGAAAAACAAAGGACCATTCTGAAGAAACAACATACGCAGTGATTAATTGAAATTGAAAAGATGAGGAAACTTTTGACAACATGAGATAAACTGACCTTCATGAGATAAATTGACAGCATTTTTCGGACAACCAGGTTGTAAAACTGGTCCGAATTTTCTAAAATTAGGCCAGATGTCCACAACGCCCTGCGGAGTTTTGGATCCAAACTTGTTCGGGTCCGAATGCACAACGGCGACGAAAGCAGCTGAAGTTGGGTTTAGTCGTAGTATTGCTGGTTTCATTTCAAATCCTAAAGCAGGGTCCAAGCCTGTGATCCTGAAAAAAAAAACATTAATCGCTCGAGACACTGGAGAAGTAGCTCCTAACAACAAATCACAAATTTAAAGAAAAAAAGTATAATAATAGGTTCGTCTCTGTAAGTTCTACTTCGTCATTACAAAAATATATTATACCCTTTTATGGTTCCGTATTAAAAAGTGAACTCGATAAGTTTTCGGACACATAATTTTTGTGTATAATAAATACTGGTTGCGGCATCCTCAGTCCAGAAAATTTATTGTTTTTCTGCATATGGGTATGATTTATTAATGTTCCCAACCAATTTTGTCTCGTATTTTATGGTGTGGTTGTTTGTTGGAACAGAAAAAGGAATAACACGGTCCACGTCCATAAAATGGACCGTTAGCTATAAAAGTACACATACGAAGTACGTTAATTATCTATTAATTATCGACGTACAGAGAGATAATGAAACATGCAGGAACTAGTGCATAATTAGTCCCTGCCTCACTAACTATACCTTTTCCCCGTGTTCTGTGATCGAAGCTGAACCCGCTGAAAATTTGATCTTTCATTTTTGTTACACCCTGTATAATAATTATAAAACTACTAGCTGTTCCCCGCGGTTTTACCCGCGTTAAATTCACATTTCTAGGGGGGAAAAAGAATATTCCCGTAAATCTCCACTGGGAATTTGATGTTTTACCAGGACAAAAAGTAGCCTATCCTTTGAACTAACTCTATGCCAAAAATCAAGTCGGATTTTTGAATTTTCCCTTTACTTGTGCTATAAGACCTTGTTTCTTGCCAAATTTCATGATTCTAGGTTAACAGAAAGTACCCCATAGGTTTTATTTGCATGAGATGAAGTATTTCCGTTTGAGCATTCCTTTGGAAATTTCAAAATATTTGTACTTTTGCGGCTGTAACTTTTGATTGACTTCGACGTTTGATTTACATCACAGCTCGAGAAAATTACGGGTTTGTGTATTTGATGTTAATTTCAACTCGATATTTCCTACTGATATAAGTTACATAATACAATACATTACATAGATAGTTTTTTTTACTATACATAGAAAACGACTCAACAACCCGGATCAAATACCTGCAGATCGTAAAAATGTTTGTCCCAAGGCGGGAATCGAACCCGAAACCTCCTGTGTCGCAGGCGGAATTTCTCCCATCGCGCCACAGGTCGTCAAATGATAAAAATGATATAAATCTAACGGACTACTCCAAATATAAACAGGTTAGTGTTTACTTGAGTAAATCAATACTTATAGGGAAACTTTCTGTGCTCATGTTACTTAAAATAAACTTACAAAGGCAGCTGTTTTCCCTTTTCCGCAAGCTTGTTCCCTGCTATCCCGAAAATGTGAGCTCCTAGTGAATGGCCGACAAAATGAGTTTTGTTCAGCTTCAGCCCAGCTGCTGATAACCGCAACAGGGTCTCAGAGAAGTCCGAGCCCAACTGAAATCAATACTTAGGTATTTGGATGCCTCTGGTTCATTTTAAAAGGCTTGGGAATTGATAGCGCAAATATTTGGTGCTACGTGGGTTTAGGATGTTGGGTAGAGTTAGTTTCCCCACGTGCTGCAGGTGTCATGTTTGTGTTAGAAATATCAAATCAAATCAAGTCTCATCGAATTATTTTTAATATTAAATAGAGCTTTGTACGACCAGTGTTCAGTATTTAATGTAGTCATTTAATGTAATCAATGTCAGATCTTAGTGACTGGGTGAGATTAAATTGTGGTCACACTATGCAGGTAGTACTAACATATTTAGGTCGTTAGCACACTCTCACCTGGGGCCGAGAAGGCTATTTGACTACATTGAAAATAATTTGCAAATTATTTTCATCCTAGTCAGTGACAACGTAACACGGCGTAATCAGGTGAGTTTAATTTAAAAAATATGCCTACTTAAAGTAAAAAACGGGATTAAAATTACACATATTTTGATATTTATGATCACGAGATCGAAAACGCTCTGCGTTTGTTTGCATTGCTGGTTACGTCACAGCTATTACAGATTACAGGTGTTGTTCTTCTTGTTAGGTGTGATGTAAGGTGTGACGTCATCGAGTCATGTGACCGGAGCCATGCCAGAGATTATCGTTTTGGCGCGCCATTACTTTATTCAAACTTTAACATTAGCAACAAAATACTTGATGTGATTTTTTGGATTTTAGTGGGTACAGGATAAAGAAAGTAATTTTTCAAAATTCTGTGAATGCTGTACTATAGTTATTTTTAAAAATAAAGGAATGCTTCATTTCAGTAAAACATATCTTCAATATTTCTGGTACTTGCCCTCCATGTCCCTCGGCCGTGGGACACCTTGTATATCGACCCCAATCGTAACAAGCAATCACGACAGCAATCCACCGTGAATCAGCCCATGTTGGGCAATTTGCTAGTTCTATAGCCAAAACCTTTTAAAATATACGATTACAGTACCTGCATTGCGTTTGGTACAGCCCACTGTATATATGATTGGATGACGCTCGGCAGCGCGATTGCAGCTAACTTCTCCCAGTTTAGGAGCACTACATTGTACGAGCCTTGGGACAGGAATGCCGATACTACAGCTGTTATAGCAGGACCTTTCGGGTGACCTGAAAAAAGCAATTTATGAAACGACTAAGGAGCTAGGAACCGACAACCGCTGGGGTAAACGTGTTCTTGAGTGGAGACCGCGACTCGGCAAACGTAGTGTAGGACGCCCTCCGACCAGGTGGGATGACGATTTGCGAAAGACTGCTGGCAGATGCTGGATGCGGCAAGCTGAAGACAGGGCGCTATGGCGCTCATCAGGGGAGGCCTATGTTCAGCAGTGGACTGATGTAGGCTGATGATGAAGGAGCTAGAGAAGCTAGAAGCAAAAGCTCTTAATATTCTTAGGATTACCTAGCGAAAAGGAGTGGAATCGGAAAACGAAGAGAAGTGAAAAGAGGAAGCCTTTGCTATCTAGTAGGAGAGCAGATTGATCTTAAATAAATTAAGGAGATGGTGATAAATTCTTTAATACTAGTTTTAGGTTTTTACTATAGCTTACCAGTGAATCCATGGCAGAACACAACAGTTTGGTATTCCGGATTGTACCAATTCGTCGAGAATATATCTTCAGCCTCATCTATAAATAGCTCCGTGAAGTTCTCCAATGAACTGAAAAAAAAACCATACAAGATCATAGGCAATTTTTATCCGGACTGGAGGATTAGACAAAGAGAATATAATATAACGATTAGATGCCGTTTATACAAAAAGTATGAATTTAACTTACTCATAATAAAATCTGAGCTTTGCCTGATTTTCATCGTGGCCAAGAACTGAAAAGCAAAATATTAATAATAAAAGTAAAATCTATGAAACATGTTGAACCTCTTTGATTCTCATAGTAGAATGATCTAATGACTCCAGATGTTTTGACTATTAGGTATACGTTAGTATCATCTACCTAGTCTGTGACCTTTTCCTACGAAACTACTACCGAAAGGTCTATGAGACAGCCGCTTAAAAAAAGAAAAGAAAAAGAAAAGAATTCAACGCGCTTCTAGCTAGGGCTACGCCTAAATTAGAAACGGCTCGGCCGCCGGTTCGATTCGAACCCAAAATCATTGGACGGAAAGTAGAGGCGGAGAGCCACTATGCCACTCGTCGCAGACACAATTTTTTATGTTGGTTGAACGAAGCTGCCTTCCTCGTGATACCTAGATTTGATTGAGTAAAAACTGGATACCTACCAGTTTTTACTTTCAAACCAGTTTTGATATCGACTTTCTCATTAATAGTAATCTCTCTTCCAAAAATTAGCATTTGTTTGATGAATAATACTGTCGGACAAGTTGTCATCAATTTGAAAATCGGCTGAAGCTTTTTGTGGTAGGTATTTGTTTCGTATTGTTTTAAATAGGAAAATTACAGTCGCTCAACATTGAAATAAATACGGGAATAAATCCCACTAGTATTATAAATGTGAAAGTTTGGATTCAATGCTCAACGGAGCTGGATGAAATTTGGCACAGAGATAGATTATAGTCTGGAAAAGCACATAGGCTACCTATATTTTTATCCCAGAATTCCCACGGGAACACACACTACGCGGGTGAAACCGCAGGGCGCTGCTAGTTATAAATAAAATTTGGAGATCGCCAATAACTTGATACCACTCGCCAATGGTAGTACCAAACCACTCATAAGAAATTTAAAGTATACGAATTAAGATGCAGGCCTGATCAAGTGAAATTGTGTGAACTAAGCCTTAGGTCGGTAACCTAACTTATGGGTGGGTAAACTATATCTTCACATGAGACCTTTCAAGCGACAAAGCTTTGTTCAGGCAATTACGTAGGTAGGAGGTCTCTTTACAAAGACTAAGGTCTACATCAGGTTGTTCCTCTATTTGTATGTATGTAGGTACGAAGTATCCCTTTCCTATTTGGATCGATAGGGTTGCCTATTGCTATCGACTTTCGCTCGGAAACAAATTGGGCAAACCCATCACAAAAGAGAGCTAGATCCAAATAAATATTTCATTCACGTACACACCCACTGTGGGATTGTATCGAGTGAAAAGCGATGGATGTGGTGGCTATCGTAAACATTGCATAGTTTGCAACTGTTTCGATGGCACATTTTATACACAATATACAGTGTTATTGGTAAATTAGTAACACTACGTGAACTGCAGGTTGTGCCCATCACCACAAACACATCTGTGAAGACGCCAGGTCTTAATTCTTAAACTTGGTATTGGTAATAGGTATCCCCCGCAATTCAAAGGAAATTGGAATTTGCTCTAACGTACATGGTAAATATATTACTTATTTGAAACGAAACTGGAGAAAAAAAACACAGTTCTAGATAAATGAAATTTTCTATGAAATTTCGAATGATATCATAGGTGAAACGGGAGGTGCCTTCCTAATGTGCCAGAGTAAACTACGTATAATTTAAGGGATAGATATTACGAAATATGTTTATCGAAATCGAAAGGGAAATGTTTGAAACTTCTCATTGGTAGCATTCTAAATTGTCACTTACCGGTTCCAATGATAAACAAAAACACGAAAACACCACTGAACATTTTGACGATTATCCACGAATTGTTCTTTTGCACGGCGGTATTATTTTATATAGGGGCTGGTATCAATCGTCCTTAACAAAAGGTGCTATATATAAATGGTACAAGTACATATGAATGCTCCTTGACATGTTTCATTAGGTCATTGTTAATTGATCAAATTTTAATGATGGCAAATGTGGTGATAATGGTGTCGATGTTGAATTTGGTTGCATGCACTATGAGGCGTAAAGCACCTCTTAAATTTTGGCACAGTTTTAATATCTTTGAGAAGGGTTAGGTAATCAGAATTGTCTAGGACTGGAGAAGTTTAGAGATTTAATTCATCAATAAAGGATAGGTGATTGAAATGGTTTTCTATGTATTCTGTGTTTTTGGATAAGTATAGGTTATCGATTATATAGTATAATAAAAACAGATATTTCAGTTTGCACTGCTTTCGCGAAGGTGCTACGTGAGTTTTTATACTTTATGTAGCGCTAAAGTTGGTTGGTACCTACATATTAGGGAAATGTTTCCTTTCTGTAATTTGCAGACAATTTTTTTTGTAGCAAATTCATTTTAATCTTTGAGATAAGTTCATTTAAAAAAAATGTTTTACATTGTTTATTTGAGAGGCGAACCTAAAGGATTTGGATGTCAAACTAGGCCCATATCGATGTCAGTATTCACAGGATCCCATGTTCCATGGTAAAGACTCGAATTACATAAAATTCAACTTTTTATTTCTTTCGAGGAAGGAAATAAAATTACCATAAAAAAAACATAAAAGTGCACTGTTTCGCACATTATTTGGTCGAGATCTCAAATGAAATGACTTTTGTTTTGATTCGTAGGATAATACTAATTATTTGGTTGCATGAAGCAGTTTCTTCATAAGTTGTGTAGTTTTCTTGTAAATAAGCAAAAATTTGATTTTTGCGCTAACGCCGCCGTCCCAAAATCGTATACCTACTCTGTCCCTTTCCTATAGACGCGAGATTCTATCTTTTCACAAAAACTCGAACGACAGAAAATTCTAAGTAATTTAAGAAATTAATAAATCCCAAAAATTTACGATCCCGACGGGATTCGAACCCGCACCTTCCCCTTCAGCGCAGGGGTGCTCTTTTTTCCAACTAAGCTACGTGATCTTATCTAGTCGGCCCGAAAATCTTTGGGAGTTCTTTCGGCACTTACGCCGTCAGCGCCACCTACAGAGGAAACAATGAAGTTATCCAATTCTGCTCAAAGACCAAATTTACATTTAGTTCTTTGACGAGAGGTTTTGCCGTTGCTTGATTCTAAGGTTTTTATTTATTATACTCTGGGTAATTTCTAAGAAATTAATAAATCCCAAAAATTTACGATCCCGACGGGATTCGAACCCGCACCTTCCCCTTCAGCGCAGGGGTGCTCTTTTTTCCAACTAAGCTACGTGATCTTATCTAGTCGGCCCGAAAATCTTTGGGAGTTCTTTCGGCACTTACGCCGTCAAAAAAAATTCAAAAATCCAAGCCGTCAAAAATTTACAATTCCGTCGGGATCGTAAATTTTTGGGATTTATTAATTTCTTAGAAATTACCCAGAGTATAATAAATAAAAACCTTAGAATCTAAGTAATTTCTTTGGTTCTCATATGTGAAAATACGATTGAGAACAAATTTACAATTAAAAAATCATGAAAGTGCACTTAATCCTTGTTTTGCAAATTGATAATTTGGTCGAAACCTCAGGAATGCGGCCTATTTTCAGATTTCAGATTTCAATAACTTTATTTCTTTAGGCTTACAAACTTCAACATAGCTCAAAGAATTAGCAAGCTGCCAATTCGGCAGTGGGCCGGCCAAATATCGCGAAGAACCGACGACCGCTGGGGTAAACGTGTTCTTTATTGGAGACTGCGACTCGGCAAACGTAGTGTAGAACGCCCTCCGGCCAGGTGGGATGACGATCTGCTAAAGGCTGCAGGCAGATGCTGGATTCGACAAGCTGAAGACAGGGTGCTATGACGTTCATTAGGGGCGGCCTATGTGCAGCAGTGGACTATTAAAGGTTGATGATAATGTTGTTTTGATTCTTAAGTTATCACTAATTACTTATTTGGTTCCATGGTTCATCCATGGATCCTATAATCCAGTTTCATAATAAGTTGTGTAGTATTTTTTTTAACAAACATATACTCGATTTTTGCGCTTTGGCAGGTATGCCTTTTCAAAAAGGTATGCTCTCCTTCGCTCGTATGAACGCAAAATGCTATTCCTATCCTATTCGCACAAAAGGCTGGAACGAAGGGCACGTTACCTCATAACCTACGTGGTAGAATACTGCAATGATTTGGATATATGAGCTGGTAATAATCCAACTTCATTGTATACAGACGGTCTACAGATAATAAAAGAAAGAGTTTGATTTCTATTAGTACGGCAAGTTAGTTGACCTGATAATTTAATATAAACGCTCATTTGCATTGTGGCTTTACAATATAAATATCGACCACTACTATAAATAATAATTAGGTACAGTCACCGTTAGAAAGATCTAGATCAGCCTAGGCAAAAATATGGAACTTCCAAAAAGTTATATCATGATATCAGAATAACTATTTAAAGTGTGCATAATGAAGAATGAAGATTTATATTTGGCTTGCGGAAGTATGATCATGTCTCGGAGTTCCGCAGAAAGCTCGAGTGGCTACCCATACGGCTACGGCGAAATTTTCACATTTTAACTCTTCTTTACAACATTTTATTTGTATCTTCTGCACCCCTTTACCTCAAAGCCCGTTTCACCTTTCTTCACCTTTCGCATTCTCGTTCTCTCCGCTCATCTGAAACCCTTTCGCTCCAAATACCTGTCCACTCTTCATCCTTTTACGGCAACTCTTTTACTGTTCGGGCTGTCCAACTATGGAATGCATTGCCGGTCACTGTAAGGTGTGCTAAGTCACTACCAATTTTCAAGGATATGGTAAAGAAACACTTTTTATCCTCTTGTCACTGAACACGCCCTTGTTTTCATATTTTATTGTAAGTAGATAATAGGTATATATTTATAGGTTAGGTATATATGTATTTTTATGTATTTATATGTATCTTATATATAAAATATTGAGTTAATATGTATACATTTTTAGTTAATACCATTAGATGCACACCGATCTTACCCCATATATATCCAATAATCCTATCCATACCGGGTTGTCTGGCAGAGATCGCTCTTGAGCGATAAGACCGCCAATTGTCACTTATATTGTTATTGTTTAATTTGTAAATTCTTTTTAGTTTTAAGTGTGCAATAAAGTATGTTCTATCTATCTATCTATCTAATGTCGTAGTAATAAAGGTTAATTTTCGGTGCACACTATCGGTAAATGCTTAGGAATTATGGCTACTGAAAGTTTATAACCACTTTAAAAATTAACTTTTCTTTTCGAAGTTTCGGCTAGGCTGAATGCTCAGATTTATCTGACGCTGCCTGTACTTACTAGGAAAGCAAATATTCGTAAGGATATTTTAATAAAACGAACCAATATTTTAACATACTATTTATAATATTCTCAATAATCATGTAGGTATGTTATTATTATATTTGCTTACAATTCTTAATTTGGAATGGTAATATACTTAGCTTAAAAATAATTTAAAATCATCCAAGCTGTTTTATATCATGCGTATTGGTTGTGGAGAAAGGAACATGGCAAAGAGTTAGACGAACAAGACTCTTTGGTTTGAAATATATTGCTTCTACATCCGCTAAACTATTTAAAAATTAAAAGCGTTTTTGTGTAAAGAAAAATTGGTTGCCTGTAAAGTCGGTATACGGGCGAAAGTTTTACGTGACAACGACTTTGAGTGGTAAAATAATTTTAATGTGAATATTCATTCGTATAGTAGGAAGAAGGATGAAATAATAGTAACAATTTATTCACTTTTTATGTCTGTCTCTCTCGCTCTTAGGCGGGCTAACCATGCCCGAGTGGAAGGGACGCGTGCCTCTCACTCGCTCTCATTGTGAGCGCATAACGTGAGCGGAGCGTAACGCAGTTTCTTGAAGTGTCACCCGGCAAACCAATTTATAAGACGTTGTCACGTCAAAAAATGTTTTGCAAAAGCAATCTTAATCGTCAACCTAAAAGTCTCAACAGATAACTCACCTACGACTACGTTAATTTTCTTCATTAATAAAATTGTTATTTGTACAAAATAATTATGTTCCAACAACCGTAATAAACTATAGTAAAGTTATAATAATAAATACGATTACTATAAATCAGGTTCACTAATACTATAATTAATTAATATCAGACAACAACCTGTTGTAATTTAAACATACACAGGACTAAGAAATGTTTAAGAAACAATTAAACTATAAATTGCTACACCAATGATTAAAAGAGGGAAAAAAGTAAAATAAACTATTAAGACAAGACTGTAGGTATAAAAATATGTAAAGAAAGAATTAAAATTACTAAACAAAGTAAACTTCAATAAGTTGGTAAAGGTAAAAGTATAACGTATGATGAAGAAAAGGTACATATAAGCAGGTTGGAAAAAGTAAATTCAAGATTTAGAATAAGATTGTGAGATAAACAAACAAGGTTTTTAAATGAAGCAATATGGAAACGGACTTTTATTCACTGGTGTAGCACACAGGTACATAAAACACTTTCCTTCAAATATAGCCTAGTCACACACTTAGATAAGAGGCCAGAATTCTTAGAATAGCTTAATAACATATTTTAAGTATTCAGTAACAAAAACATAATACAGAGGTTAAATCTACCAGCTATTTATCAAATACTACAAGACTATAAGACATACATATCTATGATAGTTATTGATGCAAATCGTACGAGCGAATACGAATATAATATCACTTTAAGCTACGGTTCTGTTATAGAGCAAACTTTCTACGTGAGAATCCAAGCTCATAAATAAAACGTTCAAAATCGAAGCTTCGAATCCATGCTCGAATACAATCATTGGTATATTTGATCAACATGACATATCCAGTTGGGTCCCACAATCCAGCGAAGGTAAAAGTGCACACACACACACTGAACGCACCATATGCGTTATTCTGTCAAAGTTTATTCACTGCACCGTAATCTTGCAATTAGACAAATGCGGATGTCGAGTTCCGGCAAGAATACACTGTTGAGTCTCATCACGACTAGTATAGACACAGACCGAGTTGGTAAGAGTACAAAGTTCAATACTGACGGTCATCGTAAATGTAAATGGCCTCTCCCGCGGATTCCTTGAGCGGCGGCGGTGGCGGGGGGAACTCCAGGTCTCCGGGCCTGAAGAGTTTGGAAGCGTTGGGGGCAGGGGATGCGGGGGCGGGAGAGCTGCTGCCGGGGGAGCCCCCTCCACGACGCTTCACCCCTGAAGGGGAGGCGGCTGTACGGAATGAGGATCGCCGCGCCAATCTGAACAAAAAACATAGTTATCTTAAAACTAGAAGTTGAGAATGGTAAAGTTAACAAATCCGGCGCGAAAAATAAAAGGTATAGTCATTGCTCAAGTACTATCGACAAAAGCAACAGCGATATCGTTCCAGAAGAAGCAATCGAGAAACTCTCGAACTCTTTCTGGTTCGGACACTTCAGTAAAATAGATGAAGGTTTGGCTGTAAAAAGGCGAAATGTGAAAAACAACCGGGTGTAGACCAGTCGACCCCATCAGATGTCGCTGGATGGAGGAAGTGGGAGCTGATGTCCGTGAACTCGATGCTAACAGCTGAGAAGATGGCGGGAAGTGTCGGGCGAAAGGGAGTTTTAACCAGCAACACCATTTCCCCTGGAGTCTCTTTAATGTTCAACACCCATCTGGCCGATTCGTAGTTCTAATTCGATCGTACGTTAAGAACCGACCATTTCAAATGAGGATGGGGATACTGGCATTAATCCCTTATAAGAAGGCACTTATCAGTTAAGGCATCAGTTATGTCCAGCAGTAAACTGGTACAGACAGTGGACCACTTTCTAATGACATACATGTTCGTGACCCAGTTTTCAGCTGAATATGTCATTTCTCGAGCGTAGGCTACATTATCTTCTGCTACATTATCAATCGTCTTGATATATTATTCGCTCAGATAAAAATAAAAACAGCCCCAGTCAGTTTACCTGGTAGCAACTTCCTCTGGAGTTTCCTCAATCTCTAGTACCCAGCTGACCGAGTCATGCTTCTCAACCACCCCCTTTACCGCGGGCAGCGGAGGGTCGTCAGGCGCTGGGGAAGCCGCGGGGGAGGGCGGTGAGTCCGGCGCGGGGGAGGTGGAGCGCACGGAGTCGCCCGAAGAGGTTCGGGTGCGCATCGGCGTGTGCTCGATCGGCGTGCGCTCGATGTAACCGCCGCCGGCTAGCAGAGACACCACCTGGAAAATAGTTTCAGGATGAAGCTAAGAAGAATGGATTCAAAACTTCAATGGACTTAAAATTCCGCAACTGAGAAACATGGCCGCATATTTTAACTGTCTATGATAACCAGAATATTCAGCAAAATGCGGATTCTCTGCAATATGAAGCAGAGAATTCGCATTTCAGAGACGTAGTTACGCGGAATAACTACAGCTTTTATTTTAGTAGCTGTAGATTAAACCTATAAAACCAACATGCGTTTCTACTACTTTACTAATACCTACTTAGTGTTTTGGTACTTATTTTCATCCCGCAGTCTCCCTTGTCCATTTCGCGTTTCCTCCACGCTGCTCTGCCGCGTGAGACGCGAAGGGTGGAAACAACGAAGTGTTTTTGTCTTGTCTTAAGTTCCTATTGTACCGCTGTACTAACCTGTAACTGCCGTAACTAGTATCTCAGCTTGAGCGCTGCAACTCGCGAGGCGTGGTACCGGTACCTGGCCGCCATATCCCGTAGCCGTTATCAACCCGCAGTCTGTCAACATCGCGTTGCCTAGACGCTGTTCTCTCATGAAGTTCTTGTGCCGCGTGATACGCGACGAGTGGAAACAGAAGTGTTTTTGCAGTCTTTAATTCATATTGTACCAACCTGTGACTTCTGTCGTAGCTTGTATCTCAGCTCCTCATTGAGCGCTGCAACTCGCGATGCGTGGTCGCGGTCCCTGGCCGCCACATCTCTCAGCCTGCGGTTATCATCCCGCAGTCTGTCAACATCGCGTTGCCTAGACGCGCGAGTTCTTGTGCTGCGTGATACGCGGCGAGTGGAAACAGAAATGTTTTTGCAGTCTTTAATTCATATTGTACCAACCTGTGACTTCTGTCGTAGCTTGTATCTCAGCTCCTCATTGAGCGCTGCAACTCGCGATGCGTGGTCGCGATCCCTGGCCGCCACATCTCTCAGCCTGCGGTTATCAACCCGCAGTCTGTCAACATCGCGTTGCCTAGACGCGCGAGTTCTTGTGCTGCGTGATCCGCGGCGAGTGGAAACAGAAATGTTTTTGCAGTCTTTAATTCCTATTGTACCAACCTGTGACTTCTGTCGTAGCTTGTATCTCAGCTCCTCATTGAGCGCTGCAACTCGCGATGCGTGGTCGCGGTCCCTGGCCGCCACATCTCTCAGTCTGCGGTTATCATCCCGCAGTCTGTCAACATCGCGTTGCCTCGCAGCTGCTCTCTCGCGGAGCTCTTCTGCCGCATGGCGCGCGGCGAGTGCTTCTCGCTCTGCGGCGGTGCGCCGCTCGCGTTCCAAGTTCAACTCGGATCGAGTGTCGCGGAGTGTTGCCATCTCCGCTTGTTTTAGCTCGATCACAGCTCGGAGCGACCTCACCTGGATAACAATCAAAAGGGCAAATATAAAAATCGTTACATTTGAGGTTACACACGAAATTGTCTTCAGCTACGGCTTTTCTGACTGCAAGATTTAGTATTTATATGCTATAGCTTCTCACTCCTAAGTCGCCAGTCTAATTTTTATTTGGTCTCGTCCTAACATGTAGATACTGTACAATCTCATCCATCGTAAAGTTGCAGCCACAATTTCTCACCTCAGCCGCGAGCTCATTAGCGTCAGTGCTAATTTCTTCGTTCGTCAATCGCAACTCGCACTTCTCTGCCTCCCAGTAAACCGGTTCGCAGGCCGCGTCGCACATATTCCACGACCTGTCGCACGATTTGTACGTGTCGTTCAACTCGTGCGACTCGTCGATCTCAGATCGTGCGGCTTCTAGCTGCGCGCGCAGAGTGCGCTCGATCTCGCTGTGCGCGTGGAGACGGGCGCGGGATTCGGCGACTTCGTGTTTCAGGGATTCTATTGTATCCTGGAAATGTAAAGATTATAATTATTACCTATTCAAATATTTAACTCTCTTTCGACAACCAACAATTGATCTATCCTGTATCAATTTATGGAATAATTAATCTTGGATCTAAAAAAAGAGAGAAATAAATTGGAGATGGATATTGGAGAAATAAATTATAGTGGTTGCGGGATTCGATAAACTGGTGGCCGTGTCACCGTTTGGGGGATGTCTTTGATCATTCAGGCCGTTTGTTGGCTCTTATAGTGATATTAAAAAGAATTCATTTCTGACGTTGAGAGCGATTAGGTAATTAGGCGATACCCTCTAGGACTACTTGGATGCAGTTAGCGCAAGACTTCTTTGAAGATCTTTGAGGAAGACGTCTTTCGACTGAAGAGATGATTTTAAAATTCTACCTGTATTAATCGTTTTAGCTGAAATAACGTCTTCCTCAAAGATCCACAAAAAGGTCTAGCGCAAACTGCATCCGTCAAGGCCACAAAAGTTTAAGAGAAATAAAAACCATCATTTCAGCCGAAAGACGTCTTCCTCAACGATCCTCAAAGAGGTCTAGCGCTAACTCGTTCCGTCAATGCACGTCAGGTACATTTGAATTAGGGTACCTATATATACCTACCTACGTTGAAACCAGATAAAATAATCAGCACCTAAATCCCAACCCAAGGTAACTGAAAGCCCGCATTACAAGTAACGTAACGAATTTAGCAAGTAATCACAACGGAAGATTTGAATGTCCTCTTATCTCCAAGGTTAATTCACATTAATCAACGTTAATTTCGGGACTAATAAGCAGACCGTACTTAACCAATTGACTTGTTCATTCTTTATCTATGTCTAAGGTTACCTACATTTTTGTGTTCGTTACGTAAGCAGACCAAAAATGAAATCCATTGATAATTGCCTACGTCACAGACCTAAAAAGGCACATGGTGGCAGTCTGTGGTAACGCATTGCTATAAGAATAATAAACAAGCCCTCATAACACTATTCAAAGATAATGCAGTTGTTTGATGATAGAGTTATTGATTTGATATTTACTTCTTTAGTTTTCTTGGGGTCACATTTAAGACGGAAATATCAAGTTTAAATTTAGACTCTTTTGTTAATAGTTTTGGGAGCATATTGTGATCATTTTGAATTTAGAGTGAACTAAACGTCACAGTCTTTTTTACCACCACCGTCCGTTTAGACAGAGGCTGCTACGATGAACGTGATTATTTTAGATTTTGAATTTAGAATGCCAAAGGATTACTTTAGCTTGTCGCACACCTGGAAAGCACCGCTGCACATTTTTGTGCTGGGTGGTAGCGGTATTGGATTAATGTGCGCGTGTTAAGCTGCATTCCTTTCCATCGCTTATCCGCACCAGTTAGATTTTAGATAGTTAGGTAGGTATACGTTTTATTGGCTTCGATGCTTTCTTTGTATGCGATCCTATAGGGTACTTTAAGGTGTCCTATAAGTCCTATGTCGGTTGTTTAGTGGGTCTTACCTTGAGTCCCTTGATATCGTTAGCCATAGCAGAGACCTCTTCCATGTGAACGGCTTGCAAGCGCGCGTTCACCTCCTCTTTCGAGGATACCTCCATCTCTAGCTCTGAGATCTTGCTCAGGCATTCTGCGACTGGAAAAGGAAAATACAAAAAGAGATGTAGTTCAAGCGATACAAAAAAAACATAAAATTTTATTTTTTTATCACTGAAGCCAGCAATAGAATTGTTTCCTAAACGAGGACGTTTAAACTATAGAGCGACAAAACTTCTCGATTCGATTAAATATTATAGAAGTGACAAGCCCATTGCTGAAAAATCGAATTATTCATGCGCTATTTGATTGACGATCTCCAAAGAAATGCAGAACGCTTGCCCTCGAATAATTTTGCTGCATTTTCTTAGATGTCATCAGATGAAGAATTGTGAATTCATGATGATGATGAATTAGATTCCCGTTTTGTTTGGATTTCGACTGGCATGTTATGCCTGAATCTATTGTCTAAACTCACTGGTGTCGAGGTCTTTCTGCGCGCGCTGCTGACGGTCGCGATCGGCGCGCGCGGCACCAGTGCGCTCCGCCGCCGCCACGCCACGCCATCGCTCCGCCTCTTGTCGCCATGAGTCGCCGTTTAATGCGTCCAACTAGAATAAAAAAAAATTGCACTTTAATAACAGCCTGCAACGTTCGTTCACAAGCCTCCCTATTCCCCTTTCATACATACCAAAACATCTTGAAAGAAACCAGCGTTACGTACTCGCAACATTTTGAAGAAGAACATAATGCTCATCATCAGTCATCCGGCTTTTTTTATTTTTAAAGAATGGTAGAAAGTACGCGTTCCTATTGTGTCGTGACCGTAAATTATCGTAAGACGACTATCGCCTCTAGCTGTTCCATTATAACAACGACTGTCGTAACGTTGCGGTTTTTTTTATCGTGGACCGACTATCGTCTAGTTGGATAAGTTAGGTCGTAACGACATTTTATGGTTCACGACAGTCGCCTTGTCGTTTGCACATCAAATTAACGACATAATGTTTGTCATGACGTTTTTCTCGTTTTACTACTGTCTTAGCTGACTTTAGCTTGTTCCCGTTATAACGACAATATATCATCAAAATAAAAAAGTCGTGGACGCCAGTTTAATCCTGTCGTCCTATGATGTGAACACCTCCATTAAAACCTACATTACAAACGACGATGTTCTTAACTGCACGACTTTCTGTCGCCTCGACACAGTGAGAACGCGCCGTAAACCGGAAATCAAGCTGACCTGCCAAGAACTGTCTTCCACCACAAATAAGGTAAATCTATGCTTACGTTAGCTTCGTAATTAGATTGTGTGCAGAACCTAGTTAGTACATCATTACACAACAGTCCTGTAACAGCTATTTGCAGCTGAGTATTGATAACATTTAGGTAATATTCATTTGACTATAAATTGTGTAAGCACTTGGGTAACTTTCACTGTTTAAGCCACTGTTAAACGTGTAAGTTATTGCCAATTGGTCAGTGCGACTAAACTAAACAAATGGGATTATGTACCCACCCGTTACAACCCATTTAGGTTTTACAAAGTCTCTTTGGACGCAGCTTGTGGTGGGTAAAACTTACAAACAAAACAATCTTGTTGCAGAAACCGTTGTTTGCCTTTTGAAACAACAATGTAAAGGCAAATAAAACTTGTCATTGCCACTGAGTTACGCTAGTAATAATAGTTCAATGGTCATTGCATGATGCAGGAAACTCATATGAAGTAGAAAGTTGAAAAACTTTCGTTGAGCGACAGGTCTGAAGTAACCTTAGCCCCTCGGAATATTTATGGATCATCTTTCTTATAAGTCTAAAGGTACGAATTTGCTTCCACAAACTTATGATCATCATCATCTCCCGGTCCTTGTCCCACGCTAGGTGGGGTCGCAACAAAATGTATTTTTCTTCCACTCTCCTCTTTCAGTCGTTATCTTCGTACTTACCTTTCTTAACCATATCCTCTTTCACACAATCCATCTTTTCTTCACTGTTCCTCTCCTCTTATATCCCTCTACAATCAAACCTAACACTCTTCAACGAACTTATGATACAGATGAAAAATGGCAACTCACCCTGAACACAAGGTACTGGACTAAAACGCCTAGCGCCTCGACTCCTTTAGCCGCATGCGCGAGAGCAACGGTTTGCTCCGTCGGCACAGGCGGAGCGGGTGCTGGAGCGGGCAGCGGAGCGGCGAGCGGGGCTGTTGGCGTGCGGGTCGCCTGAGGAGTTTGCACCCGCTTGCCTCGCGGCCCAACCGCAGCTGTCACACGGACCGGCTCTGTAGCAAAAGAAAATCAACATAAAACAACAAATAACAAGAAATGTTTTTACTTTGAGTTTGTTGTAAAACACAGTCGTGCTTCTCTCTTTTGAAAAAATATATTGGGGTTGTTTCTTAATCTTAGGTACTCACCTAAGATTAAGAAACAACCCCAATATATTTTGATGGTGATTTATAAATAACTAAGACGTATCCATGTTTCTCTACACTATCTCTACTTGAGTTTACGTACTTAGTACCTAAGTTAGTTACCTATTGATTTTACTTTCAACCTATTGTAAAGGGTTTATGATAGTTAGTAAGTTTTATGGGTATTTTCATGTAACTTTAACATGAATAAGGAAGCTTTATGTCAAACGTTATGCAATAAAGCAACATTCATCGTAAATTGATTGGTTTGTACTCCTTTTACATCTATATTTCTTACTGACATCATAATCATCATCAGCCTATATTAGGCCACTGCTAGAAATAAGCCTCCCTTAATGAGCGCCATAGCGTCCTGCCTTCAGCTTGCCGCATCTAGCATCTGCCTGCAGTCGCAGATCGTCGAAGATTCGATAGATTCCTTACTGTATGTATCACATCTTCAATCAATTTAATACCTAGTGTACTTATTTGATAGGTAGTTAGTTAATAGCAGTTGTTATTAACTTGCAAGGTTTAACGTTTCATCGTAACATAAGTATTGAGTAAATTCTCAATCTTGCAATAAAAGCTGGAAGTAGCTATGGCTAGTGCATCTCTAAGATAATAGTCATTTAGGTATTATATTTTGGCACAGTTTAATGTAACGAAATATTGGAAAGCGTAAAACTCAAATCATTTTAAATATCCCGTTACAAATGACTGTTGTAGAATAACCATGAAAGTTCCCGCTACGGACCCGACCTGCCACCAAACCTACCACTGATTAGGCCGGGACGAAACTCTACCACCAAAATAGTAGTACCATTTAACACAACATTTACTTACTACTAGGGAAACATAAACATGTAGGTACATTTGATTTTACATGCGAACCTCTCTGTATCTCCAATCAACTTCTGCTGTCCTGGTACTTTAGGCACTATTTATATTCTCAGTTTATACAAATTATTTTCAAATGTTTCATCTCCAAGATTCTCTATATATTTTTAAAGCCTTATTTATACCATCACATCACTATCCCATCTCATTGTTTTTCACGTGATGAAGTTCTCACGTGAAAAACATTACAAATTGTGTTCGTAACTCTTCTAGTCTACAATTAGGTGCACCAACTGTACAATTTCAAAGATTGAAACTTTCAAGAGTTTTCTTGTTAATTATAATTAACGAGGCCTTGCCAACTTTCTAAGCAGTTTAAAAAAACATAGCATTTTGCTTTGGTATAGGAAACGTTGCTAATGAGAACAAATTTTATAATCTTTGGGCCTATTAGTCTCTCGTCGTCATAATTATAAACCTCTTTAAACTTTAAACAATGTCTATGGTTACTTTGATTCTTTCTGTTGGCTAAATTAGAGAGAAAAAATAGCTAACAGTAAAGCAACTGTTTTAAGTTGACTATTTTTTATAAGTAAGGGGGTATGCACACTAAGCCATTGCTCCTGCGCCTTACCTATTCCCCATCATATCGGTGCGATCGTCGCATGCACCTATGTTTACACACACTGTGTGCTATAATTTGTCATGCGAACAAGGTTGGCCGCGCCGCAAATGGCGGCCGAATTTCGACCACGGGGTCGAAATTCGGCTAGGTGGACGTCATCATCACCATTGGATCAAAAGTTTATAAAAATACAAAATAGATGATAAAATAGATGATTATTAAGATACTGTCAGTTCCCACGCCTTTGGGAGTGTTCCGCGCCATTTGAGCTGCACCAACATTCGTTCCATTTCCGCCACGTGATTGTAATAAAGTTCGAATTTATCAATTTGTCATGTGGAGGGAATTCAATACGCCCGTGGTTAGGTATTGCATTATGCACTATTTACTGTCTTTTTAAAAGAATCCGTTTAGTTTGAAATTGACAAAATATCGATTTTAAAATGCACAGATCGTTTTGCCTTCTTACGACAGATGCATTTTGGCAGTTTTATCGAAGGCTTACGACGTATAATCTCATCTACAATTTCCTGGTGAATTTAGATTCTGTTTAGGGTGTTGGCTAAATAAAATTGGTAGAAAATCGAAAGATACGTAACTATTTTCTTGAATTGAGATAGCGAGAAAGGCTGAAATATACATGTTTCGATACAAATAAAAGCAAATCAAGATGAGTTTAGAGATGAGTTTAGTTTATTACAATACAAAAGAGTACAAAGTGCAGATGCGTTGAAGTGGAGTGGACTCATAAAGCACAATTATTGCGGATGATGGCTCAATAGTTATGAGGCGGGTCAGCCGGCGCGTGGGCAGCAATTGAGCTCGAATGAAACGTCAAATTGTAGAGGGCTCTATCGTAATGTAGGGAAGTAGGTGCTACAATCTAAATTATTAATTTAGCGTTCTTCTTATTGTGATTACGTTGATTGATACATACCAACTGCATTCGTTGTGGCACGAAGCAATAGAAGAATACACGAATAGAACGTAGGGGAAAATAAAACAAAAGGTTCGCGATAAATACCTGATAAATAATCTTTAATAGAAGAATCAATTCTTTGTTCAAAACACTAGATTAGTATAGAATGGAGGTAGGTTCTATTTAATATATAGTTTATTATACAGAAGGAAGGTATTTACTATTGGTCCGGCATTGTGAGAGAACTACTCCAGAACTATGCGCCCACACATAGGTCAGTACTAGACCAATTATGACTGATGAATATATGATTTGCATGAGCGTTACACCAATTGCATAATTGTCTTATTCAATCAGCACTTCCCTAGTATCTTTCTCATATGGAAATGGTCATAGATGTAGTTGATTTCCAAGGAAGAAAGTTTTTAAGGCGTATACTAAGGCAAAATCACAAAAATTAGGTGTTTTTGAACCCGTTTTCTGACGAAAATATTGTTTTTCGAGCTTTGAAATTAATAAAACCTGTTACACATATCTTGAAGGGTTTCTTGGAGCTCCCAAATGCTTGCCGTTAATTAAAGTTTAGTTGTTATATTGTGTGTCCAGTTGCTTCGAACCCACTTTTTATCGGTGTCTCTAATTCGATTAGTACCAAATTCAGTAAAGTGATTCACATAGTTCATACCTATTTCTTGGAGGTCCAATAGCTTCGAAAAACAGTCAAAATAACGATATTAAACGTAAAAACGTATTTGCGCGGAAATGCCCAAGGTCATTTGCCTTACTATTCGCCTTAAAGACATTTTCCAGAGAGACAAACCACAAGTTCTATCTACTTTTATTCAGTCTCAACTTTATCAGAACTCTAAGTTTCATTAATTACCCGAGCAGTAAGGTTTAGATTTAACCTACTTTTGCTGTTGAATGCAATAAGCTATTCATCAGTAGCATTCTGGGTTGTCCTAAATAAACTTGTGTGTTACTATGGATTCAAACACATTGAAGACCACATTAACTTTGATGTGGTCGTTAAAGCCGGCAGCGGCGTCTGGCAAAGACTCAATAGCTTTGTCTCCGAAGATTGAGTGTTTGTTTAGGGATGCACCTCGTAAGGACAACACTTCCTCTCACCAGACATCTTGGAACAAAGCTTTGGAAATGGTTGAACGAAAAACGACGCGTGGCAGACGCAGCAGTAACAGACTAGCTTGCAGCACTGGGTGGGCTTGGTGGTCATTCATAATGGACCAATTTGCAGAAATGGGAATGCTGGAATCTAACTTTATATGGGTGGTAACTGCCAACCACTTGTTCATTCTCTTACTCTACGACTTAGAAATCAGTTCCTTTACCCTGATCCATGATATTTGGTTGGTAATTCTTGAGAATACTTCCGTCTTCATTTCACAGTTTTTATTCCACTTAGCAAATCTCTGCATCAGTATTCTATCTACACAGTAGGCTAACGGGTATCCGTGCCACTGATGCGGTGAATGTCCATGGTGTCTGTTTAATTAGGTTTCGTTTCGTTGCCTGTATAATCCGACGCTTTAAACACGTGCATCAACACTACTTGTGATGCCTTTAAATTACAAAGTAGCAAATTAAACGCAAGGGGGAATCTTAAAAATAAGTTCCCTAGTAGTTATCAGGTTATCTGGTTCATTTAAAGAATCAAATCAAGCAGAACTTATTAGTTCAAGACTAAAAATTTAGTAGAAAAGTAAAGGTATACATATTCGATTGAGGAAAAGATTTCTGGTAATAAACAAAACGCTCGAAACCGGCTGTTATAAGGAATACGTGTATATGATCACATAAACACCCACTAAAGGATTTATCTGTGCAAGTAAATACTTTAGGGCCGAGACAAGCTGCATTGAAATGCTTTGCTTTTCATACAATATCCTCGTATGGAAATATTCGTAGAATGCAAAAGAGTGAATAGCTAGTAGAGTCCAGTCTACTGTAAAAGGCAGCGCATTCAACTTACAATGTCTTATTCATAGCTTATACAGCAGTAATTTAATAGTGACTGGAACAACTTTGTTACATGTTCTATTCTGATCATTATTTTGTTCAAATAATATATTATGGAAGTTGAGTCATAAAGAAAACTTTTTATTAAGACGTCATTTCGTTAAATGAACTGAAAAGTATAAATCAACACTCCTATCAATGTATTTAGACATGTCATGGCTACTTTTCTCGTTTCATAAAATAGACAATTTATTTTTATGTCGTTCCGGCTAGCAACAGCAATAGTTCATTTACTCTGTTATTTCTACTCGCTCTCTATTAATACATAATCCGCTCGTCTAGCGTGTAGATTCACAATTCTAATTTTAGTTGTGTTTGTATGTATGTCACGGGGCCGCGGGACGCCGCCCGCCCTAGAAGGGTCATCTGCCCAAGCGATACCCTGATGACACTGTTCTTTGCCGTCTACGGGTTTTAGTAATTTAAGGTATAACAAAACAAACGCGCAACCGTCGAGTAACTTACCTATATAAACACAGGGCTACGGATGAAGATTATTTCATCTCCAGTTAGCCAGATTTAGTTCATGGTTACGAATACGGATTCACAGTGGAATCATTCAATTGATAGAACAACAGATGAGGTAAGCGAAGCGACGACCCGTCTACAATACAAAGAACCTTGCGAAGGAATTTTCCATGGTTAAAATATATACATACCAACGTAGGTTTATAACTAAAGCTTAGCTTCCTTATCTTGATTTAGAAATAACACGCGATGCATTTTAATTCTGTATTACTTTACACGGTAACACATAATAATAAACGATACCTTTTAGTCGTAATACTGCGGGTAATTACGCTTTATAAGGACCGTATTCAAATCATTGAACGCAATGAGGTTGGATATTAATATCATTGATTGTGAATGTCTTATTATGTTAACATATTATGATACTTGCAAGTCACCTTCAATATTTTAGCTAGACTCTAGAACACAAACATCATGGGTAAAGTGTAAAATAACTTAACAGCGAATTTAAAACAGTCAAGCATACTGCGTAGGTTACGCAAGACTTGTGTACAATAGTGTGTCAACATTCAGCGTTGCCTAGCCTAAACAAACACTCTTTGGGCACGCATCATAGGATAAACAATCATCATCAATCTGTCCACCACAACTCTTCTCGCGAATGCTGTAAGAGGCGAATCAAGGATAACCACTGGGCGGGCAGCAGCTGCTACTGCAGAACCGAATCACTACCAAAATGTGATCCCCAACCCGCAAGCCCAGCGTGGGGATTATAGTATTACTCTCCAATTAAAAGAGGAGAGCAGTAGATTAACATATAAATGCTGTTCATCATCATTTATCATCATCATCGTTAGTCTACTGCTGAGATGAGCGCCATAGCGCCTTGTCTTCAGCTTGACGCATCCAGCATTTGCCACATTACATAGATAGATATTTTTATTATACATAGAAACCGACCAGAACACCCTGAACAAATGTGTGCAGATCGTAAATACATTTGTCCCAAGGCGGGAATCGAACCCGCAACCTCCTGCATCGCAGGCAGGCTTTCGCCCACCGCGCAACAGTAGGTGCTCGATCTTGCTTGAGTAACGCTTTTCTATGGAATAAACGTCATTCCAGCATCTACAAAAAAAAAAACTTTATTTCCATAAATACAAAAATGTACACTTAGAAAAGGTCAAATTCTTAAAATAAAACACTGACACGGAAATAAAGTGGTACTTTTGATTTCTGTCGCTTCGATATGTAGACTAAAGTAAAGAAGCGACTAAGAAACCTTTAGCCTGTTAGTTGTTATTTTTCGAGTTGGAGCAAAACCCGTCCCAAGCTATTTTATCTTCTAAATAATCTGATATTTTGTAGTAAGCTTTATTGCACAGAAAGGTTTTGACAATTTCTTTGAATTTATTTATTGATAGATTTTGCAACTCACTAGGAGTTTTGTTATAGAATAGATCTGTGACTTTAGTACTCGAACATAAGCCTCCACTTTGGGAAGCATGTTGGCGAAGCAGATAAGAAAGGGTTAGGCCGCCAGCATACATTATGCTGGAGGATGCAGTGGTGGCCAAGCAGTGGTCACAATTACCATATATAGCGGTCAGTGGTAGAATTACTGAACATTCTAGGACATACACGCTCTGAATAGAAGAACGAGATTACCAACTAAACAATAAAACAAATGATGTTACGAAACAAAAGAAGTTACGTTCGTAAACAAAACAAATCACACATCTCGCGATAAATATTTTAACGCGTTTTGATGAGTCTTCAGAACGTCACAAACAAAGCGACAAGTATAAAGGGAATTAATATAGAGCGCACATGAACTAAATTACACACATCGGAGGTATGACTGGATAATAAAAATACATACAGTCGAACATAGAACCTCCTCCTAAAGTGGGTAGAGAGAAATTAAATGTTTCTTTCTCTGAACAAGAATGTATAAAAAAAATTACTTAAATTTATCTTAACTTTAACAATTTAGTTTTTACATTTGCCAGTCGAGATAGTTTGGGCACTAATTACGTAATGCTGCTTCATTATGGTGTGTCACTTTTTATGACTGTCAACAATTACAAACAATTACACCGCTTTTACACCAAACTGTACCTCGGTAGCGTTCTCTCGTAAACAATTAACTACCTGCCCATAAACTACGTCTAATATTAAAGTCATTGCAATAAATCTGAGTTTAATTCTGCCATCAATTGTGCCATATGTCGTATTTATAGGCGAAGGGATGACGTGTCCCGTCAAGCGGACGCCCCGATGCGAGAAACTGTAAGTAGCTGACTTATTGCTGGGCCATCCATACAGCATTACCTAGCCTTAAAGTAGGCAAGCTTGTGTTATGGGTACCTACTAGATAACTAAAATACTTAATACTAAACACTTAATACTAAACACACCACAATATGTTTTTTACTATACCTAGAAATATATTGTTTGAGAGACGAATAAGCCGTCTGGAACCGACGACGTGTACTTATTAATCGTTGATATTTCGTTATGAAGTTATAACAACGTCACAACCAGCCATGCATGCATAATTGGCACCTATCAATTATGTTTTCATTATTTCGTTCCATATTGATTCCATGCTCAACAGGATGATTTTTATAGGTTTTTGTGTGTTTATATTATACTAGCCGCTGCCCGCGGCTTCGTACGCGTTTACCTCCCTCTCAAATTTTATTAAAGTTCGTTCAGTCGTTTAGGCGTAAAAAATTAACAGACAGACAAACAAACAGAATTACTTCTGAATAATATTAGTAAGGATGCCCTGATACTTCTGATTCTGGAATTGATTTACACATAGTGGAAGGGCTTTACAAGTTAGTAATAATTTACTTAGCTGGAATGTAAAACAGCGTATTTGAGTGTCATTAAATTAGCAGTCTATTTTGCTAGGAGGCTATACATCTTTTTAATAACCCTGTATGTAAACGTAATCCCATTGGCAACTTCCGCACCCAACAACAATGAAGAATCTCTGAAACACATACGACCCCGATACCGAGACAATCGTATCTTCAACCAACTTCATACAATGAGATAATTACGCGCAGTTTTGAAGCAACGACTAGTAACGTGTCATTATTCGATACAGTTTTGATGAATATGCAAGCTAGAGTAATATGTCGTCAAGAAGGTTTTTAATACGGGGCTTGAATCATGTATATTTGAAAGACATTAAATTTTTGCATGCAACAGGACAAGCAATATAGTGTTAACAGGGGGGAGAATGTATGTATTTCTAATCCAGTGTTGGAGTCTATATCCTGGGGATGATGAATGAAGGTAGGTCCCTACAATTAGCCCTTTGTACCTAGTACCTCATTTTAGCGCGCTTCACCAAGTAAGTAGTAACCTAGATACCTAACCTTCCATTTATTTTTCAGATATAATTATATTCGAGCAGAAAGTAAACTCAAAGAGATTTTTCTAGACTCCCTGACGCCTACGCGAGAACGTTCGATAAAAATAAACTTGACTCAGTCAATAAAATTAGAAAAATATAAAAAGCTTCGTTGCAGAATATGTTTACTGTTTCAGTTCGAGTATATTTTATAGAGTAGGTATCGGTTGTAGGTACAGTCAGCACAGAAAATAAAAGTACAAATCAAAGTCAGTGTCAAAATGACTTTGATGATTTGACGTTTCTGCTTTTAGGTGGAACGTGGTAGTCGTGGTTTCGGTGGATTAGGTCCACAATTAAAAATGACCTCAAGAAAAATAAATAGATTTAAGTGTTAACATTATTTGTAATTATTTTATTATACCACAAGTAATAATATCCACTACACAAAAATACCACTTCTGGAAATTCTTACTTCTGATAATACCCACTTCTATATAAGTCCGTTTCTAGAAATGACTTTGGTTTTATTATATTCGACTTTGATACTGATTGACCTGACAGTGATGTTTTAGTGCAAACTCAGCTTTCGAGGTCAAAAACAACTTGCGCTGGTAAATACGAGTAAATAATGTGAATAACCAAATGACGAAGGTGAGGCGAAGATAAACATTGGATGAATGAAGAACGGACAACGTTCAAAGAACATCTTTGTAGAGAACCTTCAATTCGGTTCCAGACGTTTTGGCCAGAGTTATTTCTTCCGGATAATACATACTGTGAGAAAACTTTCGCATTACAGGGGAAGGGAAGATAAAACAAGGCTGTGTATTATACGGTTCGATAGAGAATTAAAAACTAAGTAAAACTGCATTATAAACTTTATTTCGACCAAATGTCCTTTACGCCCTTTGAGCCAAGAGGTATCGATATGTTGCCGCCGGATCGTAGATTCAACCCGTTTGTAGTGTAGAACGACTAGGCCGATTGCATTCTACGATCCTTAAGCGACATACTGGTACATAAACATATTATGTTATTGTTGTTTTCTTTACCTACAGCTTTTTTTTTGGCAAAGATTGATTTTTATGCCCAGCGTCGGAATTATGGGCATTACCCCTCATGATATAAAAGCCAGCCAGTAAGGCGACTATCAGGAGGCCTGCGTTCAGCAGTGGACCATTGTGGGATGATGAGGATGCTTGATTTTTTAAAACGTTTTTGCATTATCTACTTACGTAAGTCAATGCCGTTCATACCTCTACACATACAAATAAAATCATGTTCACGTTTGTTTGGTGGTTTGAAGTTGTCTTAACAATGAGACAAAAAGTGCGAAAGGTAACCACATGACCTCTAAACTTGTGACGAATGCATAGTGTGAGTTGGCAGACGTCCAATGCTAACGAAAAATTAACGATGAAATGCTAGTCAAATCTTTTGTCACCATAGCCACTTTATTTCACTGAACCATACTATTATTTTATTATTATTAGGGTTATTAACTAATGGAGGTAACATAATCCGTGCAGAATGTTTTTTTTATATTAATTTTTATGTGGTTTCAAGGTAAAACCTATCCAATTAAAATGGTCTACATGCGATAGCTGTTTCGAGTACAAAAACAAAAATATTAAAATATACACGGCGAATAATCTCTTCTTTGTTTAAGTCAGTTGAAAATTGATCTAGATTGAGGTTACCGGGGTAAAAGAAGCGTAGATAATGATAATAAACACGTCTTCGTTTTACACCGTGGGACCGGAAAATTGCGGCGACAATTAAACGCACTCATGTTACTTCCTGAATTACCTTAGCCTTTACCTTGTTTTATAGTTTTGCATTGATTCAATCTATGTATTATGTATCTGTCTGTTGTATCATAAGAACAATGAACTAACCTTTTTTTATTAACTCATTTTTTAAAAATAAATACTGTCTATAAAAATTGAGCATTATAATGTTGATTTGAAATTCTAAAAAACTTTTAAAATTAAAATAAATGACAAAACCATTTTCATAGTCAGGTTCATCAGAAGAGGAACGGCTTGGTCCGTCGTTTCGTGCAATCCTTCTTTCGTTTCAAATCGTTGTTCAAAGTAGACCTTCTGTTTCCGCTTCAATGCCCGCTTGCGTAGTTTAACCTAACATAGTCAAATAAACAGTTATGGAAACAAAATGGCTTTAAAGACTTCCGTTCATTCTTTAATGAAGAAGATCCGCAAACAGCGTAGGTGTCAGGTAGTAATAACCACAAGGCTGGTCACTGACCATTTAATAACTGCCAACGCCGAGCTGCGCCAGCGCACATTAAACTCACATTTGTGGCGAAACAATCGCCCCACTTGCGATCCTCATAATGCATACTAGGACTGTAATGTGCTACAGTTATTTTATATTGTCTTCTATTTATAATAATGGACGCTTATACGCTTTTTGGGGTTCTTGTTATCGAACTAGGACTTCTCAGGTTAATTGAAAAGATATACCTACTTGGTACATAGGGGACTTTTTAGGAACCGTTTCTATAATATTTTTTTACCATTCCTTATAAGCTATAATTGTTATAAGCCTTATGTAAGGTATGTTCAGATACAGGCAAGAGAACCTAACTGTACAAAAATTAAATGTAGCGCAAAATATTTTTTTTTCGAATCAAATCTTTACATTTCACGTCAAAACATAAAAACTCCGTTGAGTTAGATTTTTTTTGCAGCGCTAAATTAAGCCAACTCGTAAAAACAAAATGTAAAATGGAAAGGCTCTATAATTTGAAGGTGCCATTAAATTCGTAAAACAATGGCTCGATCGTATCAGCCGTTTCATTCTATATGTCGGAAAAAAGCACGCAACAAGGTCGGCGGATACTTTCAAGTATAAGTCCCATGGCAAATACGGGGGTGAAGGTTACGAATTAGCATTTAGCTGTTATTGGTTTTGCTTACGTCCTATGTACAGTCAGTCTGAAAGATGAAAATGAATAAGCTAAACGCAACCAAAATTATAGGACATATTTCGATATTTTTTTGTTGCAATAAATTATGATTATTTTCTGCTTATTTGTGGTTTTTTACAGGCACTCTTGCACTATTTGATTTTACAAAATATTTCAGATTTTTTTTTGCTTGTTTTCTCAGCAAAACCATTGTTTTGTCATGAAATAATTATAAAAAAGATGTTAATTCTTTGAAATTTCAAAACAATATAATAATGTAACACACGTAAGAAAAAAAGACTATTTTTTTTCAAAAATTGTAAATATATCAATATTTAAAAAAATCGTAGAACAAACGTTGACCCCCACAATGTCCAGACCAGAACCACCCCCTTTCGGCTGAGTACACCCTTTCCGTAACATGGCGTGGTTAACATTACCTATATGATGTAGAGGTCTAGCAGGAAACTAATTCGATTACAACGTCTTCGACCCATGATCTGTAATAATCATTATTGCCAATAATGCATGTGATAGATAACGAAACAATAGATATTATTGACAACTGGAACCCAGACCACAGGAGAATAAACTGGTCAGCTAATTGCCTCAAGGAGGTTTGTATGTATGAGTATGACTTTGAACTTCGAGAGGCGCCTGAAGAGTCGGCAGGCAAATACATTTGTAAAATATGTAAAGTGACCGCCTCAAGACTTACGCTGAACATTATGTATGTTTAACAATACTCTTAAAGTCAAAAGGTGTACATTTGCGAACCAGCTTCTGCCCGTGTCTTCGCCCACTTTTTTTTTACTGATAAAAATTTACCCATAAGTACCTATGCTTTTCTAGGACGAGGTATATTCTACGTGTAGGCCAATTTTAATGCACAGCCAATACTCTTGGTTGTGCATTGTTACTTACCTTAAAAAAATGCGAAACTGGTGTTTTGCATCTTTTAAGGTAAGTAATAGGATTTGTGTCTCAAGTTATCCGTATCTGATATATCTCTGCAGACCAGGTTAATTATAAATTGTTTTAAAAAAGGTTTTTAATAACTAATCCGAGTGAAATTGTCAGCTTTGACGTTGTCTTCAACCAAACGCAGGAGGGTTTGATTCCGACTTAGGGATAAATATTTGTAAAATCTGCAGGTATTTATTCCGGTATTCTGGTCGTTTCCTGTATAATAAAAAATGTTATATCCATGTAATGTAATGTACTGTTACAGTTATCTAGAACTATCAAGTACCCATTACACAAGCTCTGCTTAGCTTGGAGATAGCTGTCTTAAGCTTATTTTGTAAGCCTAAAGAAATAAAGTTTTTGACTTTTGATGCTGTGTGAATTGTCATCATTATTTATTTATATTTATCTAAACATCTTCACAAACTTGCGCCTTTGCTGTATTAGCAGGATTTGTCCAGTACCACAGCTGGACAAAGGTCTGTTATTGAAGGAATTAAAACTATAGCTAATCAATCGTCGAAATACGTTAGGTAACTGCTTGTTGAATGCGAATAAAAAGTAATGACATTCAGTTTCACGATTTGTACGGTATGCATGTTTGCTTGCATGCATATGCTATTGCAATGTGCTAACAGTTGTTTCTTGTATTGCAGAGGTGTTTTTTGTATAGTAGAGCTGCTCACAGATGTACTAAAGTAGTAGAATGTTTATTCATTTTTGTTAAAGAAATTCTGTAATTTATACACAAAGAGCCCGGGCAGCGCAGGATCAGTTAACTTGGCGATATATGGGGGAGGTTTATGTCCAGCAGTGGACGTTATTCGGCTGATATGGTGATAAAAAAACTACTATTTTTATAGTACGATGAAATGGATTCCTAAAATAAGTCCCGTTACGTGCGTTTAGCCACTTGTCAAAAAAAGTACCTCAACCGTTTGTCATCTTGTGCGTCGAGTACAAGGGGAATATGTTTAAAATAATAAATTTTCGGATGCGTAATACATTTTTATGCACAGTTCACCCTTGACCAAAACTGTTCAAGGGACACTGGGGGGTGAGTCCATTTGACGATAGTATCGAGACGGGACCGTGATCTCTCATATTTGTATGGATTTTGTGTAGTTCCCTATCCGCACGATAGAGGCGCTGTACCAAAACCTATGGAAAAAGGAGACGTCACGATCACGTCTCGTTCGACACCATCCTCGCCATCGCCAAAAAATATGTGTTGTCACCAACTGACAAACAAATAAAAACACTGATCCTTTTAGATTTCATCGATATGGCGTCTTTTGACATAAGTTTTATTGTACGCATTAATGACCATGTTGGGTGAACCACTAACAGTGGGTAGAACGCCTGTTTATGAAATAAATTAGCCTCATTAAGAGATTGGACCTCACCTTTCCCGTCCAAAAACATTTCGGCAGCAATCCAAACCACTAGACACACCATCCATTCTCCCCACACTTGAACACTTCACCTGTGCGCACATCCATCGTAAACGTAAAACAACGCGAAACTTCGTGAAAACGTAAGACGAAGTTCAAAACAGAACGTAAATAGAAACAGCGGGACGTGCGTTCGGAGTCACGCAGCGTGATGGACTGGCGAGCGAGATTCCAATTTCGAATTTCTTCTTGACAGAATTTGCCAGGTTCTCTTTATTACCGCATTGTTCTTATTTTGAATGTTTACTTTTTTACTGGCTGAAAAACCAGATAGTCTCTTATTTCGTCCCACTAACTGTTAATCCCATTCCAACCGAGATTAGAGAAACCATCAATTCGATTCTATAGCGTCTATCGCTATAAAATCGAGAACATTACCCAATACGATCATCAGAAACCTGGGTTTCCTCTAAGTTCTGGCTCGTAATCAAGTGAGCCATTTTGCCCAAGCTCTACCTTACAAAAACGAAGAAAAAACTTTAAATGCCTATAAAAAGTTTAAAAAGGCAAGGAATCCTATGCCTAGAAAATTACCTAATAGACCACCGGGTGGTAATCATAAGGAAGTGTCTAAAGAACCATAAATGTGTATGGACTGTTTAATACTAGTCGAACGAGACAGAAAAATGTGTTTCTAATAGAACCTACAGATAGAATGCGGTGCTGCGCCCAAGAACGTGTGTTCCTTACGTGATGGATATCGTAGGTTGTAACTTTTCCCTTCAGCCGCCGTAGACAAAATATCCAAGAAGCAAAAGCGAAACGCTATCGTAGAATTCGATATTGAAATACACTTTTTGTTTCACCATTCGTAATAAAATTATTTCATAAATATAGTTAATTCATGGCATCTTAATATCTATAAAATATTATCTATATCTATAGTACATCTTAATAATCCCATTACCAGGGTTGATAAAAATCATGTTTTTTTTATAAAAATCAAAGCAATCCCAATAATTTTTACGATTCATTAGGTACGAAAGGTTGGTTTAAAGTTTTAATCACATATACTATTAGCACAAAAAAAAGTTACCAAGATTGTGAAAAAATCATTTTTGTCTTACCTACATGTTTAGATCAATTTTTATTTTATTCTAGATAGTACGCGTTCATTATGTCCATTCATTCTTTATTTAAATTATCAAACAGCTATGACTTGCCGCAAATAAAGGTTTCATCTTTTTTTCCGACATCTTGCTGTAGTTATTTTAAACTTGTAATCCGTTAATCCTAAACCAGGGTAGATGGTATAGGTCTACATTGAGCGTGTGTGCACCGAAACTTTATTTGGGTACTCCACACACACTTTTAACTACTTTCTATTCTCATTGTAGTAGAAAAATCAATCGATTTTAATCACATGATTTTCTTTTTAAAATCGTTTGATTAAAATCGACATAAATCATCTCGACCCTGCCAATCACCAGATTTCTGTATGAACTGCCGCCGAAAACACGAATAACTTACTACTTTGTGCGATAAAATACAAAATAATTATTTCTTTTACTTAATGTACATACAATAATATTACAGAGTTTGAGATTCTCTTTTTAAGTAAAATAAATATCTACCTGTGTTAGGGAAACTCGATAGATGAGAGGTAACTAAATACACCTAAAATAGTTGAGCTGACCGTTTCATAGTTTCAAGAGATAGCTCAACTGTTCCAAATCAATAACAATCGGACAAGGAAGCGTCCTCAAGTCCAATTATTTATTCATTTTAGCGTTTGTAAATGCCACTCGTCTAGAAGGCTGGTGTCAACGCACCATCAAGTACCGACCACTTGTCGCAAAGAAAGTTGGCAGCTTGCACTTTTACGTTTACTCACATCAACTTGTGAGTTTACTGCGATATTCTCAGTACCGGGAATGGGCACGAAATGTGTTACACTGAGGACCGTAATACCGTACTCTGTGTTACAGTATTTTTTTAATAGCTTGTAACCGCAGCCAGCTCTTTGCCGCGGCTTTTCACGCGCTAGTCCCGTATAAAAAGTAGCTTTAGTATGGGTTTTCCAGATCACACACATTATGTTTGCGTTTACATGTAGCTAGTATATACAGGATGTTTGGTCGAACGATGTAGTGGTTGCAGGAGCTGATCAAAGGTACCAATGTGATAATTTTAATTTTATGATTTTGCTTTCAACCTGATAAAGAAAAACTGGTATCTAATACATAAATTATGAGACAAAAGTCATTTATCGCAGTTATGATCAAAATCAGCCATAACCTATTCATAAATTGGTAGGTCCCTAACGTGCCTCCTTAATCTTATCTCTTATCTTTGTGAGCATAGGATAGAGGTTAACCTTAACTGACAGATAAAATTCTAGGGCGTTGTTTTTGAAAAAAAGCACAGAAATAATCGCATAATCATCAAGTTTTTCACGAACAGAACCCTGAATTCGTTTTGACGATAGTGTCGAGACTCTATCCTGTAGACTAATTCTGAATTCAAACTCGAATTCACTCCGTGAAGTGACCAAATTCAACCGCTCCTTTGTAACCTTTTATATGTATAAGAAATGAAATAAGTTCCCAAAAAAAATCGATTTCGGCGGGACTCGAACCCGCGCCCCATCCTAAGTACGAGTGTGCTCTAAGTAACCAACTAAGCCACGAAACCCGACTAGGGTTTCAACCGAAAATCTTTGGGACCTCTTACGGACTATAGCGCCGGTGGCGGTAATTTTCGGTTGAACCGTTTTTGAGCTCTATACTATCGTCAAACTGAACTCAGGACTCACTCAGATTCGCTCCGAAAAATCGTAAATTAAAAAATAAATTATTGTTATTACAAGCATAATTATATTAATAAGGTACTCCTTCACCTTCGACATATAAAGTAACTAAAGATTGCTCATTTACACATAATGCGATATCCGTCATTAATTTAACCAAATAACTGGCCTCCGGAAAAGGTAATAAAGTAATTTTGTAGTTAATTTCCGGAATAAGCGGTAGGTAGTGACTGCTAGACCACAAAATATAAATACGCTTAATTTAATGTCGTTTCTTCTTAACTTCTCCATTATGCTTGAATAGTGAATCGTTTATTGCAGTCTATTATGAAGTATACACAACTAGAAAAGACAAAAGCTAAAGGCAAAAGCCGCTGAAAGCCTTAGCAAGCAACGTTTTTTTCTTTGCAGCAATAACATTTTTTTCAAGCTTCAGAACTGTACCTAACTGCACTTGAACTAACAGCTTGCTTGGCCCTGACTTCTATGCACATATCAACAAAGCATCACACAAATCTCAACTCTAATTGGTCGACAAACGGTACGATCGCTTGAAGTATTTTATATCCACAGAATCAGGCCCCATATGCAAGCTGGCCAGTCGCATCGCGTGCCACTTATAAGTTATAGTAATACGGTTGAAATTGCAAAGACAATTAACGCATACGTCGTCTAGCATCAACTATTCCACCGGAAACCTGTGACGTGGAAAGAATAAAGAAGTAATCTACATCCGTTATTTCCGCATACTACCTCATAGAAAACGTACAAATAAAAATAAACTCTACGCTATCGTTTATAAGGTCGATTTTGAAATGGAATCTGTAGCTGCACAAACTGTGCAGCTACAGATTCCCCTTGACTGATCGTCAAAACAGACTCTACGGCGATGGACATACGTGTTATCAAAACTACAGAAGAATGTTTACAAATAATAACGGCAAGCAGTTTACGGTTTCAGCTTGAACGTGAAGTTAGAAAGCAAGTTAAAAGTCGACGCTTTTCTTTCAAAGGGGGAGGTTTTTTCCCATTTGAGCGTTAAACTATTCATTCACTAGAAACCGTATTGGTAGTTTTGGTAGCCTAGCTCTACTATCTGTGGCGGCAAGTAGCACCTGACGGTTAGATGGTAGATAGGATAGGATACCTAAATTTGTTTCAAGTCATTTCTAAAATTGAATATAGTACGAAAATATTTCCCCCATATGATTCAAAACGTTAACAAACCGTTCGGTCTGGCTCTGTTGCACACTGTACACAATGCATGGCTTGGAAATCTCGACTTTCTTCACACTGAGACTGTTTATCTTATATGAAATCTCTACGTTACGTACTCGTGCATGCTATGAATATAATCATTTAATTGAAATTGAATCGTGTATTACAAGTTTGAATTTAAAATAGCACGACAGAATAACTTCTATATTAACCACCTATAAATAATTAGCTTATGAAAATGGGAAGACTGACACACAGATCAAAATTTGATACCTAACCACAAACTAGGAATATCAACAAAATACGGAGTTTTAAATGTTGATACAAGCATTTCCGACGTCTCGCCCGTTGTGAAGCATCTAAAAGATCTCGTCAAACCCTATCATAAAACAGAAACCATTTAGCAAAGGCGAGCATTCGACTACTGGATACAAGTGGCCGCAAACAAATAGCAAGTGGTCCTAAGTTGGACCTACAGGTCCAAAGACGTGCAACGCTATGCTAATGATTAGAAATTATCAAGGCAACGACCTATTCTATGCTAAACAGCTGCTACTGATATGTCGTTCCCATAGCTGATAAGATAAGCCATGAAGATAATAAGGCCGTGGGTACCGACCTGAGTAAAACAATAGCACCTTGTAAATAATTAACTTCTGATTCTTTCTTAAAAATTCAGCACAACACATTTGAGTAGAGTGAAGTCTACACGCCCTCCCTTCTGCACTTATGAGAGACAAAATGGGCAGATGAAAAAAAAGCCTGATACTGTTTAGTAGGTTATAAGTTTGAAATGAAACACTAGATGAAGAAATTAATAAAAAGCAATGTATTGCGAAAAATCATCAATTTAAATAAAAAGTTTAGTAGGTGCACCTTGTAATAATAACTACTCGCCAAGTGGACCATTCGCTCGCATGGTGCAAACAGCACATGAAGGTGGGTGCTTAGAATTCTATACAAGCGTTGATTTACGCACTAGTAGTAGCGTTCAAAGAAACCATTAAATCATAGAGATAACATATACACGCCATCAATATTTATGTAGGTATTGTTGGTACAAAGAGAAACCTCCACAGTGTCGAAAGACATCTAGGTTTCTAAAATTTTAATGTCTCTAAATCTAGAATCACATAATTTACTTTCATCTTCTAACATGGAAAATAGTTTTTACGCAATTAAAATTAATTGTTTTAAAAGACTTATAGAATAGCAGTGACCAGACCACCTGTTTCCTGTATGAGAACCTTATATCTTTGAACTTTACAACAGTTCATTTGGCAAGGCCCCAGTGGCACCTGAAGCTTTATGATGATTCATGAGATAACTATAGAAATAATGAGATCATGAAGAACCCAATTTACAAATAAACAATACTCTCTAACAATAAAAGAGATCAAGCTTGTATGTTGAAATGTGGGAAGTTCTAAAGAAAACTGACCAATATCAGTCTTTGATCTTTTTAACTTTGCAGAAACTTGCTTGTGTCAAGCGAACAGCAGTTAGTATTAAAGTATTCTTAGAACAAGGTGGAAACATTCGTCTATAAGCCACAAATTACGATCGATAAAAACAAATCACGCGTTGCTTTTTGAACAGCAGGTATTTAATTGGCGTTTTCATTACACACGCTCACAAAATACACAATTTATTTGGCGTTCTCTTAAACACTGAACTGTTTTAGGTTTTATTCGGTTTCAACACGGTAAACACGGGTTATAGTGTGGGTTTCAATGTTATTTCCTTTCAGATTTTAGTAACAAATACTCTGCTGATTTGTGGAAGCGAGGCTCATTCAGTTTGGCGTTTGTATACATCCGTCGGAAAACGTGATCTTAAGCAAATACTTGACTTTGCATATAAACTAGGAAACTTAATTTGAAGTTGCGCTTGAAATAGCTGCCGCAAACGGCTTGTCTAAAATAAAACGCTAATTTGAGTTTTAATACAATAGCTTATTTTGTTTGTCCCACATTTGTATTCCGTAATACGGTGAGAACGATGCCAATAGATGAACCCAATAAACAAGCCTTGCGTTGTTTCGAAACACATTGTTCTTAAAAAAGAAATCATTAAGCCCTTTCCACACGCCTTTCTCATTAATTAATCCAAAGCTGTGATGTTTTAAATAGTTATCGACATCGGTAAATGTAGTAGGTTTATGACCAAAATATAATGATGTGCTTATTACGTAGAATGTGTTTTATCATAAGTCAAACGTATAGTGGTATATAATGAATGACAAGACGAGACAATAACTTATTGACCGATAATAACGTCAATAAAGCACGTAGGCATAGTATAGAATATAGATAATGGCACTGTCGTTAGAAATACCAAAGATGGTAGTTTAATATCGCAATACGCAATTGAATCACAGAAAACCGATAACTTGTGTGAGTGGAGATTTACCTTACCGAGCAAGGCAGAAATAAAAGAATACAATACCAAGAACAACCTGCGTTCTGCAATGGGGTACTAAACAGTTGTAAAACCAAATCAGTACAAAAAGTACAGCTTCCGATACAAAACGGCACTTCCCCAGCTACTGTTCTCAGAACTAATGAAAGCTGCAGAAATAGGACAGGACGGAACGAGTCACCCGCTACTGATGGACTGCTGATCGATTTGGGTGACATTGAGAAAACGATTAGGATATCCGTTTTTACCGAAAAAGAAAGCATTAGAAAAAGGATTGTAAAGACAGGATACTTTAAGAACTAGCCAAGGCAAATCCTAATGAGTAGGAAAATGCTGACTCGTGATAGATGGTCGAACAATACCCAGCGCAAAACTTGAAGAAAAAATTCTGATCCACCATTTGCAACTAGACCGATAATATTACAGTTGAGAGTTTTAATAAATACTTCGATTCAGATAAGCCAGGGATAATATCGGTGCCAATACATAATTCACAAATCATATATTATTTAGTACATATCTAAATAATATATGATTTGTGAATTATGTATTGGCACCGATATTATCCCATATGATATATGACAGGAATATCTTGCATGAGGATGTGTTTAAGCATTGCCAAAATATATTTAACATGTTGCCAAAGATGGATGCCGATCGGCGATCCTAGACTTGGCTAGATGGCAAATGGCAACCACTCATGAATAAAAACAATGTTGCCAGTTATGAAACATCGTTAAATGGAAATTTTATTGAATCGATGATGTTGTGAAAGTATCTGACTATAAGTATATTTCACCACCTCCAACCACCTCAAGTAGACTACTGATAATAATAGTACGAGTAGATAAAAAGATAGACATATGAGATACAGGCTTTATTTATTTTTTTAATGTTGTGTGAATTGTCCAGAATTATGAATATTATTTATTTACTATTTTATTTCAGCCACCTTTTCTTCCACTCTTTTGTATCTTGAGCTGCAGTGAATCAGCCTTCTAACCATCGTTAAGATAAATAGAAACCTGAAAAGGAAACCGAAACCTAAACAACCATAAGATCTCCCTAACCAAAACCGTGAAAAAGTTTCCAGACAAGCTTTGATCTCGCTAACCGTCAGTCGGCCGTCATGCAAATCTAAATGGTTGATATAGGTTCAAGGTGGGATTCTAAAAAGAGACTGAAGTCCGGTTGTAACTCTATTTTGGGCCAATCTGTCATATCACCCAGGGCCCGACTTCGAGGAGTCGAAACCGATAGTTCATACGAATCTCTACCTTAAGTCAATTGTGATTAGGCTAACGTTTTGTTCCAATTATATTAAAATCTTTGCTTGGAGTTGGGGCTTGGGTTTCCGGCGTAAAGTCGGCCGGAGAACCGCCCTTGCTTTACTGACTTTGTAAACAAACTATTGCACATGGCACCATACCTTGACTAAATCTGGACTACTGGTCGATAAATACCTGTAAGAAAAATTCCCGATCCACCATTTGCAAGTGAAAAATGTGTGAGGTGATAAGTTTTTAATCAGTTAAAATCGTATTCTGCAATTTGCAAATAGGAGAATTTCTTTTCGTGGTTATTCATACTCGGTATGTTTGTTTGTCTTTCTGTCAGTTACCTTTTCACGCCTGGCTGAATGAAACGGATCTCAAAGAGGGCCGTTCAATGCAATCTTTAAAAAAAAACAATCACGCTTTTTATTTTGACACTAGATGGCGCTGCACAAAAGTCAAGTGCCAATGTCAAGTGTCATTTTTGGCACTTGAGTTTCATTCAGCGCCAACTATCTTAGTCTATGGCAACCGCTTTTTTTAAAGGCCGCATTGAAAAGCCTTCATTAAATTTGGTAGGGAGGTGGCTATGTGCGTCGGGACGAACATAGGCTACTTTTTATCCCGGACAAGTGAGTGCAAAACCGCGGGAGAAGCTAGTATGATTATACTTCTGTACCCTTGAAAACAAGGTATCTTCTTCAATTAAGGTATCGATAGTAAAACACGTGAAAACTCAGCATCATCATTTAAGAGCAATACAGCTTCATCTGTCTCCGTCAATTAGTATTAGCAGTACACGATTCGTCTGTTGAAATTAATTCACGCTAAGAAAGCTGAAAAACAAGGAGCTTGGTATTACTCAACCTATGTTTACTTCGCTGACTCAAGAGCTGGCTCAGTGTAAAATCTAAACTTAGGTCAGAAGTACACCCAATTTAGAAGATTTTAGGTTGGGTTTTTTATTTATTTGCTAAATGTATAATGTATAAAACTGATGTGGACCAAGCAAAGCAACGCAGAATATTAAATAGTATAGTTTTTTTTTTCATTTATTTATGTTTCACAGTAAGTACTTATTTTATCATTTCATGCCAAAAACTACTGGATCCGTCTGACTTTGAGTAACACATAGTTTCTTTATAATAAATCAGTTCCAGCAAGCAAAGCCGCGAGAAGAAACTAGTTATCAGTACAAAAAAACAGTAAACTAGTTTACGACCTCTGTGGCGTGGTGGGCGAAGGTCCGCGAAGGAGGTTGCGGGTTCTAGTCCCGCCTTGGGAAAAATGTTTGTACGATCTGTAGATATTTGTTCCGGGTGTTCTAGTCATTTTCTTTGTATAATTTTCATATTCATTATAATACTAAGTTATTTATTGCTTTAAATCGATTTTACTACAATGTAGTGACTAGTGAAGCTCTATTCTAGTAAAGATTCAAATCAAACTTTAATCCCTGAGCATTATCAAATCAACGCCTAATAAAATGAACGGTTTATTGGCTCCAAGTGAACCAAACAATTACCACACCGTTCACTTTTCCTAACATTAGGGTAATTTTGTGTTTACAACCTGTCAGTTAATCACTATCGGTTACCGAAATGTTGGTTAATGGGCCTTCAAATTCGTCTGCCCTATAAAGTGCTACACAACTGAAAAGCTCCCTTAACTTCACATGCTCAAACATTTGTATTTCTTATGTAAATTAGTTGTAGCAATGCATAGGAAGCGTCAACGGCGGCGCCAGCGTTGCTAGGCAAATACAGGGTGGAAAGAATCTATGGGCCCCGGAGGGGAACTACCTCAAATCCTTTAGCTAGCTCATTTAACTGAAAGGAAACATTCCTTTATTTTTAAAAAGAAACATAATTGCATTCAAAGATTTTCTAAAAATTCCTTGTTTCACATGGGAATCGAACCAACTAAAAATTAAACCCTCGCTATTTTACTAAACGAATCAGTAGGATTATTGTTCAGGATAAAAATTGTCTAATAAACGAATGTTTCCTTTCAGTTAAATGAGCTAGCTAAAGGATTTAAGGTAGTTCCCCTCCAGGGCCCATAGATTCTTTCCACCCTGTATATTAAGGTTGTACGAACGTACAAAAAAGTAACCGACTTATCTGTAGCACTGTAGGGCAACAAACTGTAGAAATAAAAAGTTGTTTTGCCTCCGGCTGCTAAACATCCGACTGCTTATTAGTTACATAATGACAATAAAATTATATGCAAATGTAACCGCGTTACCTTTAAATCGTTACATGTTTGTGCCGATTGCCGATCAATATGTAGCGCAAGAGATTTATTAACTGGATAAGCAAGTTTTTATACTTAGACAACAGAATACCTATCATAAATTAAACCAAGCATTATGAATTATTATTATCATGAAAGCATAAAACTGTGTGTTTACCGACTTCAAGGAGGAGGTCCTATATTTGGCTGTATGTATTTTTTCATGTTTATTCATCGATATCTCCGCCAATTAAGGACCGATTATGAAAATTCTTTCGCTATCGTATAGTAAAATTATCCCGAATTGGTCCCGTAAAAAAATTTATTCAAGAGGGATTAGTATTCATCCCGTGAAGTTTAAAAAACCACATAATACTTTTGAAAAATCACGACTAACTACAACAATTTAGAGAAAAAAAACTCATAACATCAAATTAAATTAGACTCAAAATTACCTAGATGTCGCCCCTTGAAAAAATTTGAATCGCGCTAATGAAGTGTTCCGGGTTCAAAATCACTTCCAAACGCATTTTCACTATTCCGATTCCTGAATAATGAACGTAAAAATAATGAAATTGAAGTAGGTTTGTAGTCAAATTAATACGGTTAATTTAAATCACAAACATTTGATATCGATATACTACCTTTATCGACGAGCTATTCTCATCACGAGCTAATATACCTACCTCTAATGGGGTTTCAGCACTTGAAAACTAGCCAGAAACGATAAAATGCGCATCTGGCCACTCATGGCGTCCGATTTGATATACGGCTATACTTTAATGTTAATTCTGCTGCCAAAATTATATGAAACTTCCGATGGGAAGATTCCTTTTCCGTTGAGGAAATCTAAAACATAATCTGTCGTCTGTTTGGTGTGTGTATACCCCTTATTTTAAGATTCGCTTATCCTCGAAATAAGACAAGGTCTATAAGCAATATATGTTTATATATTGTATAGTGTTATATCATAGAAATATCTGTATATATCCTTATGGCATACCTTTCATTGTCTTCAACAGTCTGCAGTTAGCTCAACTTTTTAAATCGTAAATACGTACTAGTTTTAATTTGTTTCTATTTTTTGATTGTGATTTTCTAATCACTGTCTAAAATCAAATAGGTTAAATATAGATTTCTGTTCGCAAATTTTACTTATTCAGTTACGTTTCCGGGATTTAAGATATAGCAACTAACAATACCAAAGTGAAAAATACTGTGTATTCACACAAGCGTAGTAACTTATTAATTATTAAACAAGGCAGAATCTATTAATTCACCACACCACGCATCGTTTGGCTAACACAAGTCAGTTTCACTCAGTGTGAAATAAAATGGCTATGTCATTGATAAGAACCGTTACTCAGAAACAATGGTGTAATTGAGATTTATTGGGCGTATAACGAATACTTCTTTACGAACAATTGCTAAGACTACAATGGAACGAGAATGTTGACTGTATGGCTGGTGAATTATTGATTGTAGGTACTCAAAGACCTAGAATCTTGACTTGAGTCTGTTTATGGTGTAAAAGCCAAATTTGGGAGATTATCAATTTAGGAGAAATGAGAATGGAGAAAAATTATTCAATTTTTATGGTCCAAAGCAGATCAGTGTGGTTTTTGTGTAGAACTGACTATGTATACTTAGTTTGTTCGAAATTTGAAACCCGTATAAAAAAGGCTATACCTAGCTGCTAAAATGTTTCGGAACGGAACCCTGAATCATGTCTCGTTGTACCGTACAATGTTCTATTACATACCATGTCAAAGTTCGAACTGATATATCAGCAACGCTTGTATAGCTATATGTATAAAGTACCTACGGTTTGTATGGAATACGTTGCGCAAAGCACTGAAGACCTAGACTGACCCGGCTTGCTCAACAGGCCACGCCTACGATGTTGAGTAGGCTTTGACGTTACTAAACAACTGTCAGTTCCGACACTTCCGCTTTGCCTCTAGCAGTACTTACCGTATGATTGCACTGCAGTTTTTTTGTCCCCGCATTTTATAAGAATTGTTTACAGGTATTACATAATCATATTGTTTTATCTTTGTTATTTTATTATACAACTTATTACCTTTACCTAGGTACTAAAATAGTGTGAACTTTGCAACCGGTGATAACAAATAATACAAGAATTTAAATAAAGCTCTATAAATATCTTCGTGTTATTCAAGCGTTTTGAACAGAAAGAAAGTAAATGGAGGATGCGAAATCCACTTTCAATAGGGCCTTCCGTTTTGTAGGGAATTGTGATTATTATATTTTATACCTCTGCAAGGATAGCTATGTTTTCTTTCATTTCTATTTCATAAAACCACAGATAGGACAAAGGAATGTTGCTTATAGAAGCAGGTACCTAAGAATGGTGTTGAATCTGCTTGTATTTACACATTAAGTAATTAATAAATACTACACACTAGAAACACGAAAATGGAAGCGCCCGCGCCCTAGCCCGAGGTTTAGAGTAATAAAACACTTGTTAAATTGACAAAATGAAAAACAACCAATAGAAACCATTTCCAGAGTAATTAAAGAACCATAAAGATTTACATAGAGGAAGTGTTTGATGTCCCGAGTCGGAAAAATGCATTAATTGGTGACGTGAGCTAAAACGAGAGCTCCAGAAATGGATGTAAATCTACACTAGACATTAGGCAGTTCAAAGCAAGTAATGGTGAGGAGAACTCGATATTTTAACACGTTAGAGTCTTTGCAATTAGGTTTTTAATAAGTTTAAAGGTTTACATTAATGGTTTTATGGGAAAAAAACGATAGGAGATAGTCTTCAACAATCTTCAAATGGAATAGGCTAAGCAAGTATGTATGGGGTAAAAAAATTGTTTGGGTATTTTGAAACAAATACAAAACAATTACTAATGTTATCGAGGTTATTCCATTTCTTATTCTGTATTGTAACATAAAAAAAACTTTTTAAGAGGTCTTACGTCATTCAGTTCAATAAACATCAACCAAAACTATCCGTAAAATTTCGTTCTAAATGTACAGTCAAACTAAAAACTTCTACGAACAATAAAGAACGGAGGAAGTAATAAATTTGACATGGGAGTGCCGATCCCACCGGGATTCCCGGAGACACGCTTTGACGAGGGCGGGCAAGCGATGAAAGGTAACCAAATCACGAAAGGATACTCTGAATTATTCAATAACACTAATTGGGTTAGAACAACAGAATAATTTTTGATGAAGTTGTCAGAATCGGTTCGGTAGAAATATTATAACTTTAAACTATTAATTAAGGTTAGAATCACATAATCAACAAAAAGTTGTGAGAAACTGTTATGTAAAGGAATTATAATTATGTGGTGAACGATGAATGATTTTCTGGTCTTAATTAAAAGTTAATTATATTATATATGCTAATCATTTCAGAGTGCTGACAAACGAGAGTTAAGCTAATTTAATGACATAGAAGAGTGTTCTAGGAACGTAGAAAGATGTCTAAAACGGTATTTGCAATAGTTACGCAAATTTGACAAAGTGCTCACCCACACAACACTATTGGAGTTGAAACTTTCTTCCATTCAAAGAATCGCAATCGGATCTCCCACGCGCAGTATATTGACACGATAGGTACTTACCGGTTTATAATGCAATCGAAGCGGAAATTTCGGATTTTTGATTATGTTATATCATACATGCATCCTATATACATAATACATACGTAAAAATGCAAATCTGTAACTGTAGGCTAGTCTCTTTAATTAGAAGCTGTAACAGTAGCTTTCTTTTTTATGAAAGATGAAATTTAAACAATGTTTCATCTTTTTTCGCATTACCCGTTACGGTGCAAATCCCAGCGGTTTCTATGAACATGTAATAACCATCCACGGTCGCTTTCACGAGTTTGTGTTCTTGGTAACTCAATTGCTGTCAACTCTACGATTTCCGCATAATTTACGCATTGCTAGTCTGATAACAGAAATTAACGAACCGTATACAAGGTTTATTGGACCACGTAGGTCTTTAGTAACTGTATTATGGATGGAGTACAACTCGGCATATTAAAGACCTTGACTTACTCGTTGAATAGCAAAACTTAGCAAATATTTGTAACGGTGTGTCGTACAATTGTAAAATTTGAATATTTGCTTCATAATAAGGAATTTGGGATTGAGAAATATTTTATAAATAACATGTACCTAACTAGGTAGGCAGTAAATTTGATACAACTTTGAGTCTTTTCAGTTGTTAATTTTGGCATGGACTAACAAATACTCATTAATACAAATAAACAAACACGCTTTAGCATTTAAAAAAAATAGTGATATTTAACGACTTTTGATTGTTCGTAGAATAACATAGACGAACATAATAATTAGGCATTAGAAGTGGGTCGATTCATTTAGCAAGAAATCATAAAAATGCTAAGAAAAAGTTGGACGAAATGCCGACACAGTGGAAATTATGCCACCCACATCGATATGCAGTTTATAAATGGCGATCCACATCCGTTGTCCGACAGCACTCTAATGCATTAGTGCCAATAATGCATGCTCTTGTAAATCCAAAGGTTAAACAAGTGCGTTTATACTCATCGCAATGATCTGTGCAATTTCAATTATACTGATTGCAACTTACCTACCTTAGAGGAATCTTAAAACTTATGTATAGGTATTTGTAAAGGTTTATAAGGTTTCTGGATTAGAGCACTGAAAACATAGCAAAGTGTAGCTGAGTAATTTAGTAGGTACTAGTCATATGATGAGCCTTGCCCAACAACATTTCCACGTTGCAACAAACCTATTACCGCTGAAAAACGTAACATAATGACGTCAATAGCAATACAGATTCCAAAGTAATTGAATAAAGTAGTAGAAAGCAGTAGGCTTTCCAGACATTTGTGTGCCAGATGATCAAAAGCCACAAGCAGCAGCGTGGAACGAAGTGGAGTCTGGCTAGACTAAGTCTTTGTTCACAGTTTTGTTCAATTCAGTAGAGTTGAAAATCTGAACAGGATAAAATTCGAACAACCTTTATGTTGATCTACATATCTAGTGGCACTTAAAAGGTAAACAATGAAACCCTTACCGTTTCCGACCCTCTGGTATCCATTGAGAGTCCCCCATTGATTCTTAAAGTCCTCGCTGCAGATATTGAGTTCACTCGAGAATATCTTTTGGCTGATCAGTTTCTTTTGGTTTTTCGAGTCCGAATGAAATAAAGACACGAACTTGTGTAACGGACCCATTCTCAAAAATCTGACCCTAATCCACAAAGCGAATCGAAACCCAGAATTCAAAGTAATTAGTGAATACGTCAGCATATGTGGTAAACACGAACCACTGAACGTAAAACTTGAGTCAGTAGTTTTACATTTTTTTATTAATTTATCGTTAATTATGCCGGTTTAACGCGGGCAGGCAATTGCCTTAACAGTTCGGTTGGTTGTGACAGTCCGCCGCTCTTTTACCTATCGCCTGCGCTTGCGGCTTTCAAGTTGTGGAGGAACTGAAACCTGCTCGACGTGCATAAAGTGCACATTTGGTGACGCGGCTTTTGAAAATTTTATTTATATTGATTAGTTATATTGTTTTTTCTCGGTTTTCTTTATCTTTTTAAACGAATAGATGATAATGTGTGACTTCGAGCCCATACCTACACAGTTTTTGATGTAGTAACCTATTGCAAAAACATTATGAATTTTTGGTGACGCTGACGCGGCTTTTGAAAATTTTATTTCTATTGACTATTTGTATTGTTATTTCTCGGTTTTCTTTATCTTTTTAAACGAATAAATGATAATGTGTGACTTCGAGCCCATACCTACACAGTTTTTGATGTAGTAACCTATTGCAAAAACATTAAGAATTTTTGAATGCTACTCGTACTTTTCCGCCAGCGCCATTGTGTTCTGGATGTTTTCTATGTATACTGAGTAATGATCTACTTTTGTAATGAATTGTATTAGGTATCAGTTATCTATGAGTTACCCCTAACACAAGCTCTGTTTAGCTTGGGGCTAGATGATGTGGTGTGACTTATCTAGCATTATCCATATTAATATTATAAATTTTAAAGTAACTCTGTCTATCTGTTACCTTTTCACGCTTTTAAACAGGTGAACGGATCTTAATGAAATTTGGCAGGAAGGTAAATAGTATCGCAGGGACGGAAATAGGATACTTGAAAAGAGCGGGTGAAGCCGTGGGCAGCTGCTAGTTTATTATATATGGATAGGACTTCAAATGTGTTTTCATGAAACAAGAATAAAATTGTAAGCAGTTTTTGAACTCATCGATTCGCTACTCTCAAAATAAATAAATAATGCTGGACAATTCACACAATATATCTAGCCCCACAGATTTAGTTTATAAATCTGTGTCTAGCCCCAAGCTAAGCAGAGCTTGTGTTATGGGTACTAGATAACTGATATACATAATACTATACAATACATACATAGATATTTTTTTATACATAGAAAACGACCAGAACACTCGGAACAAATATCTACAGATCGTACAAACATTTGTCCCGAGGCGGGAATCGAACCCGCAACCTTCTGCGCCGCAGGCGGACCTTCGACCACCGCGCCACAGAGGTCGTCAAAAGATGCGTGTGATTATCTCACACCCCATCTGTTCCGTAAACGTAGATGTTTTCATACATTACCACACTAATTAGCTCTTCTCTGTGAACTCCATATAAATTTAACAATGGTTTCGAAACAACTAAAATATTTCAGTGTTCTTATGTAAATTCACATGAGATACATATATTTATACGTAATCTGTTGGGATTTTAAAACTGCTTATCTGAATTATTCAATTTGGATGGTTGTTTATGTTATGTAGGTAGGTAGGTACAGAAAACATAAAAACTGCACCATATATAAAACGTAGCATGATTTACTACATATTTGATATTTCTATTATTAAAATCGCAGACTATTAATAACATCCTATTAGCAAAAGAGCAATATTGTAGAGTCCTCTTCCTATCATAATATTAAACCCTGACGAGGCCTAAAAAAGTTATAAAATCACTTATCAATAATATATTGTAGCTAAAAAGAGCTACAATATATTATTATTTTTATTAAAGCTAGAAATATTCTGACTTAAGAGAGTGTGAACAGGGAAATAGAAAACACAGTTAGTGTATCAATGCATGCTTACTGGCTTTTGTTGGCTAATACAAAAAGGTGTTTATATCAACATTGCATGCATAATAAGCACCGATATTGTCGCTTCCGCAAAAAAATTCTTGCTTCGCTGTCTTCTATTAATATTCCCTCGTTGATAAACTTCTGGATTGATAAATGCATATACGCATAAATACCCAGTGTCTCTACCTCACCAAAGAAAAACATAAAAAAGTTATATCGTTGGCATGAACATTAAATCGTTTCGTATCAAAAGGACATTTAAGCAGAACGCCCTATTTGCAGAACGTCCTAAAAGCAAAACGCCATATTAGCATAACGTGGCTTTTGGGCAACATGACCTGCCCAAAAGCCGGAAGAGAAACTTTTGATATGCATCTTTATGTAAAATGCCATAAATAATGTGTTGCTTTAGGTCTACGAGCACTTATCCCTAGTGCTCGTAGCTTTAAGTATATGCACTGTCAGATCGTTTGGAACTAAACCTCTACTCTTGCTTTGAAATTCCTTGGCTAACCTGTTGCATAAACCACGTGAGAAAAAACACTGGTAGGGACTAGAGCAAATTACTGAACTACCATGCATGTACGCATCACTGTAGTTTCAGTGATGCGTAGTTGCGTGTTGTGTAGTTCACAATCACGCACCGCTTGCATGTTCACGGTAGATAAGACATTGCACCTCTGGAACTGCTATTCTTTATTGCATGGATGGTTCTGTTGTCTGATCGATTCGAGTCTAGAAAACCAGCAGTTTCAACTTGTAGACCAGAGGTGAAGCCTTTGAAAATGGTAAAAAGTGAAAAAAATAATAATATGAAACCCATTGGAAAAGGAAGAGAATATCACAAAAATTAGAGGAAAAGTAATTTACGGGCGATCTGAGGTCAGGGTAAGTACTAGGGTAAAAAACGGTTTATCTCGATTTCCGGCAAAACTCCCTTCCACCTCCCGACCTCAGGTCGCCCGTAAATTATTTTCCTTTAATTTTTGTTATATTCTCTTCCTTTTCCAATAGGTTTCAACTTACTATTTTCTTTTTGTTTCAAAAATTATCGACCCTGGTCTATTGGTTCAGAAGCCATTTTGGGAATTGATGTTACCCGCGAGTTTATAGGCACTTATCTTAATATTGTTTATAGGTTACTTTGCTACCAACCATAACCTGAGTGGAATCGTCAATACGTAAACATACGGTTCGTCTTTGTCACTAACTAAGGAAAATTTCAAATGAGTTGATTTTCCTACAAACACCCTCTACCGGAGAATAAACGTATTAGACAACTAGCTCGCACGATGCCGCCGGTGCGTCTTTATTAAGCAGTGCGGTTCGTATTCAAGTTAAACCGTGATACCCCTCAAAACGTCAGATGGCAGCACGTTGTAGTACCGACGCATACCGCTAGATGGCGGCACGTAGCACTTTTAACTCTTACCAAACTATACCAAATCTAGCTAGTAAAACGAATTTTCTATGGACGATAGAAATATGATAATAAAATATAGACTGACCTTTATTCGTAGGTAAAGTGGTAGGTCTCTGTGCAGGTACACGGTGTGCTGGAGGCTTACGTGGTGACGGTGACGGAGGTGCAAGGGAGTTGTTTCGAGCCCGCACCGCCACAGGCGAAGAAAACAGCTTCTGGACGGTGCCATTCTTTTTCACTAGAAATAACGAAAAAATATTAAATACCTAGTGAAAAGGAAACTTAGCTTGCAAAAGAGAAGGAAACAATATGTCCTGATAGGTCAACGTGGATTAAAATAATCTTTCTCTACATGGGGTAAATAATTGAGGGAGTCTATATTACATTTATACGCTATATAAAAGGTATAGAGGCCGCAGTGGTGACATACCCCGTTGCCAAAAAACTTTTCCTAACTTTTTATCAAGGCTAGTAAGTATCCCTCCTGGGCCCCAATCCGGACGAGAGAAACTAGGCTTTACCTACTGAGACAAGCGTATTGCCGAGTCAATGCCAGGAACCATTATTCATGCCAATATCCACAGCGTTGAAAATGTAAATGCACTACTACCACTCAAAATACTAGTTGTCGTCTAGCTTGAAGGTCTCGAATATTAGCATGCCGTTTGGCACATTGAACCAGTTCTTTGACACAGATTTTAAGGACCCGTTTGTAGACGCCATTGTTTAGATGTACCGAACTCGGTTTTGCGTAATAATTACGAAACACGTGTAGGTTCAATCGTTTAGCATTGAGACAAATTGGAAGATTAAGTTTTGTTACTAAATTTAAACAACTTTTGCCTGTATATGCTTTGCAGCTACATGTATGTAGTATTAAGAGAAAATTATATTATCGAGCATAATCAATAAATCAACCATTAATAATTATCAAGCAAGTACCCTCCCACTTGCTTGATAATTATTATTAATGGTTACATTTTCTCTTATGAATAAAATTTGACTTGTCGAAGTGCTTAATTTGTACTAAAGAAATAAAGTTATTGACTTTTAGACTCTACCAAATGTACCTGTTTTTGCTAATACAGTACTAATATCGATTGAGAGCAGTGTGAGAAACTATCCACCTGCATCATATATCTTGTAGCCACGTTCATATAGGTAGTCATTTAATACTACATACATATAGCTGCTTACCCTGACCTTTTGTGTAATCTTTAATTATAAACGCTGTCTTTTTAATACCTTTTCCTTATTCCTTAAATATTACCAAGTTCTCTTAAGTATCTGTCACTGAAAAGGAAATCTCCAAAATCAAACAATTAATAACTGATTTGGTTATTAAAGTATTATCAAGACAGTCTTAATTCTAAGACCCAGCTATGTGATCAGAGTTGAAACAACTATTTTTTTCGTATCTATTCTTTAAAAAATATTTCGCATACTAAGATTACATTTGAGCTGTAATACCTTCTAACCTTTCCTAACTGTAGGTAACCTTAGTTCACATAGTTAAAGACTCTGTTCAACAGACTCTGTTGAGATTGTAACGGCACATCGAGCACGTTAGGAATAATTAACAGCGAATTAGTTGTGCTAAAATAGGGACCACTGGTCTTTTATAGGCCCTTCACTATCTTCGTGTTACATTCTCGTAGTAGGTAGGTCCTGCGCAAGTTAAATGCCTAGGTACTTTATGGAAAGCGTTAATGTGCGCGTAGGGAATCGCTTCTAAACTAATTGTAATTACTGATTTTGTCCTCCTTATTGAGATTAAGGCCCGCTTTATAAAAGCTTGCTCAGTTATCGATCTTTGTTTGCGATTTTGTATGGCAAAAGCATTACTCAAGTGTACGTAGATAGATGCCTGAACATGGTTTCATAATATGGTCGTAAATGTTAGTGTCTTTTTCAAGACTTTCAACACTTTTCTTCGTTTTAATTCGTCAAGTAATAAAATTATTCAAAATTTACCTAACGGGTTGAAACAATTTTTTCACCTCAACTTAAATTCAGAAATTAATGAACCAATCGGAAAACTCTGTATAAAAAAAAATATGAAGTCATTTGCAATTGATATCCAACAACCGAATATTATTATTCGTATTCGAAAATCAAACGTGTTATACGCGTAAATTCGCATTTGATATCAAAGCATTCCTAAAAGAAAATCCGGGATAAAGGCTGTATCTCAGCTGTACGGTACTCAATATAACACAATCTGTGGTAGTATGACTCACCTAGCGAGGGCGGGGGCTGGGGCGGCGAGGCCGGAGGGCGGGCGGGGGTGCACGGCGTGGGGGCGCTCTCCCGCTTCTTGCCATTTCCTGGAACAGAGGCGTTCAGTCATGTCTTACGTCCGTTATACAATTTGTTAAATGAAGCTACGAGTATAATTATGTTCGTTCAAGGTCAATTCATTAGGTAAAAGGTTTATAAGGTTTTTGCAGTGTTTGCTTTTTGTCGGCTTCTAGTGATAAATATAGTAGGTTTTACAGGTTTTTTAGAGTTTAACTAAGTAGGTACCTATAATTATTTCAGGAATGGAAAATAATCAGGCAATGAGCAGCTTCGTCGATTACCTGATTAACTATGAAACTTCTGTCAAAAACGTCAATTTAAATGTAATTGTTTGATTATCTTTTTGAAAAACACAAGCGTAAAAATATTTTTAAGGGCTATACACAAAATCAACCTGATAAACACGTAAGTAAGCAGCCCTTGCTATTCTTCACAGTTCACTATACCTTTAAATCTGCACAGTTTCTTCAACCTCTTAATATCACAACACCAAATGTTCATTATCTGCACCTCGATCTGATACCGTGAGAACAAACCGGTGTACTGAAGATAACAAAAAATCAGGGAGATTTGATTTATCGCATCACTTGTCGTCACAAAAATACACAATGGCTGGTATTCAGCAAACAAGAAAACAGTAGATACCTAGGTATCTTTTGCGTCTAATAACAATTTGCGAGAGTCGAAGCAAGAATTTTGTACCACATAAAAGCAATGAAAAATTAAAATGTTTTTAAGTGACAATACAATACAATACAATACACTTTATTGCACACCAAAAAATACAAAAGAAAAGAATACAGGAAAAGATAGATAATAGAGTTGCACAATGGGCGGCCTTATCGCTAAGAGCGATCTCTTCCAGACAACCTTGGGATGGACACGAAGCAGTTGTACTCGTATAGACGGTGGCGTATTATTTAAATATACAATACATACAAAATATATATATAATACTAAAATACATATAATATAAGATACATATTAATAATACATACAAACTTTATAAAAAAGATGTAAAGTAAAAACGAAATTAATTAGAAATTAATGACTAAAGAAAGATAGTGTTGGAAGACCATGTTCTTAAATACAGGGAGAGACTGCGTGTCTGATATTAGTAGGTAAGTGACGTTTTTATATTGTGGTTGCAAAAGCCGGTCACTGAAGAAAGACGACGAAAACAAACTATGAATTTGCGAAAGGGAAATGTAAATAAGTATGCTTGGAATAAAACGTAAGACAAGGTATAATCAGAGATGAAACAAAACCCAGGTACGATCCCTAAAATGGAATTGCGCTGGGGACATGTGCAGGATAGAAAAGAATCGCCCTTTCTGATTCTACTCTCCGTTGCTTGGGCCAACGAAATGACAGGAAAATATCTAGAGGTCGACCGGAGAAGAGATGGCAAGACAGAGGCCTACGCCAAAAACGGCGACTACTTATAAAACAAATTCACTTGCAAAAGAATCATCACTATGAAGGTACTTAAATAAACGTTCATTCATTTTCTACCTAAATATTTAGTTACATAAGTTAGTAGAGAAATAAAGGATAATTTGATTTATTTATTTTATTATGGATTAGGGCAACGCAGGGTTAACCGCCACATTGGTAACACGTGCCAACCAATCGGCTGGAAATACTAACTTCTGACACCAAAATTAGAGTTTTGATGGATGATTTTACCAGAAACACACAACTGTCATCTAATTTTACTCAAAAACCATGTCTGTACTTTATGTAGTTGCTACATCCTCTATTCGTTTTTGAATTACAGACACCTGTATGTAACCACTTCTTATATGGTCATGATTATGATAGATAGAGATATAATAGCGTTTTTTAATAACAATCAGGAGGAAACGGCCAATTCATTGTACAATTGTACATACATGCATTACGTTCTTTTTTGTCGTGTTTGTCAAATGAATTCATCCATGTTTGGTATATAGAAAATTAGAAACCCACAAAAACTTGTACCTAAAAAATCACAAAACAGTATGAAACTCGTATCATGTTTACGGTGAGACCGGTTATTCCCAGTAGTCGTAGTAATTCTGTGCTGTAGTTCTGTACAGAACTACTGGGACAACTTTTGGTTACGGCTATGAAATTCAGTGAATGTCAAAAATGACAGGAGGACGAAAAATTATAAAAAAGTCACATATACAGGAGACGTCAAGAGACGGGTTATGTTTTTCGAGTGTTTTTAGGTGAAAGGCAACCATCTCTTATTACCTCGAGGCATTATTTATGTTAAATAAGGTATCGAAATACTCGTTTGAACTCTTTTTGGATCTCAGCTACATTTTGTAGGACTTTGCCCTCAAATTTTGCGAAAAAATTAAAAAGCGGGGACCACCGTCTTGGTTTTTACAGTTTTCAATTAATTACTAAAAAAACTATAAATTTACTTAGGTACTAAGTAAAAATACATAAAACATCTACATTAACAAAGAAAGCAACAGTCAAAAAGGGAGTCTGCAACAATCTGCAGTTAGCTCACAGCCGGTTTTTCATCCACTTGTTATGTGACAATAGTTTAAACTTTTTGTTAACCTCTAGTGTTTTTACTTGTGTACGGATAAACCAAGACTTGGTTCGTATAACAAACAAACAAAACTTAATCAAGATAATTGCTATAATAGTGCTTTTTATATGTAGTCTCTCTGCGTAAAGCTCAATTTTGTATTTTGTACGAACCAAGTCTCAAAATCGTTTTACGCAGAGGGACTACACACTCCTATACAATAACATACATTGTTTGTGACTACCCAATTTTAATTTGTTTCGATTATTTGATTGTATTTTTTATTAAACTAATAAACTAAACTTCTCTCGTTCTCAGGAATACACGAAATGTAGTTTGGTTATAGTCGAAGTTAACTAGACCTTTTATTATAAAGAAAGTGAACTATAATCCGGATTGCATTGAGCAGGCTTCAGCGAGCACGCATGTGGACATCATAAATCTAATTTGCCATTGACTAGTTTATTTAAAAAATGTCCTAATGTAGAATAACACTAATTACTCTGACTTCGTTTAATTTTTAAACTGACAGCTACTTCAATTTTCTTATATTTTACACTAACAGCGCCTCGCGGTTTCACCCGCGTAGTTCCCGTTCCCGTGGGAATTCCGGGATAAAAAGTAGCCTATGTCCTATTCCAGACTATAATCTATCTCTGTGCCAAATTTCATTCAGATCCGTTCAGCCGTTCTGGCGTGATAAAGGAACAAACATCCATCCATCTATCTATCCATCCATCCATCTAAACTTTCACGTTTATAATATTAGTGAGATTACATTATATTTTACATTACATTACATAACAAAACAACATTTTGCTTCAAATTTAGTACCATAAAAATTGTGTGAGGATTAGCTCGGCACACATTCGAAATTTGAAAAAAATCGAAAGGGAACTCTAAAATCGTCTATGTTAAACCACAGATAAAAATAATATACTATAAATAATCTCTATGATAAAGTATATTAGGTATTTATTGTAGTATAATATTTATACACACACTGATACAAATAATATAATGATATATATTATTATATCTGTGGTTTTTTTGAGCTACCTGAAAATGGTTTGGATGCCAATTAGTTCAACATCACTTGATTTCCTAGTTGTTATTTGAATTTTCTGACGTGTCCAAGAGGTCCTAATGGTCTAGAGGAAATAAAGCACTTCGATATGGGGTGTAGATTAGATGCAATTATATCTTCAAATAATCTTGACTGAAACTTAGTTTTATATTTCGCGAAATCAACGACACAGAATGGCACCAAGTTTATCCAAAAAAAATAGGTATGCTGGTCGAAAGCAACTTTGCAAAGAGTAAAAAGAAAAAAAAAACTTAAATCACTTGTGAATGTACTAATAGCAATTTCCCCGACATAATGGCCTCGGAGTGAATCATGTCATTCACAGTTTTATTGTTCAACTTTCATGGACTAAACATCTTAAAGATGCTATTATCAAAATGTTAGCTCTTGTTTTCTTTTAAAATGGTTTTCAGTTTTATAACCTTTTTATTACAACATTTACAACCGCGAAAGAGTAGGTAGACCAGGGATAGGGTGTTGACAAAAACTCTGCAACTCAAGATGTTTGAAAATACACCGATATGCCAACGTAATATAAAGTCTACGTCCTACGCTGCTGATATCCAGAGCCCTCGTCGAGTTAAACTCAATTCAAATCGTTTACCTATTAAAAAACCAGACGTAACAAAACAATACAAATTTCAATACGTTACAACTAGGATTGACATCTACTTACTAGGTACACCATTAAATGGTCTCGCAAGACTAAAAATAAGAATAGACGTAATAGAAACACAAAGTTCCCTAGAAAGAAAAAGACCACCCAATGGAGTTAAACGACAAAAACCCGCAGAACCAACAATCATATAACTTTGCATCTAAATAAGATACTCTTTCACTTACCTCTAGCACCAAAAGAACCGAACCTCTCTCGGTTGACGGCGATCTTGTACTTCTTTTCGCTCGGCACTGGCAGTTTCGACGAGTACTTCTCAGAACTGCTCCTGTACAGCTTTTCTTTAGACCCGTGTGCCCCCATCTTTGTTCTCTTCATATATTCCAGGACATTTTATGCGACATTAGGAACATTTTCTCTTCGTACACTTCAGAACATGACTATAGAGCCATTAAATTCCATCACTGTTAATCACATCACAATAGTTGTTTATTGAAATTTTATACTGTTCGTCATTTCTTAAGAATCATTCATTGAAACAACAATAACAAAGTCTCTGTTAATATGTGATGTTGTGAAATATGTCAGGTTTGATTGTAAAGGTAAGTTTAGTGACAATTTGAGTTTCAGGAGCATGAAAAGATTTTGATCGCTTATCAACAACTATCGTCAAAAGTGAATATGAACAAGATATTCGCAAGCGAAGATGTTTGTTCGTAGAAATAGTTTCCGATGAAATTTTAAAATGTGTCTACTAAATGCTTCATCTTTGTTTGCAGTATAACTACCCTAGTTCAAAGTGCTACTACAGTTTGTGCTGTGCCTATACCTGATTATTTTGACGATGTGAAACCGATATCAAATGGCACTTAAACTAATGAAACCTTATTAAGCTCTCACACGTGTTATTGTACTGAGCGGTCAACAAAGCCCATTCGCTGATATAATTATTGCAAAGTACAGTCTATTTCTGTAGTCGACTCACTAACAACCATTCTTACGCGACCCTCACTCCTCTTTAGGTAACTAAGATTTTGAATAGAACAACCGTAAAGACAGGGCTCTTAACAATCTGGTGGTTTCACGCATTAGCATCTTCTTTCAAAAGGATTTTGAAGCTCAGTTAAATTTGTCATTCAGTAACATAATTGCAAGAAATGTTTTGCAACTATAATTCATCGTCGTCAAGAACTCAACATTGCTTTGATGAACCACTTTAGTAGTTTAGTGACGAGTCGCATAAGATTTGTTGTTTGAACTTTCATGCATTTTACTAAAAACAAATCTAATCAACTGCATCGACATAGGAAGCAAAAACCTGTAAACGTTGCAGTCAATCGACGGCTTCATTTCCGGTCGGAGATAGCTTTTCCGTGACTCCGGTAAAAATAACGCAACTCCGTGAAAATTAATTGGTTATAAAAGTGAATTCGTATTCTATTTTAAACGTGTAATATGTCAATAAAGAATGACCGAATAAAATAAAACATAGTATTTTGACACACTACTATTGGCATCTACGCGTATACGCTAATCATGTCCTAATGCTTTACCGATTCGATTTTTTATGACAATCGATTTTGATTATGAAGAAGTTGTAATCGATAATGCCATTGTTGCTCCACATTTTGTATTATTTTACAAACTTTTCTCAGGCGTCTAAGGCCCGTATTATGAAAGCTTGCTCAGTCGACGATCTATGCCCAAGTGTCCAAGAGTCCTGAAGGTCTAAAGAAAATAAAGAACTTTGAGTTTTGAGTTGAGTCTTTTGAGATTATGCTTGAGTAATGTCTTCTATGGCATTAACGTCACTCAAGCATATATCTATGACTGAGCAAGCTTTCATAATACGGACCTAAATGACTTTATTTTTGGAATCAGAATATTTTCTATAATACAATCATCATCATCAGCCTATAGTAGTCAAAAATCATCTAGAATAATCTTCGTTACATACTATAACAGGTTCGATAAAAATTGCAACTTTTGTAGGTAAGTATCCACATATTTGGAGTCGCTAGATTCGCATTTCTATCTGTCAAAAGTAACTGTGTCTGTGAAGTACTTCATTCTGTTTCTTTCACTCACCAGTCAACAAAAAGGGAACTCCATATTCGTGTTTAAGCTAAACAAAATATTTATCCTACAAATACTAAAATCAAAAATCATCAAAAATCCTAAAAATACAAATTAGAATTAATATTACTTTGTAGTATTTTGCTGACGCTACACTAAACCAATAAGTGTATTCGTATCGCTCAACAGCTCCTTAAAATAAAGAGGAACAAGATACGCGCCCAGTTTGGTTTCTTTATTATTAGCAGTCGCTAATTGATCCCGATTTAGATAACTCGATGTAATCCATCAAATTTAAGTGCTACTGTGATTTTGGAACACAGTTAGTAGCAGTTTCGGTGACAACTTATTGAAATTAATTGTTTTTGAGAATATTAAAAGAAGTATTTAATGTAGGTATACCTACCATCCAACATTCTGTCATTCTGTCTGATGTTGGATGCGGCAAGCTGAAGACAGGGCGCTATGGCGCTCATTAGGGGAGGCCTATGTCCAGCAGTGGACTGATATAGGCTGATGATGATGATGATTCTGTCAAACAGCGATAATTATACCATTAGAATACAAAAAAAGCCCATTTACCAATATTAAGTGTCGATTCGCACTAAGAGATAATCTTTTATGCTTAAAAGAGGTACAAATACTTTAAATAATTTAGATAAGTATACTACTTTCTCTGAAGAGAGCAGAAAGTTCAAAGCCGAGGTGTTTTTCACGTAGCTGCTAAAGTCAAAAACAAAACGCTTGACCAAATTTAAATGTATGATGCAAAAGAGAACAAGTGGAGTCGTAATCCAAGTTTAGCATTAATAGGTTGTTTAGTCACATGCAGAAACTTGCACACACAGTAATGATTTAAAACAGTAACAGTAGGTACTCTACTTATTCCAAGAGAAGCTATTCTCGTGGGTATGTCTTTCAGGGTTAAATAACTTGGGCACGGGCTGTCCCTTACGATGTGCCAGTATTTTATATGTTACAGTTGTAGATATATTTAGCTCATGGACATAAATGTTTTCTAGCGACGACGCGCAGTCCAAATCAAATAGAATCAGGTTGATATCCGATTTTGTAACTTTTGTTTGACAACATTTTGGTGAGTTTGGTTTTATGATTCAATGTAGATGAAGATAGAACGAAAATGAAATCTCGTACTTTGTAAAAGTGACATTTGGTTATTAAAGTCACAGTGGTTTCCTTGAAGGGACTATGAAAGGTACTAACTACATTGAAAACAATTTACTAACATCACAAAGGTAAAACTGTTAATCATCATTATCATCATCATCAGCCTATATCAGTCTACTGCTGGACATAGGCCTCCCCTAATGAGAGCCATAATTAAAAAGCATTACAAAGATGTTTTTGTCTGTGTGTGTAGTTCTGTAATGTCTATTCAATACACAGTCTATTCCTTTACCAGAATTTAATAAAAAAACATAGAAGTCAATTACTCCAAAATCTTTACCTTGAAAATATTTAAGAAAATATGTTTCACGAGAGCCAGTCCAGTCCATATTTACACGCGAATGCCTCTCAAACCATGGACTAACAACCACACACGACTCTGTTATCAAGATTTTGTCTAATGATTACTGATTTTACAAGAATCAACAGCGCGTGGTAGATTATACGATGAAGTAAGTATACAATAAGTATACTTCGCAACGACATGCATGCGGGCGTTGAGTATGCAGGGACCTTTATTTTGAAACCTTTAGATTTTATCTTTATAACGAACGAAATAACCAAATTTTTTATTCACGTTGGTGTTGGGAACCGACCGAGTTTTCATGATATTAGTCAACGGGCATATTATTTATATTATTAAAACTTCTGTTTTAATAGCACTTACGATAGAAGTTTTTAAAATGGAAGACTGATAAAACACAAATTAGTACTATGAAGTAAGTACTTGACTTACCTAGTACTTACTTTATGGTTTGAGTGTTCTCTAGAAAAAATGCTTATGAGATGATGTAACGATGACATTAGGTATGTCTGATACCTAGAACTGAGATCAATTTTTTTGGTGTATGTAAAAGTAACGGTTCACAATCTAATAAATAGGTAGGCAGGTACTGAGGAAATTAAAGGTTATCCTAAAGGCCAAATGTTATTTAAAATGTTAATAAATATAATAATTATAAAAATTATAAAAATAATTAATGTATTTAGTAAATAAACCTAAATACTAGGTACCTCTAAAAAATGTATATATACAATGCTCACAAATATTCAAATCAAATCCAAACAACATCTCGTAGGTAGGCAATTATTACACGTGACACGTTGGAAATTACTCTATAAAACGATCAGTTGAAAAAAAATAGAAATCATTAATCTGCTTGTGATGCAATAGATCAAATGTTACGGAAGAACAATTGTAAAGATGGCCATGGGACAGTCGCAAGAAGGTTCAATCGACACTTGAATGCTCACTGAATGTAAATAAACAGAGAGTTTGTAGAAACTGATGGACGCCTGATACATCTCGAAGCTCAAATTAATCAAGTTAAAAGGTTAGCTTTCAGATTAAAGTACCTTGACAGTAAGTAAATACCATTGACGATTCAGATGAAGGGACTTTCACGACGCAATTTTTTTTCGTGGTGCCCGAATTAGCGAGAAATGTTTAAAAAAAATGCTCTAGATGATCCAGATTATGATACAATATTTAGTTCTACAAGTAAACATGAAAAAACAAGTAAGAAAAGACAATTAACGCATAAATAAATCACTGTCTAGTATAACGAGCAAGATATAAGCATCATTCTATGCATACAAAATACAGGACACACAGGTCGAGTGGTAGGTACGAGTACATCGACGAAAATAATCGTAAAATCGCGTAACTGAGACAACAATCTGATGTCATTGACATGCTTGAATCCCGAGGTACTAAATGCTATATCAACATGATTACACGCAATCGTGGTTACTTTATTATTTTGCAAACATGCAAAAAGCAAAACAATCGATATGCCAAAAAAAATTACTAGCGTATGTTCGCAGAATGTCAACTCAGTACCCATACTTGTTTACGTTACGCTCCAAATGTCTCTAAAAATAAAGTATGCGACCTCAATCTTGGACTCACCCATGAAAGAAGTCCGTAGGTGCGCACGAGTGGCCCCCGAGCGGAAGCGACCCGTCCTGCGCAACGATATTAGAACTACTATTCCGATGACATAAGTTCAGGTATCCAGTTTTCAGCCTCGCTGGTTAACAGGACCGAGAAGTCGATCATGCGAGTCGGAATGATCTTAAACATTGGAGCTGATACGGATTTAGGTTTATGATTAGTTGTTAGGGGCGTTTTACTCCGTGTGAATACTAAGTATTTAAATGTTTATGTTTACATACGCTGATCAGATCAATCAACGCCAGTTTGATAGACACTTTTGACTAACAATGGCGATCATCGGATAGCCATTGTGCCATTGTGACTCAAATAGCAACCGTATACCTAGCCAGAAATCTTACTTTTTACCCGACTACCAACAGGGGAGGGTTATGAGGTTAGCACCCTATGTTTGTATGTTTGTATGTTTGTATGTTTGTATGTTTGTATGTATGTGGCCGATTTCTTTGTTCCCACGTAGCGCTGAAACTACTGGTTCGATTTCAACAAATTATGTATCGATTGATTCGTCTCAATACCCCGATGGTTATAGGCTATAGGATTTAGGGCTCCGACCCCGAATAAGCCTTCAAAACGCGTATTAAAGTTTAGGTAGCCGCAGGCTGCAGGCCCCATAGAGAAAAATTACAATACCTACTTTTTTTTTTTTTTACCTATTTTCATTTTCAACTCTATGCCTATCAAATATGACCGGTACGTCATTCTATTATTCTATGTAAATGTTTCAAACTTTTATAACTTTCACGTAGTCGGGTTGTAGTTTTTAACTTTATCTTGTTGATGCAGATAACACAGCTATTTTGATTGCAGACAGAGTGATAATTGTGAACTTGCGATACATTTAAATGACATTGAAACTTCATCATTGATAAATTATTATTTTTGACTTTTCTTGCCACTTATTCATATTTTCTGGTGATTATACCTAGGTGTAGTTAGGTATACCTGAATCATAAGTATAGGCCCTCGTAAAATATACCGCACGTACAACGTAGACTTGTTAGGCCATTGGCTCTTTAATAGGAGAAATATCGCGTGTATAGGATCTGATTATGTGTGTACATTTTGTTTTGAGTCATAAAGCCGCTTAGAAGTTGAAAGTAGATTCATTTTCATAAATGACTAAGCAGAAAGAAACTCGAAAGTTGTTGACGAAAGGTTTCCTATCCTAACCTAATAAATTTTCATACGAATAACCTCAACTACGAACTTTGATTTATATAAAGGAAAAGCAAATATTTTTATTATAGCTAGTCATAATTCATTTCTACTGATAAACAACAATATTTTATAATAGCATGCATTAGTAATCTCATAATAAACACGTCATGGATATTCAGAATGAGGTCAGCGGCACTGCAGTTGAGGGAATTTCGTAACGTAAACCAAACGTGGAGACTGGACTAGTGCCAATAATTGCAACCACCATGGTGTGTTCATTAATGATACTGTATTCAGTTAGTCAAACCATTTTAAATATCTTCATCATATTTCACAGCACACCATGGTATACTAACTTATCTTACAGGTGGGTGTAGTAGGAATCACTATTGTAACAGAAGTCTATCATATAGGATATATATCAGATGGAGGCTTTCCTCTTTTATCGTCATTTTTTTGTTCTGTGCTTTACGCATTCAGCAATTGCCCACGATTACCATCAATTCCAAATAACAGTTGTTCACTTAATAATCATTTACTTAACATGAACCCATAGAAGTTGCCAATGTTGCCATATTGAATTGATCCATTATTGAAGTTAATTTTACGTTATAGGCTGGATTTGATTTCCAAAGCTCCAATTCGAACCATCAGTCAACGACCTTGTGCTTCTAAAATGATTTGGAACTCTATGCCACACAATATTCGATACATATTTCTTTCAGAACTACGACTGCATAGATATGCTTACGTATAGGAGCGTCCAATACAGGATCGGCGGGATTAAATCACAGGACATATTCATGTATATTAGCATAACATCCGGAGTCTGATTGACCCGTTCGTCTGCATTGCTGGTACGCAGATAACTGGATACTTGCTAATTACAGTGTCAACAGTGTAATAAATAGTGAAAGATGGTGTGAAGAAATTACCCAAGCAGCATCACAAGCTGTATAACAGCTGTATTAAAGTTCGTTTGTACTCTTAATGCTGTATTACTTGCTGCATAAAGGCTGTATAAGCGCTTATACAGCGCTTATGCAGCTAAAATGGGCACAAATTATACAGCGTTTTGTGTTATATTAGCTGTACAGTAGCTGTATAAGCATAAAATAGGCTGCATAATAGCTCTGCCGCCATAATCGAAAAGGGCGCATCTAACATTTTTTCCAAAATTGAGTTATATATACCACCGTGATCAGCAAAAAAAGGTGCATCTAATGGTAAAACGCATTTCTTCCTAGCACTTTCCTACAAAAAGTTAACGTTAAGCAAAAGGGCGCATTTACATGTATTTTTATCTTGGTACTAGTATGATAGGACGTATTTTCGATGTACAAAGACAAAAAGACTTATTTGTGTATAAGCGCCTCCTGAGCTATTTTAAATTAGATCAGTTAAATAAAAGAAAAGACGCATTCGTATCATTTTTCTATGAAGCATATTTAATAGGGCGCATCTGATAGATGCGTTTTTTTTCTTTACATTTATAGAATTTAACGGATACGGTCATACATAGTCGAAAAGACGTTTGTGCGCACAAGCGCCCTTTTGTCCAAAATGTCTGGCTAATAGCGGGATGCGCGGGGCAGGGTTCTCTAGTAAATGATTTAGTTGCGCCCGAGAGGCAGTCGAGTGGTCGGTGCGTACGTGTAATGTGTGGGCCAATTCCGGTGAGTAGTTATTTACGTATTTTTGTAAGTAGGTAAATAACAGTTAGTCCAGCAGAGTTATTTTAAAACAGTGTTTTAATAAAGCGTGTTTCATCACGTTCAAACTAACTTTTTTCTATTTTGAATACTATTGATTTCGTATATAAAGCGTTAAGGTGTAGGTATTCCTTAGGCTAGGTACGCGCGATATTATACCCGATATTATATAAAGCTAGATTACCATTGACTGACTGACTGACTGACATGATTGTTCTCCATGATGGTGGAGGGGGAGGTATGGTTTTTTTAAACGTATAGAAGAAACGTATAGGAGGTGCAGTGAGGACCTCGAGAAAATTCCGTTTTTTTGAAATTTCCCCCCCTTCTGTCCCCTTCCATGGGGGGCTCCAAGGGGAATTGATTTTCATGATTTCTTTTATGGGGGGTGTATAGAGGGGGGGGGGGGGGGCAAACAGTTTTTAATGTAAGTGTGTGTAGTCTAAAATTTATGAGGAAATTTTTTTGAACCCCACGCCCCCCTTAAGCCCCTCCTTTTGTGATTGCTACTGGAAGTCGTCAAGCAAGAGGGGTTTTGATTACGGGATCGTATAGAGGATTAGGTGTCGAGTTGGAAGAAAAAAAATGAACCCCCTTCGAACCCCATTTTTGACCCCCCTTTTGTATCTACGAAACGGTTCGACTTGGATGATTTTTTTTCACAATCATGTAGGGGATTACAAATAGTTTTCAAATTAAAGATCAAAGACAAGAAAAGATGAAATCAAAGACTTGTGGGCGTTGTTAAGTTATAAACATGACTATATAATAGTCATTTAAAAATTCTCATTTAAGTTTGTGAATAATAAAGACTGATTAAATGAATAAAGGCTGATTAATATGTTAAAATCTTATATAGTAGTATACAGTTATTTCTAGAAGATTACTTAAAGTATAATAAAAGCTTTGTTTCTTGTAAAGACTCAATAAGAACTCAAATATCATAGTACATAGTATATATTATATATAATGTAATAATTAGTATATTATATAGTTTTTCAATTCTAGTAGTAGAGCAAATTCTGTGTCAAGATCTCAACAAGTTAACCACGTTCAATTAATAATTACTAGTTTTTTAAGTTTCACATTTTCCTTTTTAATAAATAATACTGTTCAACTAAATTTGTCTTTTATTTTCCATACACTTCTATTTAAAAGTATATTTAGTTTCTTTATATCAGTTTTTTTATTTTACTTAAGTACCTCTGGAGTATCTCACGTTTTTACATCAGGAGTAATAAATATTAATCATTCTGCTTTTATTAAATATAATTAATAACTAAGAAAACGTATTTTTTCTTCATGATGATGAGAAGTAAAATCCACTAAATACAAAGAAAAGTAGTAGTATGATATCATTACATAGTTGGAAAGACGTATCTGTGTATATGCGTCTTTTGAACCAAGGATTAAGTATTTTTCTGGATTTTTTGTGCTAAGAAAAAAAGGAAATTAAGAAATAACTATTTAAATAACAATAATAAAAATAAAATAAAAAATACATCCTGATCTTACAACACTACAACATCTACCTGCATTTATAAAAAATTAGAATATATCGTAGTTTAGAGACAGCATGCATTTGTTTATTTTTTAACTTTAAGATTTTTTTTCTCGATTTCATGTAACACGTACATGCGCCCTTTTCAATTATGGGGGCAGAGCTGTTTTGCAGCTGTACTATGGTGTAAGAGGAAACCAATACACTCCAATTACTAGAATAGAATATAGAATAGAATATAATTTATTTTGTTAGAAGACTTACACATACTTACACTAAAATACACAATAAACTTAGAATAACATACAAAAAATGTAAGCCCTGTAACAAAATGGCTCTGCCTCAGCATGAGTTGGTTGACTAGCAAGCTAGCAACCAACGCTGGTCTTCCGTCAGAGCCACTTGTTGGCTTTACGGACTAACTACTCAAACATACAAGAAAAATAGACAAATATAAAAAACTATCAATATAAAAATAAAAAAACAAATGCTACATTGTAACACACTTGTGCAGCTTTACGCTGTCTGTCTGTTGAACAGAGTTACAAAAGAATTAAAACGAAACAGAAGATATATTTTAATGATGGCGTTCAATTATAACAGCTGTATTGATCAAAGTGACATTTTATTATAAACGCTTTGTGTTTAAAGATTTGGAGATTCGATAGGCGCAGGATACAGTGCATTATCGTGCAAAAATAAATTTATTGTGGTCATATACATGTTTTGTGATAAAAAATAAACGCGCCCGCAAAATAACCAGGGAAGAGATATTAAATAAGGTAAGTAAATATGGTTTTTATAGGTTAGAATTTAAAAATGTTTGAATTAATGGACGTAGAGCCTCATTGGTGCATAGTAGGTTATTGGACAAACTGAAAATATTGATAAACATAAAAACATTAGTCTAATTTTTATGTAATCATGATCGTAATCTTCGATTGGTAATTGATAAAATGGCGACAATTTGCTAAGCAGCTTAGATTCTATTTTGATGGTCTTATAGCATTAATAGCTGTACTATGTAGGTAATGGATACTAGTATTCAGCTTTAAGCTGTTGAAGGGCTGTATAAACGAATAAATTTACTATTAATGCTGCATAGCAGTGTTTAGAACATAACCTGTAACTCTTTTTAGGGATACGTAATATAAAGTGAAAAACCAAAATGCACTGCGAGATCACATCACGTTTTCGAAAATAAAGTAAGTAATAAAGTTATTTTCTAGAAATTTCAAAGCAATTATTGTAGATTTGCGTCCTAGAATTTGTAAAGAAATAAATAAAGTAAATATTTGTACTAAATTATGTTTTTTCTTCGTTCTTGGTATTTATTTATTCCGTGTATATTATCTATTTTATGAAGTATTTTTATATTAATTTATGTTTCTACTTGCTTATGAATATTTAATAATTATTATTACCTATGTATTATGTTGTATACACCCCTGCCTTTCTTAAATTTTCAAATTTCTTTCCATCCAAAGGTTGCCTGGAAGAAATAGCTGCTAAGCGATAAGGCCGCCCATTGTACTATTATGTTTAATGTTTATATCTGTTTTGTTTTAGCTTTATATTATTATATTAACTCATTTATTTTAGATCACAAGTCGAATCCATAACAAAATACAAATTTATAAAATGTCACTTAAAATTATTACACAATAAAACCAAACAAAATATAATTAAATTTAACTAGAAATAAGATTAAATAATAAAAAAATATATATAAAAAAAAATAGAAAAAATAAAAATTTATAATAAAAAAAAAATTATAAAAAAATAAAATAATAATAATAAAAATTCTAAAAAAAATTAAAAAAAAATATATAAAAAAAATAATAAAAATAATAAAAAAAAATTATAAAAAATAAAAAATTATAATAATAAAAATAAAAAAAATTATAAAAAAAATAAAAAAAAAAATTAAAAATAAAAAGCATTACTTTGTGGTGTACAATAAAGAATTTTGTATTGTATTGTATTGTAAAGTGATGCAGTCCAAAACAGCATACAAATGCACAATAATTCAAAATGGCGACTCTGTCACTTATACAGATTAAGGCTGTACTATAGGCGTCATTTACTTTTATTGCTGTTTATTACTCTCAAAGACAGAAATTATACAGCTATAGTCTGTAAAACGGTGTACAATTACACCATAAAAAGAAGCTGTAGAAGAGCGTTTGCCTACTTCATAATACAGCATTAAGATTTGAGGACCACCATAATACAGCTCTAAGCTGTATTAAGTAAGTGACGGTATGCAAAATGCAGCTATTGTACAGCTTTAATACTAAAATGAGATTAAAGCGTTACAGGAAACTTAAAGCTGTACAAGACAGTTATCATACACTGATTTAGAACTTTAAGCGTACTTTGACTCCTTAATACAGACTTAATACAGTTAGAGCTGAATAATTGCTCCTAAACCGACATTATAACACTACAATATCTTTTCAACGTTCTTATACAGCTGTAAAACAGCGTTAAGTGCTATATTGGCTGCTTTTTAGGTGTTCATTACGCTTGGTTGCTGCTTGGGTATAAATTCAGTTTTATTCAGTATGATCTAGCAACATCCGTACGAGGAAGGTAGTTAATCTTTAACCTTCTGAAAAAAAGTGAAATAAGAAATACGTTCTAGTGGCCTTTGATGAGTCTGCTGTTTTGATACTATGTATTAGTTGTTTAATATTATTGAACATTTCAAACTCAGAACAGGGAATTAAATTACTTCAAAAGACTTGGTAACCTTGAGGATATTAATTTGAGGTTATTCATATCAGTTGTAGTGCCCTATGTAACTAGGACAGTGTCCATAAAATATACCTTTTCAAATATTCAAAGCCCGTTCACATAATTGACCGGACGTGTCCAGCTACTAAGCAATTATTTTCATTTCTTCCTGTTATTTTTATGTTCAGAATTCGAATAGATCAACTAAAATAAAATAATCATTTTAGTACAATCCTACTCTAGTACAGAATAAATACATTTAGAATACAAATTCACCGAGAGGACGCAGCGAATTAACAATCTATACGATATCGAGTCTCTATATCGTCATGCATTCGGTACTAACACGTTTGACATGCAATTGTTTCCTATATCCTAGGTACTAATAACTTTTTTAAGCATTTATACGATATAGATAAAGTTGGTTTTATTAAAGTTCGAAACTATTGTTCGATACATCGATCACGTAGGTATATTAGCATCATCACTCATTAATATCATAATTAGTCGTAGTTTTATACAATATAGCTATTGTTTCCATACTCGACTTTTATATCAGCATCCCGGGAAAAGCAAGCCGCGATTCCTACAACTATAGTTTATAGGTACCTACGAAAACCCAGAAAAAAAACAATCTTTAGAGATATAAATCATCTAAGACTGGCGCCGGGCGCTCGTTTTATACAAAGGTAAGAGAGTTCTTTTAAAGTTTATCTTCTTTTTAATCTTATCATTTGCCTGGGATGGATTCTTTATCAAAAATGTAGAACTCACTGCTCTACTTTTTCTACAAGATCAATAGAGATACAAGAAAAAGATAAAGATACATGGTCTTGAAAGAAAAATTAGAAATGTTCTTGGTAACTGGATATGGATTCTTTCTCAAATGCAAATGTTTTTAAACGACCGTTTTTATCAAAGGACATTTATGTATATGTGTGTTTGCAAAAACACTTGGATGATATCATGTAAAATAAACAAGTCTAACCTTTTGCATTTGCGAACTTAGCACATCGTTACAAAGCATGACATTGGAAAATACGTAATCGCCATTGCCGTGGTGCGTCTATTTCGTATCAAAGTTTATCTCGTGTTGTCAGTTTAGCGAGTGTACAAACGAACCTACATATAGGTAGGTTTTATTATTTGATCTCTGGGAGAATGTATTTGTGACATGGAATAGAAGTGCCTATGTGTATACATACCTTCCAGATAAGTTTTATAGGTTTGCTTTGCATTAGTTGATAACCTCTGACTAGTTTATATAGTTTTCCTATAACAATATGTTTGCATTATGTATAATATATCAATATCATATTAGGAAAGTACAAGCAGGTTAAATTGTCTAAGGAAAGTACAGATGAAATATAACCTTAAATATAAGCTCTGCTTAGCTTGGGGCTAGATAATACTGTGTATTGTCCAGCATTTGTTATTTAATTATTTCGTTATTTAATTTAATTTAATATGTAGAACTATAGCGCTGAGCTATAGGTACCTAGTTCTATTAAATTTCTAAAATCTCCGACCTTAAATCTTATATTATTATAATAATTAAAATATAATATATAAAATATAACAGCAGCTCACATTTAGTAAATGAAGATGTGTCCTTAGATAGAGCTAACTGCCTACCTTCCTAACTTTTTATGAGAATGCGGGTAGATGCAGCTAATAGCTGATGACGGGGCGCTATAGCGCTTATTAGGACTATGTCCAGCTGTGGACTAATATAGACTGATGATGATGATGACGATCAGTACCTAACTATAACTAGGGACATCATCGGGAAAATGTGCTCGTAAAATCAAGCAAGAATAGATGGTACTAAATAAACTTGTTATTCACAAAACATACGACAATCAAACGATCAAACAACAAAAACGTGACAAAACAATTAGATGGAGTTGTTCCAGCCACACAATCCATAAGAGAGCTTGATGTATTCACATAAGATCCAAATCCGATCAACAGAACAGATCTTTGTTTTACAATACATGTGAATCTGTAACTTCACTTAGTAGAAGGTAGTAATTACTTTGCTTTCGAACCCACGCTATACTTTCATAGAATCTCACGAAACCCCTGAGTGGCGTGTTGATGAATTGCTCGTATTGGAACTTAACCATAACTAGATGTTTTTATCATGGTAGGTAGGTAGGTACCGTTCCTCAACTATAGGTAACGCAGAAATACATCACACTAATATCATAGCGAAAGTTTAGATGGATGGATGGATGTTTGTTACTTCTTCACGGCAAAACTAACTTTGCATTCAAGTAATTGTAGAATAAAACATAGACTACTTTTAATCCCATAAATCAGTTTCCATGGGATAGAAATAATAATACTTTATTTCAGGCAACAAAGAAAGTGTACAAAAAGTAACTTAATTAGGGCCCATATAATAAATACCTTATAGACTAACATAGATACCTTAAAACCATTTCATAGAAACAAAGAGTGCGAAGCCGGGTGCAGAAACTAGTCCTTGGTAGATTTCTCAACTCTCTGATAGTTTATTAACACGACGAAGTTATAGTTTCGTATCGGCATAACTTTCTCACATTAATAATAAAAAGACAATAATAAAATAGTATAACTAGAGAATTTAATGAAAGTGTAAATAAAATACCTATTAAGTACCTACCCAGTCAATGGTTTTATTATAAAACTCGGAAATTACACAAAATGAAAGTTTGCCTGGAAATTAATACCCCTACCCACTGAAGTATTATTACTAGTGCTTATGACTACAGTTAGGTATAATTATAACTCAATGCCCTTACCTAGAAATATCATACAAGAACTTATGGTATTAAATCAAATAAAACAAAGAACTGCCTTGCGTACCGTAAAGTAAGTACTTACTAGGTACTATAAATTAATAGTACCTAGTAAGTACTTACTAGGTACTATATGTATTACCATACTATATGTAGGTACCTACTACATCATTTCCGGTTCGGTCTATTAGGTTCAATTCCTTATAATGTCTATCCACTCTCCGAAAGTCTATTGTCTGAAAGTCCGTTCCCGAAATGTCGAATTCCCCGAAAGCCTATTCACGAACCTTTATTTTCCAGTACCTATGTCAATTCTCCGAATGTATTTTCTTCGAATGTCTATTCAGTAAATGTCCATTCCATGTTTCTACGACATTGTTGGTTTTATGATATGATAATGATAATATCGACTAAAGTTGAAACACTTTTCTTCTTGTCTATACTTATAACAAATTCTGTAAGCGGGGCCAGTCGACCAATTCAAAACATGCATTAGGTCAACTGGACTCGAGGAGCCAGTCCGAGTGGGGCCAGTCGACTAAAGAGCCTAAATAAGAAACGATGACAGATGTAATTTTGACAGCTGCTGTCATCAAAATAACATTTGATCATTTCCAGTCCCAGCTAAGCTGACTATCTGCAAAAAGTTGCAAAACGGTAGCCCTTCTAAAAAGTTGCAATACAGCCGTGAGGTAAAAGTAGCCCCGTATCAATGTCACATACAAAGACATACAAAGCTGATATCACAATACAGAAAAACCTGTTATACTACCGTCACCTGCAGGTCTCACTATCTCTTTGTGGTCACTATTAAATGGACGCGGAGCAGGTGAAAGATCTTTATGAATTAATGCGGAAAATATAGCAGATAATTAAAAAATTAAGAGAACCAACCATCACGGATGAATCGATATATTTTCTGTTAATTTGAACTTCTGTTTTAAATGCAATTCAAACATAAGAGACTGAACGCAACAAATATTAAAGCTACCCGACATTACTGTTGCAAGCCTATGCCGAGCAGTGGGTGAAGTCAGGTTGCGGATGATGATGATGATGCCATTATTGTGCGTTGATAATGAATTATTTTATGTAGGTACTTACCACATTTTTGCCGTACACAATAAGTATTTCTATAGAATGGACAAAAAAAATGTTTAACAAAAGGTGTTTAAAGACTAAAATTTTGACTTCGACCAACTATCTAAGGAGACCTTATCTATCTAATGAATATGATCTATGTGTGTTTATTCTGGTCGTTTTTTATGTTTTTTAAAGTCGATCTATGTATTTTAATAGTATTATGTATCTATAAAATCAGTTATCTAGTACCCATAACACAAGCTCTGCTTAGCTTGGGGCTAGATAATGCTGTGTGAATTGTCCAGCATTATTTATTTATTATTTTCTAGGAGGCCTTAGATAGATTTTATCGATCGATTAGTGTGATGTATTTTAAAAACTTCTCTCGTTCAAATAGTGTGTCTATATAGCGTAGCTTAGCGGACGTAAAATTAGTATTTAAGGTCTAGGGTTATAAAGTAATTTTTCTTTTTAATTTTTGTTTAAAATCATCAGCCAGTACAAGGCATTCGTCCCCTTGCATAAGGACACGACTTTTTGGTATTCCATTTACAAAGAACATACATTTAATATGAATTTATTTTTGAAAATGGAACTGAAATCACCTTTTTTATCATTGTTGGATGTTTTGTATGGTGATTCTTCCTCCCTTTAATGATATGCGAATGGGACAGGCTGGCAAAGAAATAATCAATATGATTCTCACTGTTGCGGTCGAAATCACGTGAAATATGGTATTTAAAAACTAACGTACAAATTCGTGAAGTAGAGAAGTGAAATCGGTGTGGAGTATTTACTGAAGGTAAGTTTTGATTGTTCTATTTTCTCATACTGGAAGTGAAAAGTATCATTTTCCACGCGGGATAAAACCACCCATTATAACTCGGTTTTATCATCATATAAACAACCTTCGTCTATAATGGGGTGGTTTGGTCCCTTGTATAAAAATATATTATTTTAAATGAACGAGGTCTACCGCAGTAGTTTGAGAATTGAAGTTCGGTATATAAAACTGTTCTGTAACCCGTGGCTCGCCGGGACCGGTTTGCTGCGGTCACAAAACCACACCAAGGCGCACGTCACACTTTCAAGTGCTAGTAAATGTTAAACTATTCAATACAAATTTTCTGTAAGGATCTCTTGCGTGCTATTTGGTTTCCATAATATTATATTTTGTTTTTTAATAAAGTTCTGTGGATGAAAGTCAGTACATTGAGTGTTTAGTGATCTACCAAAGTATGTAAAATCGTTACACTTGTTAAAGTAAAAATTTGTTTACTTTGTTGCACAATTCTAACAATATAAATAAGAACCATCAATTCCAGTTACAACAAAAACAGCCAACACTCAGCGGATGCTATGGAAGGAAGAGCCTGCCATAGCGGTGGTCTTCCGTGCAAGCCAGAATAAAGCGCGTATATGTCGCGATGCACACCATAGGTTCTGCACAAACTAAAAAATAATTAGGTATAATAAAAATATAAATAAACCTACCTTAGAATAAAACATTTAAACATTATAATAAAACATTTTTTTTTCATTATAAAAAAACTTAACCCATAAACTTGTCTTTCATAGGTCGGTATCCTTGATTTGAAAAGCACAAAGGAATGAATGAATGATTTCAGCACAACAGAGACCCATTTATATCAAAGAACGCCTATTTCAAAACATCCGACCTAAATACATAACAAATTTACTAGTAATTTTACGCTCGGTACGAATTATTTTACCTTACAACTCTACAAAGTACCTATTCATAAAATGTCGTTCTCAGAATGTGCAGTTGATATTCAAATAGTAAACTGTCATTGGAAACTCTACCTAAATAGTTTGAGATAGGATTGGTACAGCATGTTCCATCTCAAACATTACGCTGTTTCAAATGTTGAAGTTCAACAAAGTTAGCACAAATGCTACAAAGGAGCAAAGACACCTTACTTGGAATTGTTAGTAGAGAAGTTTATTATGAATACGGTGGCCCGGCCCTATCAAAAACAGTTAGAAATATCAGTGTAACCCTTCTGTAAGCGAAGCGAAAGTAAAACGAATTCTAATTGGTTCCTACCATGATCTGTATGTCTTCTTCTATTGATCTAACCTATGTCTTCCAAAAGTTAGACGTCCGAGGAAACACAGTGGCCGCTTTATACGAAATTAATAATATTCAAACAGTATCTTCAGGAATAGTTTTGCCGATTAAAGCTGTTATTGAGACCTATTATGGCAAAAGACGTTTTAATTCTTATATTATGTTACAAGAGGAAATGTCAGTAGACATATCAGATAACTTCATGAAGTAAGTAAGTAAGTATTAGATAATAGAGAATGGAGAGCACTTTGTCGTTGGAAATTAGAAATTATGAAATTCACTTTATAAACTTTCGTTTGCCAAACATTTTGCTTAAATTCAATTATCGTTAGTTACCTAAAAAGTTTTGGGAGTGGAGGTACAGTTAACTTTAATAGCTAATTAATTGCTTTTCTGTTGAGATTGATCGATCATGGAACAATAGATCGATTATAACGAAAATATTATAAAAGCAGGCAGAGGTGGGCGATTATAAATTGATGCCGAAGCAATAACGAATGAATTACGTAATTGCTGTCACATCACGTCAGGCTTTTATCCCACTTTTAGGCCGTGAACTACTAATCGAATGTGGGTCAAACAAATCGTATTATAGCTTACCTACTGTGTCTATATGAATTTAAAACTAAAGGCTTAAAAAAGGAGCACAAAGAGGAGCCAGCTTTAATTAAAGATGCCCAGTAACCGCAACCGCAACCTCCTTGCAACGTTGGACACGTTGCGGGTTCACGGCTGGTGGACCAAGGCAGTCACAGAGTGGTACCCGGTAGGGGCAAAGCATCCTCGAGACCACATGCCAGATGGTCGAACGGCATCGTCGGGGTGGCTGGAAGACTGTAAAAGAGGCTCACACAGGACCGAGTTAACTGGAATGGTTCCCGTATTGTAGGCCTCAATGTCAACATGACGTCTAAAAGAGGAGGCCTAATAATCAGCAGTGGCGTCAGCGGGCTGATGATGATGAAAGGTTTAGTTACAGCTAAATGTTAAATGCCTCAGGAACTGGGTTACACTCGTTCAGCTAAACTAAACCTGGTGTCTTGACGTTTGACGTTTGAAATAAACCCGATCGTTTTATTGCCCGCTGCAGGATCCATTGTCTATAATCGATGTTCACAGGCAGTTGTGTTTAATTATACAACCGTTTGTTTGGCCTCACTTACGTTCCGTACCCCACCACTAGATTTCATGGGAATAGACTTAAAAATGTGCCTTAGGTCGAAGGATGTGTCACATCTACTCGAAATGATTTTTTTAGGACTGTTTCTAGGATAGATGGCGTGTAAAACCAGAGCAGAAGCGATAAGAGCAGTTGTTAAGAGCATCAACAAAGTTTTAAGAAGCATCCGTTAAAAAATTGCGTGCTCACCACCCCACAAACAACGGTCAGCACCCCACAACGAAAGTGTTAACTTTAGCAGTCGGTTAGTTTGCACTAACGTTTCGCCTTTACAGTGGGGTCAACGATTCACGTCTCGTCAACAAATCCATCGACAAGAATAACCCGTTACACAGCATCGCCTTCCAGTAGATTTCACTCACCTAGATCATTTTATACTGTCTCCATTTTTAAAGCAGGATGAAATTGATACTTGCATAATCTTTCAACGGGTGACATCTCGAGCTCTATTTTAATCTGTTCTGTTCCATTGGTGGCAACGCAGAGCAGACCAATAACGGGATTGCTGCATTAATATTAATGCATTAATTTTTAAAGTGAAACGTTTGAAATCTGTGTTATCTCGATTGAACCGCAATTTATTATTATACATTATGTGAGAATAATAAATTGCGGTCCCTGTCGCTTCTTTTATTTCGACATAAATAAAAATATCACTTTAATACATGTAATTTAATTATTTGCTTTCTACAACTCAATAAGTACTTTATTTTTAATTTAGATGCATCAAAATTTTCATGCGAATGCAAACATTTGCATGAATGTTTGGATGCTTGGATGTTTTTTCTCATTTTCAGGCCACAACTTCTGAACGGATCGGGCTGAAATTTTGCATAGAAATAGCTCTAAGCCATAAATCATCCCATAAATCAATTCCCATGGGATAGAAATAATCTTTAAACGTTTTCCTAGAAAAAATGTGTGTGAAGCCGCGGGCAGAAACTAGTGCTACATAAACCGCACTTCCCCTTTTTTATATCGTAAGTTTTCTCCGAAGACTGTGTAATGATAAATCTTCTACTAATCTGGAACTATGCAACAATAAAATACATATTATCTTGTCGTAAAATCTTGCAGAATGGTACCCACAGAAATCCGCCATCTGTTATTGAACCCTATAAATTCGATTTATCGCAAATCTATTTTCATCTCGGTTTGGTGGGGGAAGCCCACACGGTACGAGTGCGCTCCGTCGTATTTCTATGTTTAAAATTACAAAATGGCACAAAAATCACTTGAAACTGCTGTACGTGATCTCCAGAAAATTATTGGCGAGCTTGTCAATAAAGTTACTACGCTGGAAGATAAAATTGAGGCACAAAACACGACAATAAGCAAGCAAGAAGTCACAATGACTTTACTCAAATCAGCTGTTGAGGGTAAGCTCGAAAAAGATCCAGTAAAGTCGGCGGTGGTCTCCGATGATCCTATTGCGCCAGTGTTGCCTGCGATACAACAGCGTCCCGTCCGGCAGGTGAGAATTAACGCCGCAGCTGCGAAAAAAGTAAGTGGAAGTACTACAACTGCTGCTAAGAAATCGGCCACTAAGGTTCAAGTACAGCGGGAATCACTGACTGCTCCGCTGCCGACTACACCCGAAGTGTTCCGATCTGAGACCGCCTCTGATTCGCGCACGGATATGCCGCTCCAACCTACTAGACCAATCACGGTTGATAGGGGAGCTACGGGTAAATTGGACAACGGGATGCCCTCGTCTGACAATTCTACACCGAATGACGATCATAATGATTGGCGCGTGGTAAGCCGTCTACGTCGCCGCCAGAACCCACGTCAGATCACAATCGGCACAGGTAAAGAAATAGAAGATCTACAAGCCGTTGAGAAGACTATGTACATACAGGCATGGTCTTTTAAACCGGAAACAACGACGGAAAATGTGCTAAATTTTTTAAATAGCATCACCAAAGCAAACTACATGGACGAAAAACGACAAATAAGGACCGAAAGACATGCGTCTTTCTTGATAGGTATGCCCGAAAATGTATATAACGAAGTGACAACTCCGACTGCGTGGCCACCCCGAGTTCGCTTTGTGCCATGGTTTCCGACTCGCCCCCGCCGGCAGGAGCGGGGGGAGCTCGCCTGCACCGGCGGCGGCGGCACCTACAACGCACAGCGATGACTCATTCGTGAACAGCGCGCCACGGCGGCAGCGACGACGATGCAATGAAATGACATCAAGGCCAACTAGCAGCGCTGCGGCTCCTACGAGTAGGAATGTTTTTATTTGCCATCAAAATATTCAATCCTTACAGAATAAGACAAGACAGTTAGAGGTACTACTTATGAGTGACTTAAAATGCGACGTACTTTGTTTAACAGAGCACTGGTTAAGCGATAGTAAACTAGAATGTTTAGGAATTAATAATTTTACTCTAGCGTCATACTACAGTAGGCCTACGTTAGAACATGGTGGTTCATGTGTTTATGTGAGAAATAATTACAAATTTATAGAATTGAATTTTAATGACTTTTGTATTGAACAAGTATGTGAAATATCAGCTATAGAATTGACCGACTTTAATATAATTATTGTATGCGTGTACAGATCTAATGTGACAAAAACTTCTGAATTTTTTCCTGCTTTCGAATTATTATTGGATTGTTTGAAAGGTATGGATAGGGATTGCGTGGTGGTAGGAGATTTTAATATCGATCTTATATGCCCAGTGAATGGCGGTCAGAAAAACCTTTATGACTTATTAAACACGCGAAACTTGTGTAACATAGTTGACTTCCCCACCCGTGTTGCAGCTTCGACGAGTACTTGCTTGGACCACGTCTACGTGGATTGCGAGCGCGCGCGCTCGGGTAGTGTATGCGCGGCCCCAGTGCACACTGGCCTGAGCGACCACTATGCCGTGCGCGTCGAGCTGGAATGCGAGCCGAGCGACCTACCTTCTGCCCAGTTAGTTAGATCGTTCACGCGCTCTAACATGTGCAATTTTGTTGCTTCGCTAGAGAGTGTGGATTGGGTGGAATACTCTCAAATATCGGTGTTGACTGTCAACGGATTAGCTAGTGCAATAACTAATATCATAAATAATAAAATAGACATTTGTTTCCCTATAAAACGCCTGGTCACTAAGAAAACCATGTCTTGGGTATCAAACGAAATCATTAATTTAGATTTTTTATTACGTGACATGAAACATATTCAATTTAAATGCCCGGACAATGTAAAACTAAATAAAAAAATTGACGAATATCAAAAAAGGTACGATAGGATTTTAAAATCGGAGAGAAGCAGGTATTACTGTAATTTTATAAATAATTCAAATAATATGACTAAAACTATGTGGGACTTGGTAAAAATTGAAACCGGAAAAGTAAGAGGGAATGTTGACTTTATAGATAGACTTAGGAGACCCGACGGATCCGTATTCGTGAGTGAAGTCGCCGCTGTGGACGCGGTGAACTTGCACTTTGTGAGTGCTCCGCGGACGTGCGGTGCGCCCGCTGCCGACGTGCCAGCAGCGCTGCGCACGCTGGTCGCGTGCCGCGCACCTGCGGATCGCTCACTAAGGTTTGAACAGTTTACTCCGTGTGAAGTGCATAGGATACTCACATTGGGGGTAGCGAATAAACCTACAAAGGATATCTACGATATATCCATATCCTTGTTGGTTACGGCCGCCATACCGATGTGTTTCATCCTATCGGTACTTTTCAACAGATGCCTCGCTTTTGGTGAATATCCGCAAATGCTGAAGAACGTCAGGGTGTCTCCATTGTATAAGGGCAAAGGGACTAAGAGCGACGTCAACAGCTATCGGCCCGTGTCCATAATCCCAGCTATCGCCAAGATATTTGAGCGTGGGTTGAGCACCAGGCTGACGGCGCATCTGTCCAGCACGGAGTCCCTGTCCAACCGGCAATACGCCTATCGGGCGGGCAGGTCCACGACAGATGTCGCGAGAGAGGTCGTGTGCCGCGTAATGCAGGCCAAAGAGCGAAGGATGCAGGTGGCGGTCATGTTCTGTGACTTATCGAAGGCCTTCGACGTCGCAGATCATGCCGTTCTTGCGGCGAAATTGGCACACTACGGCATCGGGGGTCCAGCTCTGCGACTGCTGCTCAGCTCCATGACTGGCCGCATGCAAATCGTCACGGGTAGAGGAGGGAAAGTGAAATCGAACCCTATGTCAACCAGTACCGGCGTGGCTCAAGGGTCCTCGATTTCGAATATCCTTTTTTCCCTCCTCATGAACGACCTACCTGACTGCATAAAAGAAGCTCACATATTCATGTATGCAGATGACGTTGCGGCCGTTGTGGAAGCTTCTAATCTGAACGCATTGCAAGAGAAGCTGAATGCAGTTGCATGTGAATTACAGAAATGGTTCTATCACAATGGCCTTATCCTGAATGTCACAAAGACCAATTTCATTCACTTCAATCTGGCTGGGCACTACTGTATGCCGGTAGCTGTGAGCCTGGGAGGTGAAGTAGTCGACCAAGTGTACAGTACTACTTTTCTTGGTTTCACTATAGACCGGAGTTTAACGTGGGAGGCGCACATAGACAAGGTATGTAAGAAGATAGGTCGATCGTGCTTCGCTCTGTGGCGCCTCTCAGCAACTTTAGACGGAGCTATGGTAAGAAGCATATACTTTGCTACAGTGCATACGCTTCTTCAATATGGTGTGGAGTTCTGGGGGCGTGCGTCCGATTGGGAGCGTGCCTTTAGACTCCAGAAGAGAGCGGTAAGAGCAATAGTGCGTATACCCCAAGATGAGTCCGTGCGGCCGTATTTTATGAGTTTAGGTATCTTGACCTTGCCTGCCCTTGTCATATATCAATCCGCACTGTATGTGCGTAATAACTTGGATGAATATGCAAGGTTTGGGGATGATCATAGATACAATACAAGGCACTCACACCGGCTGAAAGCACTTCCACGACGCCTGGCGAAGACGTCTAAGTTGCAACATGTGATGGGGACGGCTGTCTACAACCGTATTCCGACTCCTATCACCAGCGCACAATCCATATCATCCTTTAAGACTAAGTTGAAGAAGTGGCTGATAAGTCTAACAATTTATGATGTTAACGAATTTATGACCTTGAAATGTACTACCTAAATATTAAGTTTTAGGTTTATGTCTATTTTTCATGTATATGTTGATTTAATCATTTATAATTACATTATGTAATAATTTTAATGGAATTACTGTTAATATGAATGACCTGTAACATAATCGTTATTAATAAACTACTATGAACTATGAACTATGAACTATGAATGCAAAGGCATAGGGTATTCAGAATAGTACCAAGAATAAATCCTTTTGTGGGAGCAGGGTTGCACGACACCAATAAATCAATACTTAGAAGGGTTCGCAGTATATGAGGAGTACCTACTTACACAGTACCGGTAAATATTTGCGGATTTTATTTCAGTTACGAAATAATATCATATTACTATGATCAGAATAACATATCTATGGGTCAGCTCACATCGAAACGCACACTTTGATTCAAAATTTTATTATAAATTATTTGACGACCTCTGTGGCGCGGTGGGCGAAGGCCTGCCTGCGACGCAGGAGGTTGCGGGTTCGATTCCCGCCTCGGGACAAATGTGTGTACGATCTGCAGACATTTGTTCTGGGTGTTCTGGTCGTTTTCTATGTATAATAAAAAACAACTATCTTTGTATTGTATTCTATTATGTATATCAGTTATCTAGTACCCATAACACAAGCTCTGCTTAGCTTGGGGTTAGATAATGCTTTGTGAATTGTCCAGCATTATTTATTTATTTTATTTAAATGTAAAACAGAAAACAGTATTGGCACTAGCTCGGCGCAGCGTGGCGCCCCGCTGGGAGTTTCTGTATTCTAAAATTTGTACCTTTTGCGAAAATAAAAATTATAAAATATAACTTTTTTGAATTAAAACGCGCGCAGCGTCGCGCGCGTCGCATTTCGGTGTGTGCTGACGACTCTCAGGTCTTATTCTGATCGTAATATCATGATATTTCATATTCTTTCGTAATGAGCACGATGTCCATCAGTAGACTATTCTCGGCTGATGAAGAAGCAGAGAATTTTATTAATTCTTCGTGATCAAAAACGCTTTAACGCTTTTGAACCGTCTCGTCGTATTAGTAACAAAATATTCGATGTGTTTTACAAAAGCTAAAAATCGATTTCTATTTTTTTAAAAGTACTTACCTTCACTGTGCACCTAGTGGTGAAGCAGGTGGCGAGGGACATATTGAAGGAAGAATACCGAATACCTTATCTATTTATACTTTTACGCAAAAAACACAAGGAAATAATGTGATAAGGTCCATAAAAGGATTGTATAGTACTGTAAATGAATTGATTCGGTGGCATGATTGAAGATTTTGCAAATTATTCATTTTCAAGTAGGTAACCTATTAAGTCGTGACGTTTTTTGTATTATAACGTTTTACGGTAAATCGCATATCCAAAAAGGCTTGAAACTTTATCTAACGGTCCAAATCCGGAATATCTCGCTCGCGTATCTTAAACACGCGCTATATCTACAATTCCGATATTATTGGAGACAGATTTTCAATGATGTTGAAAATTTTATGACCACCGCTAGAGCAGTTATAGCACCTAGACAGGTTAAACGAGTTTCCGTAGGGATTCCTTTCTAGGGTGGTTGCTTTCCTGGGTGCCTGATTTCATAGTTTATTTCACCCGATATTTCCATAGGTTTCTTAGAAAAAATAATTTGATTGTCTAAAAAAAACGGCTTCAAATTCATTCGTTTAAATGGTATTTACACAGTTTTATTCGGGACAAATTCTTATTCCTCGGGAATAACATTTTTATGAAACCCAGGATCATTGTCAAAACAAAAGAATTTTCCGAATCGGTTCACATTTGACGGAGAAATCGACAAAACTACAACAAAATACATATAGCCGAATAGAAACTCTTTTATTTTTCATTTTGTCGGATAAAAATATAAAACAATCTGGACATCGCACAGTGTCACACAATTGAAAATCAAAACTGTGTACTGATTACCAACACCAGATCATGATGAACTTTCACCACTTGCCACCTCTGTTTGCCTAGTACCTCAGCGGTGGCAAGTGTCTGATACCGGAGAGTAGTGGTACATTACGTTGAACGGAACTATTACCTACAAGAATATAACATAACATGACAATCCAATTTAATGCTTTCCAATTCAGTTATCTGTGACAATCAACGATTTCCGAACAATTACTTTTTGCATGCACTACACCGATTCTGAGATAAATTAAATATTTCAACAGTTTCTTTCAGCCCGCAAAATAGGCTTCCAATTTTATGAAATGGGCTACATTTTTAGAACGGGTAGGAAATATGTTTTTCAAAACAGGAAGCTTAATGACATGCTGTTGGAATTTTGTTTCCGTGCACAAGTTTCTACAGATATGGATTTTTTTTCAATAAAACAGGTCGGTTATTACCAACAGCGACACACTACAGCGTACGCGGGTTTTCTAGACCTCAGTCGTACCTTCGACACACTAAACCATGACCTCTTGTGGAAAAAGATGCGTGAAAGAAGCATGGGAGTTCGGCCTGAGGTTGTTGACATCCTTGCATATTGGGTATAGCAAGCAGACCAACAGTGTCAGGGGGCTCAGAACTATCTGAAAGATACCAGCTACCGAGTGGTGTAAGGCAAGGGGGGCTGACCTCTCCTGACCTGTTTAACACCTATGTGAATGATTTAATCGTAGAACTAAGCAGTACCCCGGTGGGGCTCAGGCTGGATGACAAATACGTCAATAACCTGAGCTATGCTGACGATATGGTGTTGCTTAGTCCTTCGATTAAAGGCTTAAGAAAACGAAAAAGATCTGTGAAAGGTACACGAGAGAACACGACCTAATTTATATGATACAAAGAAGACAGAAATGGTAATACTCAGGTCCGGAAAGGGACCGGTGAATGTGCCGGAGGTCTATCTGAAACGGCAACCTGTTAAAATCGTAGACCAGTTCAAGTACCGTGGCCATATCGTGACATCTAACCTGAAGGATTATGATGATGAATATGATTGCGCGTAAGTTTTATAGGTCGTCGCCTGACGTGAAAGTGACTCTGTTTAGGTCTTTCTGCCAGATATTCTACAAATGTCGCGTATCCTATCATGCGTCTTTTTCGTGTTCTCAGTCCGAGAACACAAAAAGGATACGCAAAGGATACGCGTGGCCTATAACAACATTTTTAGGCAACTAATAGGTCTAAAGCGCTTCTGTAGTGCTTCTGAAATGTTAACGCATGCCAGAGTACTCTTTTAACGCTATTCAGCGGAAGAGGATTGTGTCTTCATGTCCAGAGTTGGTCGCGCGATAATTCGATTATCATGAGTCTTACAGGGAGAGACACAATAACATTAAGACGATGATGGGTGGATATTGCCACCTAAACATGTGTATTAAATTTAGTATTAGTCTATGTATGTGCCTAAGCATAAAATTAGTTAGTACGTACTTCTATAAATTTAATATAACTTAAACTATGTGATCCATATACGGTCATTGTGTCTTATATAAAGACATTTATAATAATTATTATTATATAGTGACGTCCATTTTCTTACCGAGATAAAAGTTTACTTAAAGACGAGGTTTTTAGAATATTGCATGTGTTATAACTTTATAAGGTGACAACAGCGTGACCTTTAGCGTTTCACAATCAGACATGCAAAAATATTCTAGTCTTTAGAATAAATTAACAATTTCGACTAATGTAGAGTCAAGTGTAGAGATTTGGAATCGAAGTGAAAATAAATGTTTGCAATCCTACAGTTCGACAATAGTCCTTGACCTGTTACTCTCTACGCTTAGCAGCTGATAATTTAACCTTTGAGGGACAAGAGTTCTCTGGGGTCGTTCTTACCCTAAGCCAAGCCGTCAAGCCTGAGCGAGCAAGCGAAGCCTGTCGTTAGGTACCAATCGTTGTTGCATGTGAGCCTGCATTTAGTCGGTGTACTTTCTACTAAGACCATTATTTTTGCCGCTAACCAGTTACATTGATTTATGTAACGCTGACAATGTATTGGATAATAGATTTCTAATCAATCGAGTTAGGTTCTTTGGCTTATGTCGAGCAAGTTATAAACACTTGTGTTTTTGTATATGCAGTTGTTGCTTTTTCCGTCATGGATTTTATTTATTTATTTTGACAGGAGGCTTTAGGTGTGAAGGTAATTATGATGTGTTCATGTGTAACGTTTTAAAATTCTGAGTTGCATTCATATCTAAATTCAGGGTTATTTTTAAGGGATTTTATTAACTTAGAAGAACTTAGTGGCGCTGTTTCAAAGTGGTGTTTTGTAAATACTTTGATCATTTTGTTCGTTGAATATACACTATGCTATTTTCACTTTCCATCAGGTGAAATTGTGGTCAAACGAAGGTCTATAGACTATAAAAAAACTAATAGGTGAATAAATAATTTTATAGCGCAATGTACCTACATACATTGCAAATAAGCGCCACTGGATTTTGTAAAGGACTTACTTACTTACCCGATGTACCTTCCTTTACGTTATCTCGAAGTTCATAGTTATTCTGGGAATATAAAGATTCTTATTGTGTTAAAAGAGCTACTACAGATTGTTTGTTTGATGCCACCAAAACATGGATTTAAAATTTCAAGACAGAAAACAATAGTATTTGTTTACTTTTAAATGCCTAGAGACAACGTGTTTAACCAGTTGCCGTACCGGGGCTATAACCGAATGAAAATGAAGGACTGTTAACATTCTTTCACATCTGGGTTAAATATGCTTAAGCAGGTTTTAAAAAGATAGAAAATATTCTTTATTTAAGAACCTAGGAAGAGCCAAGTTTTATTTGTATTTATTATTTAGTGCTACAGAAACAAGTAAAGAACGTTTAAAAACCGGTTAGAAATTGTCGTAAATTCGCCAAGGTAAGTAATTAATCACGCAAGCTTTTGCTGATGGGTGTACAAAATCTCCTTAAACTCAAACTGTGACACAAACATGAAAGGTAACCAAACCACGTGATCACTGCACAAATGTCAACTCTGACACTTTACACATAAAGCACATTTTGTTCCGAAAATGCGGTATGCGGTAAACCTGGGTTTATCCATTCTATCCATTGATCGCACTGCAAGACTTGCAAGTTAGTGACGTCAGTGAGGCGTGAGTGCGGCGGCGCCCCAGTCCGCGTCTGACCGGCGACTGGCGACTGACTGCGATCAAACTGGCAAACAAACGTGACTCGAGAGGAAAGGAACTGGTCGCTATGCGGTCCCGGTCCCTACGCGACCTTCCGCATCGATTTGCTGAACACAGCTGATCGTGATGGCAAGGAATTACTGGAATAACTTATTTGATCTGTGATATTACATGGCTGGTGTGGTTTAGGTTTGAATCGGCATGGATAGTAGTGAATAATATTGAGTACGTAGGTATAATTGAATTTAATCCCATGTCAAATTCATGCTAAACTGCCAAGATATACAGTAGACAGGTACCTAAACTGATTTAGGCAGGTAAGCTTCACTTTTTTTACTTTTTTCTGGCTGAAACCCCCTGCTGTTCGGTTTTAAATTTCACGGTCCGTATTATTGTAATCTTTTCATTGGAAATTACCATTCATTACCGACTTCAGGGGAAAGTTCTACGTTCTGTGGCTGTATGTTTTTTTGTAATGTATGTTCGTCTGTTTCGCCGTCAATTATGGACCGATTTTAAATAGGTATTGATACAAGATTTTTGTTGGTAAGTAATAAATTTACAAATCAATAAGAATAAAGATGATCATCATCATCAATAAATTGAATTGATGTTCAATTATTATTACTCTAAATTAATTCCCTTATTATTATTTTTGACCGACATAATTTGTGATTCATACAGGTAATTGTTCGTTATAGTATATAGGAAATGATCCCGAATTGGTCCTTTAATTTTTTTTCCGAGAAATAACTGTTTATCCCGTCAAGCTTATCAAACAACATTATAAAACTTATGAAAAATCACGACTAGTTACAAACATTTGGTGATATCTGCACCAATACATAAAATATTTTTGAGGTTGAAATTGAGGTGGTCCCTTGAAAGTTTTATCTTTGAGGAATTGATAAGTGCGCCGTATGACCATATCTAAACCGTCATCTCATGATAATTTTCACAATCTTACAGATAGTGAATTGTTTCCATGGCAACGGGCGCAAACAAGAGGTCTTTTCATTCGTCGTTTTATCGTAGGTTTTATCATTAGTATTCATCTATGGGTTTCATCTATATAAATCCATAACTCAACAGATTACATACTATTTTTCATTCACTATTTTACATACGATTACATACAAACTAATCGAGTTCCTTCTAAACCTATTTTCACTATTAGGGATTTTAAATCGGTTTATAGTTTTTTAAAACACTAAATTTTTTTTATGTTACATACCTAGCAGTTTAACTTTTCTAATAAGTAAACAAAAAACCCCTGTTGTTATATTTCTGCAATGTACACGCTATTCTCAAAGGCAAAGCGGGGAGCCTGAATTTACTTAATAGCAACCCGTTTCAATTGCTCTTTAATTTCTCTAAGATTCTCAAAAGCAAAGCGTAGAGCCTAGATAAACTTAGTAGCAACCCGTTTGGATTTCTCTATTATTTCTTCTTGCTCATGTCAGTGTAACACATAAGCTACCTCTGCATGTTTTTATCACTCCAAGACTGTTACAGCTTGTATTACTTTAGATGTGACAGTGTACTGAGGTGTTAGCAGATACAATACCATGTTAATGATACAGATAGATAGACCTTTATCGCACTGACTGAACACATATAGGTAGGTAGTAACCTGCTCATATCAGATAGGTACAAAAAACCATAACGAAAAGTCTATCTAGGTAGGTAAGCATTTGGAAATTCATTACAGCAAACTTACTAGGTAGTTTCGTACCTACCTGGGTAGTTTACCCATTAAACGTTTAGCCAACAAGAACACGCAAATCATGTGTTTTAACCATTTACATATTCTATGGCTCTGACCACGCTCTGACAATGCTTTACAATTTTTCGGTCAATAACATTTTCCATGGCATCGTTAACCTTGACGTAGGCACTTACATACCACACCGCATTATTGCGTAGTTTGTATCACAATACTACAACGTGGAAATAACACATCATCTATTCTACCTAGTTGACAATGATAAAAGTTAAAAGATAAACATAATCCTATTAGGCTATTGAAATATGAAGCATGATTATCACGATCTATCCTATTCCTTTCCTAACATGATCAGATCACACATCTTTCTATGATAGATCGATAAAAAATGAAAGCCCGAATTGGCAGCCCTGACAAACCCAAGTGACAAATAAATCTAACTCGAGCAGTCTCCACCCAAAATGCTTGTAAATTAAATGTGGCCTAGAAGCGGAGAACTGCCGGATGGAAGAAATACTAATCAGAGTTTAAGAGGTTGTTCATGCGAGTTTGCTCAATACTAGCCACCTTGAGAGTAAAATCACTAAAAACATTAGTCTCCATTTTGCTGCACATGGATGTTATCTAGGATAAAAGTACCTTTGCATTGGTTTGACTGTGTTAGGTTCGTTTCTCTCATTCCCGACTCGTTCGCCTACTTGCGAAAAAGCTGAAAAGGTAAAATGGCGGAAAACGACCTACGATATCTTTCAGCGAAGGCTAGGTCGTACTAAGTCGCAACGACGACGGCAGAGAAATATAGTGTAAGGTATATACTCACTCAGTAAAGGGAAGCGGCTGGCGGCGTGTTTCGAGAGTGGCGTGCTGATCGTACTGATGTCACTCTGGGAGCTGTGCAGGCTGCTTTTGCCGCTGCCGTTCGCAGAGCCCAGCTCCATGCGCATACGCATGTGGCGACTGAAAGAAATTTATCACTTGAAAATAGTGATTGTAATGACTTTGAAAACCCCTTTGTATCACAGAACTATATCGAGTTATTGTTCAGTGCCGTAATAATCACTCTTGGTAGTTCGTATGATCACAATTTACGACTGCAAAATAGTTTGAAAACAATCTCGTATGAGAGAGAACATGCAAAAGTCATCTATAGTATAGATGATTTTTATATTTTATAGATTCTATACTGTGTATGTTGACTACGAACATCCCAAATCGTAATCCTTACCTTTTCGGTTTGACGTTCGGAGTGGACTTAGAACTCAGCATTCTACTGACGCTGCACGAAGTCTGCGATCGTTGCAAGGAGAAGGAACAGTCCACTTTAGATTTGACGTCTTTGTACGATTTTACTTTGTAATCACTCTTCAGATCAATCGAATTTTTCTTACTCAGTGTCTCTCGCCTTTCGGTTTTTTTGGTCGCCTTCGGACTATTCTGTACACTGTCCGCATCAGCCTTTTTATTGGTCAGCATGGTCTTCAGTTTACTGGGCACATCTCTTTTGGGCATTTTATACTTTTTGAGAGTAAAACTTCGTTTCTCATCTTTCTTCTCGGATGATCTAGAATCTTTTTCACTGTTCAGAGAGTTCCTTTTGCTCGTGTTTTTGGGTGTTTCGTCATCATCAATCAGCGCGTTCTGCTTTTTATCCTCGAATCTATCTTGTAAAGGTGTAAAGTACGCATTGATGTTGCCTGTGCTATTTTTTTGGCTGCATTCTGAGCGCGTCGAAGGTGTAGAACCTTCAGGTGACATATCATCGATTACATTCAAAAACACTGGAGATGATCGATGATTTTCCAAGTCAGTATAAACTCCACTGGACTCCATGCATGAATCTTCATTCCTATTCACAATCAATGGAGGATTTCCGTTTCCATTCTTACCACCGTATAAGGCACCATCGATGACTTGTGCTCTTCTGTCACCTCTTTGCATGTGGTCATCCAAACCATCTGCATCACTTTCTGTGAAGAAATCGGAGTCTGTCATAGGGTCTGCTCTTCTAGTAACGGGAACATTTTGCCAATCCATGTCGATGGCATCTTCTTGGTTACTTGAATGGTCTGCTCCCCTACTAACGGGTCTTGACATCTCTCCATCACCTTGATATCCGTCCAAACTTGTAATGCTAGTAATACTTGTTATAAAACTATTGGACACTTTAGACGTCTCCATTGATTTGGTATTATACTCATTTTTACTATCTGAGTATGTTTGAGATTCATGCAGGGTTGATGCAGAAAATTGAGAATAAGTACTGATTTCCCCATGAATATCAGAGTTGTCAAGCGGCAAATCCTCTGGTGATGGTGTTTGTTCTATCCTATTTGTTATCACATTTTCATGTTTGCAATCGAGAGGTATTTCCATGTTTCCAATATTTTCAGCGATCGAACTTATTGGTTCTAAAATGCTGCTATGTATAGATGGCATGAACTCTTCCTCCAAGTTTTCAACATATTGTTCTTTATCGACAGCAAGGCTTTTTGAAGGTGAACCCTTATCTGTCAAAGGTTCTTGAGTGTGAATTGCAATATTGTTTCTTGGAGCAGCTATATTAGTGAGAGGTAAATTCATGGTCTCTTCATTATCATCATCTTGTTTCATAATTGTATCCATACTTATTATTGGAGCTCGAGGCCTGTCGAGATCACAGTTTTTTTCATTCGCACTTTCAAACCCATCATTTTGTATTGTCGATGCCGCCGAATTACTCTCAGTCTTATCCGTCGACGGTGTATCGCCGTTATCAGGAGATATCTTACATTCATTAGTATCACAGAATATTGGTAGTCCCTCGACCGTCGGCGAAAACGCACTTTCCAAATAACAAATATCATCCATTTGGTCTGGAGTCAGAATACCCAAACTGTCGTCCAATGAATTTTCTTCGTTGGCTCTTGCTGAATTATCATTTGGACTTATATTCGATTCAAAAGCACGAGCAGCATGAGCATGTGTGTGCGACTTAAGCTGCAAGCAGAGATCAGATCTGGAATGTGTGTTGAATATCTTTTTTACTGGAATGTTGAATTCGTTTCCGCACGAATACTCAAACTCCTTCATCGGAAACCCTTTTTCATCGAAGTTTACGACGTTCGGTAGTCGTTCAGCGCTCTTATTGATGTAACTTATTGGTCGTTTACACTCTTCTGACATCCCAAACCCAGTCTCATTCACTTTTGATTTACTCCAGAGATCTGCATCTGTTTTATGATTCATTGAGGTAGAGGGATTAGATTGGAGATCGAATAGTAGACTGTAGGGACCCGATTCATCTTCTTCTCTTTTATCCACAAGTTGTGTGATATCGTTAAAAAGAGCTTTGGTTTTCTTATCCACACTGTGGTCCTTTTTCCTCGTGATTTCGTTCAACTTCTCGCGCAGGTCCAGGATTCTCGGATTTTTCTCTGCTACTTTTTCTAAGCTAAGGCTCATTTTTGGTATTAGAGAAGCGTATGTTTTGCTAAATATTGATTCATTCTTCGATTTTGTTTCGGAATTCGTTTTCTCAGCGAGGTCTGTTTGAAAGATGTCACTAGAACTTGCTGTTTCCACGGTACTTTTCAGTTTTGTGTGGCTGCTGGAGTAGAGTCCCCGAAGCTCTAGCGTTCTGAGTTTGGCATTCTTGTCCACTGGAATCTGAAAAGAAACAGAGCTGATTTAATTCAATTTCAAATAACAGCCAAGTTTAATGTGCTATAAACTTGTTTAAAAATGGTTCTGACCCAACTGCTCCCCGCATGTATACTTCAGCACGGTTCAGAGAGCGGTCACGGATGGTGCCCCCGATGCACACATCATACTATTGTTAAACATCAACAGCTGAGTGTTGCCAATGCCTTTGAAGTTCTATACGTAGGTTATTTATTGTAGGTATTTTCAAGGACTTTTTTCCGAGGACTAACAAAGATTAGGTAGGAGGATCCATTTGCATTAGACAAAACATTGGTTAATGTTTGTACCTGCCTACAAACAAGTATATTATCTACATTTAGATTCGAAAAATGTGTTACCTACTTACATACCTACACGCTTATTAGGCAATATGGGTTAAGGGGGTTTTATTAACATTATCTCTCAAAGGTTTTCTTCGAGTTTTCACCTACGATAACCGCAAAATGAAACATCTTTAGATCTTAAATTGGCGAATTCCATCGTTTGCGCAGTAATAGGCCCCGGGTAGCGGTATCAGAGCAAAAAGTCACGAATGGGCACAGATACCGAGAGCGCTAGAAATCAAATGAATCAGCATTGTCATGAGCTTCTCAACCTGATTCTGGCAGATTCACACATCATTATTTACCTTATTATTTACTAGAAACATTTATCTTAATAGAAGAGCATTTTTCTACTTTTGAACAATAACATTTTTGAAGCATTAACAAAGCTAATGAGCAAAGCAAAACCGTTAGTCCTCAGTAGTCGGTTCAGTACCGTGGTATCTCTGGTTTTTAGAAACAACAAAAGTTCAGAACCTCAGTTTTAAATACTAACCTAGTAATTTAAAACGAGATATTTACTAAATATACAGGATATTTTGTAAATAACTTTCGTGTTGATAACCACGACTGTTTTTAAATTCTAACCTGTTTGTCGAGCTAAACGTAAGATAGTGTTGAAAAAAATATTTGCAATAAAAACAAGTTAAGTTTATCGTTCAACTCGGTAATGTCAATCTTAATTTTAATTGTGTATAAAATTTAAAGGTCTTGTACACGTACCACATTCTCAGCCACTACCAAAACACTATAAATATTTTTAGTAACAAATAAAATAAAAATTTTAGAACGATTCCCTTTCACATGTTTCTTAACTTCACTGGCCGAGTTCAACACGCTAACTATTAATATAGACCATTGTTATCGCTTAACTGTGCTGGTTAACAAACGCCCTACTGATAAGATACCTACTTACCTGTGTTTTCACTCAGTTATCTATGTAATCCTCTAGGTACTCATTGACTTTGATATCGTCAAATCATGACTTTGAATTAGATTCACATATCATCAATGTCGTATATTTCTAACGAAATAATAGTTCTTTCTCGTCAAAAGAAAAAATCTTCTTATTTATGACAAGCTTATTAACTTATAATAGTTAACCTAACCTAACGGGTTACCTAGCATTTTTTGATAGATACCTATACCCTTTGTTAATCTAATATTACCTGGATATACCTTCACAGCTAGCGTCTAAGCTCAGAGAGAACTTACAAGTTTATTGATAAAAAAATGCACACCTACTAGGTATATAATTTTTTTGAGATTTTACACCTTACCTACATCCTTTGCATGCATCACTCTCAAATAGAAAATCGTTGGGTAACCATTTATTTATTTGGGAAACGCCAGACAGTTAATATCTCAACAAAAATACTTATCTATCACAAGAATCTGCAAAGTTTACACTATTAAATGGATTAATAATAGAGAACAGACATTTCAGAATACAATATGCAACAGAATAGTAAATTTTTTACAGGGGACTAAACCACCCCACTATTTAAACGAGGTAAGTGCGCTCGGGAGGATGACAAGACAGAGTTATAATGGGTGGTTTTGGCCCGAGTGAAAAACAAAAACCTCGTAGATATATAAATGGGGTCGTTTAATCCCTAGTTAAAATGTACGTACTTTAATTTACACAAAATTTTATGGTTGTGCGGCAAAACTAGTAAAAAGTACATATTTTATCAATTAACGTCATTTAATCACATAATAACATAAATAATGAATTTCATTTTGACAACAGCAGCTGCTATGCTAAGGTATATTATGATGTGTACACTAGGATTTATACTGTAGAGTGGATGTTGGCTTGTGGTCAAAATTGTTGTGGTAAACATCATCAAAAGCCTGTGTTACCAGTTACCACAGATATATGATGTATACGTGAACGTGTGTATGACCTTACGTGATGATCTAATAAAGTCGGACGTAGCTAATGGATCTAATTCAATCTAAGAAACTGCGGTTACAGCGATACCAAATTAGTTTAATAACGGGGCCTTTACGATAAGAAACACGTACCAATATAAGTAAGACCTACCATATCTCTACAGAATTACCTAGATTTTGTTTATTTTTTCTAGAACACAAACTTAATATTCACACCATTTTTGTAGTAATCTTTCGAGAATAAAACTGTTTTGAGACCACCTACTTGCTGTACACATTTGCTATACAAACATGGAAAAATCAACATGATAAATAACTATTGGCGAAAATATCAATTATAATCAAAAATAAACATTGATTAAAAAAAAAGGATTTGTGGGGAACTCCTTTTAGGCAGAAGACAAAATATATATAACGCTGTAACATAGAATAATCTCCACAATATCGGTGTATTACAAAAACTGTTGGATAACTTTATGATACACGAAATAATAATTCAGGATTCGTTACAGTGGAGTAACTAAAATAATGCAATAAGGAAGCGAGAAGACTGAATGCCTAAAACAGAAAAACGATAGGTAACATTTGTAAGGCTTTCCCTCTCGTGAGAACATACAATTAGCATGTTGAAAAGTCTGTACCTATAGCCGTTAGATGGCTTATAAGATGGATGATATCTAGAGTTTCAGATCGTGTGAACAAAGCTTTACAATGAACAATCTATCATGAAGAAGGAAATGCTTGGAGTCGTTCCTCTCAACACTAAACTAAAGAACTTGTGTAATGTCGGACACCACAAGTATGCAAGCAACATCAAACAAACATTAAATAAAGAAATGACATGAGGAAAGAGTTATCTCATAGATATTTAATCTACGTAATGTTTATATTTCTAGGGACGGATAATAATTTGGATAGATGATAATTTGTTTTTTTATCTGATTACCTGGGTTGTCGTGTGGTTCATAAACAAAAAAACTTTACAAGAAGTCGAAAGTTTCTTCCATCATTCTGATAAAAAGGGATCGGGCAGTCAAGAAGCATAGATAACCTAAATTAAATTATTATTGTCCCTTGTGTAACCACTATTGTTAATAATTTGGATAGATGATAATTTGTTTTTTCTGATTACCTAGGGTTGTCGTGTGGTTCATAAACAAAAAAACTTTACAAGAAGTCGAAAGCTTCTTCCATCATTCTGATAAAAAGGGATCGGGCAGTCAAGAAGCATAGATAACCTAAATTAAATGATAATTGTCCCTTGTGTAACCACTATTGTTTTCAATTTTGACCTAAAAAGTCTCACCCTATACATGAACAAACAGAAGTGGTCACGTCTTTAGCATTATCGTGTTCTTGATAATGCCAACTCACTTCTTACATGCTTCTTGCATAAGTTAGAAATTGCTTGACTATCTCCATGCCTAAACGAACATGAACTTTTGCTTCGTTAGACACGATTGTTGATTCTTGAATACGTATCTTGAGTTAACAGATTTTGAAGAGTCTGTAATGGTCTGTCTTTTAAGTTTTAAAACCATAGGTGAAAAATCATTGTTTTGTTCACTCTCCGCTAGAATAGGTTCTAGAAATATTAATAGCTCATTGGAGGTAAGGGTATTCTAAGTATTTTTAGAGTTACATAAACTCCCAAAAAATAAAGTATTTCCAGATTTAAGACAACTACATAATGCGTCACCAACTTCACTCCATTTCGCTTAATTAAATCCAATAATCACCAAAAAAGTGATCCTGAAATCAGGTGAACACATAAACTGTCTCAATTTCCCAATACCAGTTTTAAAAACCACTCATGCGCTATAGAAACCCGTCTTGGAAGTAAGTGTTGCCATATAAGTCCAGCATTTTTTCCACATTATGCGACGCCTTGACCGTTACACTTGATTTATTTATAGCTTTTTAAAATGAAAACTTACTGATTGTTATTCGTGAAATTATTATCGGTTAAATTATAAACCTATATTTCATAGAGCACTTATTCATTATGATCATTCTCGAAAATGATCTAGAAGTACCTGCATGCCATGCCAATGTCATTTTGTAATCTGGGGGTACGGCAGTGCCCCGCCAAGTCGAGCAAAAACAAAAAAGCGACACGGCCGTACCATCCTTTTCTCGAAGCAATTCAGGCCATTTTAGACCCCCTATAACTTCGCTGTGGATAAAACTAGAAGCCTGAGTTTTCAGAAACCAAGCAGGCATTGCATAAACACGGTATTTCTTTTTCTGATGTATTTTTAGACTCTTTTGTACCTAAATCGGGGGTCGGTTTTACGACTATGGTAGACCCAGATCAGGGCTTATGCGAGCCTACCGTACTCAAAAAAAAAACAAGCCCTGATCAGGCTCCAAACGAGTGTAGCAATTAAAGCATTTTTGTATTGTGTATAAGGTGTGAACACTGACTGAGTAGGAAGACCCAACCACTGATTTCGCCTTATAAGACATCGTAGTGTCGTCATTGATGAAGCTTTAAATTTTCTTGGGTTTGGTTAAAACTAGAACCAAATTTAGGACTAGTCTAACGAACTACAAAAACAACAAAGCGTGATTTGATTTTTATAAATACAATTTGAATATGTCTGCGTAATTGTACCTGACCTTACTTAGTTGCTGTAGGAAGTATCATATCATTCAGAGATTTAATTTCATTGTCTATTTCCACAGGTTCCGTGTATTATTTGACTACCCGTATCCTAAAAAATTCTGTCCTAATATTTGATCGTAATAAAACAATTTATGTGCAATATTTGTTACCGCAATATTTACCTATGGGCATCGATTTTTTTATTGATTATTTATGTTATCTCATTACCTACCGAAGTTATATAATAACAATAATTTTAAAATTATTAGGAAAGAAAAACGAAAAATAAAACTGGTTTCAGTTTCGAGTGGTAAAAACACTGCTCTTTTTTCAGTTCAGATTGTCAACTCAAAATACTTCTGTTCCTTCAATCAAAATAAAATTTGAAACAAATAAATGATAAAAACCATCATGTTTGTTGTTTGTGTGTAGTGTTTAATACAATAATTTTCTTTCTTTCAAAAAATACATCCCACCAAAAGCCTTTACAATAAACGTATAAAATGTCGTATCGTAAGTGCATGGTTGATCTTCAGGAAATTTTGGCATCGGAACTTATAGCCTACATTTTCGTACAAGATATTTTCTAGAGCTAAATTCCTAACGATGGATCCATTTTTGTAATTCCAAGAAACTAACCCGCTTGAAGTTTATATAATACTAGCAGCGCCTTGCGGTTTCACCCGCGTAGTTCCCGTTCCCGTGGGAATTCCGGGATAAAAAGTAGCCTATGTCCTATTCCAGACTATAATCTATCTCTGTGCCAAATTTCATTCAGATCCGTTCAGCCGTTCTGGCGTGATAAAGGAACAAACATCCATCCATCTAAACTTTCACGTTTATAATATGAGTGAGATTAATACATTTTATTAGAAAGAAAAAAATACGTAATATTCAGGTATGTCTAATGTTCTTTATAACTATGTGGATAATTAGCTCGATGAAAATACATTCCTCTTTACCAAGCGTTGAATTTAACTTCCGTATCTTCTTACGTTGTTTCTTTTTTATTTTAATTTGAAAGGTTATCTGCAAGGACATCTTATTTTAAAGTTTTTTTAAATATATTCCTTAAACTGGTTCAGAATTGCAAAACAACCAACTGATCGAATATAATTCAGATAACATGACGAAATAAACTGAACAGTACCTACTGTTCAGTTACTTATGCACCAAGTACAAGAAGTCAGGTAAGTGTCTACGATTTATTTGTAACAAATCTGACTCTGCAGTAAACAGTGAGCTTTTAGGAAGAATTGATTTACGTCTTTTAGGAAGAATTGATTTACGTCAACGGAGTAGTGGACCAACACAATTGCTTATTGTATAAATGACATATTCCGAAGTATTTTCTTGTTTACCATGCTGATTCTTAGTAGCATGTTAGTAGCCTAGCGAGTTGTTAAGCTACTTTTGCAATACTAGACGACAACCTAGCTAGACAACATGAATGTCGACATCGTGATATGAATATCATGGTCGAAGATAAATAAATTATCGTATATCAACTCGCAGTTACAGCTTCTTGGAATTCATTGAAATAAAAACTATGTCTAGGAACTCGGAAATTTCGAACCATAATGACTTGAATTTGGACCATTGAACCAAAATGCCTTGTAATTAGAACCACTTGATTGTTTGATAAACACCCAGGCCTCGGTTTGTAGTTACTGGCCACAAATTATAACCCGAGAACAATATAACTGCCTAGGCCGTTAGTAACGACATAATATACCTAACTAACTATATTTTCTAGGTTATTCAGTGAACTAGGATAGGAAGTAAGATTATATCGTTAAAATCTATCGGCTAGGAATGAAAAACTTTAACTACCCGCATGTTTATGAGAATTGCGAACCAACATTATAAATCTAAAATTAAGATAAATTAATATAAATCTATCGCATGCCCAGCGCGCGAGGATTATAAACTTAGATTTCGTTTTAGAACTAACTTAAACTAGGGTTGGTAGATCAGGACATTATTCCTAAAATGCGGTGAAGTATTTTTTCTGTCGTCTTTTTTTATACACTTGCTGACTTTGCACGCTTTTCAAGTAACCTAGATGTCCGTCCCAGGGACACCATTTACCTCCCTGCCAAATTTAATTAAGATCCGTTCAGCCGTTTAGGCATAAAAAGGTAACAGACAGACAGGCACAGTTACTTTCGAATTTATAATATTAGTATAGATATAGATTACGTCTAAAACGAACTGACTAAACTAGATTGATTCTTCAGCTATCAACTTGGATGCTAACAGTTTTCCAAACAGGAAATTTCTAAACAAAAAATTCACTTACTTTCCGCTCCGCAATACGTGTATAGTAATCCAAAAATGCGAAGCGATATCACGCACAAAATACACAAGTGGCGACTTTCCCCGTTTGTTTATCACTGATGTATGTATAAGAACACTGAGGTTACTAGGCGTTGTACATTATTGATGTTAACATCGTGCAGCGTTTAGCATCGTTGAATGTGCAACTGATACCTACTGACACCGAGTGTTTACTGCCACAGAACAAAATAGTGATGTGTTCGTAACGAGTACAATTCACGGCCCCGCCATTGGCTAGCGGTCACCCCGCGGCCTAAAGCAATGACGGCACCTAACCTACTCGTTTCAAAGGTAATGTCAGTTTCTGTCGGAATACCTAGTAGGGTATATGCATGTGTCATAAAAATTGATTTATTTTTATTTGTATTTTACATATTGTATTTCATATTTATTGTGTTTAATCATTGAAAAGTTGAGATTTTAAGATGCAATCGCAAAATTTCTAGATGTGACGTCACCGTTTTGTCATGAAACTTTTAAACGAGATATCTTTTTTGAAATAAAGAAAAAAGTAAATTATTTATTTTATACAACACAACAAATATGATGGGATTTAGCAATACATGTACGGTACCTACCTATTCTATAATCAAGACCATTGTGACCCGTGTGTGCAAATAAATGATCTGTATTTCTGTATTATATTAAGTATATCAGTTATCTAGTACCCATAACACAAGCTCTGCTTACCTTGGGGCTAGATAATGCTGTGTGAATTGTCCAGCATTATTTATTTATTTTATTTTTATTTCGTAAAACAGAAGAGGATTCGTGAAGAATTTATTAGAGAACGTAACGAGGATACTGGGCATTGCCAAATATATGAGAACTTTGTGGTAGACCTCAATGTACCTACTCATATATTTGGTGCAATGCCAACTATCGTAGGTACCGTAGATAGACCTACGGCCTACAAACGCAGTGGTTTTCCAAGACATATACAAAAGTTCAGTTAATCGAGTAGTCGAATTATTTCTTAAAAAAGACTTCAACGCGCTCATAGTGCTACGAGAAGAATCTATCTTAAATATATAAGTAACTTTTGATTTGCATTTTGTAGAACGTTACAATCAATATAATATAATGACGACTTTAGAATCCAATGACGTTTCAAATATTACACCTAACTATGACAAAGACAGTTACAAAATCACGGAAACTAATTGCAGAATTAATAGTCAATTTTTTTCATACAACTTCAACGCGTTCACTGCTACGAAAAAATCTTTGCGTTATAATATGTATAGACTTTGCCTAATTTTTTATATTCAACTGAGTTTAAACAATTGTCCTAGTTTAAAATCCGAGTTTGAGGATTCTTTCGCTTTTGTGTAGAAAATAATCCGAACCTGAACCCATAAAAGTTTTGTTCCCGAGCTGTTATTGATTTCAAAAACTAAAAAACTGTTTTGAAACTCTTCATTTTACAGTTTTAAAATTTTGCGGGACAAATTCATATTCAAATTCGGGTTTGATTCCCGCCTTGTGACAAATATTAGTACGTTCTGCAGTTATTTGTTCCGGGTGTTCTGGTCGTTTTCTCTGTGAAGTAAAAAATATCTATTTAAGTAATGTATTGTATTATGTATATCAGTTATCTAGTACACATAACACAAGCTCTGCTTAGCTTGGGGCTAGATAATGCTGTGTGAATGTCCAGCATTATTTATTTATTTAATTGTACAAATCCCTCGGGAATAAAAATTATGTGGGATCACCTCGGGATCATTCTCTATACGCGATAGAATTTTCAAAATCAATCCATAACTGGCAAAGAAATCGACGTACATTATTTTACAGACAAAAAAAACATACATAGCCGAAGCCGAACATAGATCCTCTTGTCTTTTTTTCGAAGACGGTTAAAAAACAGTGCTATTAATATTCTGGAATTATACTCGGTTTATATTTCTATAAAAAAAGCTAATTATCGCGAGGTCCCTTTTGTGCAACTGAGGTTGCATACGCGATGGTCTTTAACTTGCGCTCAAGTTCTGAACTTCTGAAATTTGGCCGCGGCTCAATAACCACACTATCTATACACACCTAGTGTATCAACAAAAAACCGGCCCAGTGCGCACGAAGGGTTCCGTACCATTATCTATAAAATGGGTGACGGACAGACGGACAGCGAAGTCTTAGTAATATGGTCCCGTTTCTACCCTTTGGGTACGGAACCCTAAAAACGAGCAAAAAAATCACGTTAGTTGTATGGGAGCCACCTTTAATATATATTTTATTCTGTTTTTAGTATTTTTTGTTATAGCGGCAACAGGAATACATCATCTGTGAAAATTTCAACTGTCTAGCTATCACGGTTCATGAGATACAGCCTGGTGACAGACGGACAGCGAAGTCTTAGTAATAGGGTCCCGTTTTTACCCTTTGGGTACGGAACCCCTAAAAACCAGCAAACCTTGATAAACATGCCGGTCCGAGAACCAGAAATTACAACTGGTATGGTATAGAGATTACCTCCTGGCGCCAGCACGTAGGTCAGGCATTTTTAGGGTTCCGCACCCAAAGGGTAAAACGGATAAAAAACCCTATTACTAAGACTCCGCTGTCCGTCAAGCAGGCTGTGTATCTGATGAACCGTGATAGTTAGACAGTTGAAATTTTCAAAGATGATGTATTTCTGTTGCCGCTATAACAACAAATAAAAAACAGAAAAAATATTTAAGGGGGCTCTCATACAATAAACGTGATTTTTTGCTTGCTTGTGCTCGATATTTATAACGGTAATAGGTAGATTATTAGGTATTCACTTTTAAAATAAATTTAATAAAAAAAAATATGTAAAACAAATATTTAAGGCGGCTCCCATATAACAAACGTGATTACTTTTGTTTTTATAGATTATGGAACCCTTCGTGCGCGAGTTCGACTCGCACTTGCCCGGTTTTGTTTTATGGAACGTCTTTAATTTGAAGAATTTCTGTAGGTACAATTTTTAAGGCCACGTAATCCACAAAGAACTTTCCTGAACAAGAAATTCCGTTTTCGCTTACCTACTGCTTAATCAGTAGTGCTGATGCTGATGCATTGATTGACGACCTCTGTAGCGCGGTGGGCGAAGGTCTGCCTGCGACGCAGGAGGTTGCGGGTTCGATTCCCGCTTCGGGACAAATGTGTGTACGATCTGCAGACGTTTGTTCAGGGTGTTCTGGATGTTTTTAACAATAACAACAGAATAAAATAATGACGACTAACATTTACACTAAAATCTATTTTCTAAAAATCTAAAATAAAATATATTTTTTGTATACCTATTGTGTTTGTATATTCTTTATATTGTTACACGACGCATAAATCATATAGGTACACCGAGTAAAACAAAACTTTAAAAATTACACATCGTAAAAATCTGTATCCGGAAACTGGCGCGCAAAGCTGTTCTCTGTAGCAATTTATGCCAGAGTAAAAAAAATATCTACAGTTCGCCTCATTTGCTCATCATAATCATCTCTGCACGTTTCTCTTGGATCAAAAATAGTTCTGACAACTTATCTGTACAGTTGGCAACAGCATTAGTGGTCAAAGTTGTCAACTAACTTCAAAAACAGAAGGAGGCATTCAATCCGCTGTATTTCTATAAACGTAATGTTTGTAACTGTATATCTTCGCCTCTTGTTAACCGATTTTTATGATTACTTCGCTTCTGTACAGAAAATAAACCCGGAGTGATCACAAGTTTTTGCTCCGAGAAATTACTATTTCTAATCTTTAAAATAACTGTATGTAAGTATATTCAGACAATAGAATCAAGTCGGTATAACTCGATATCTTTGCCAATTTGTTAACCAATTTTTATGATTATTTCGTTTCTGTATAGAAAATAAACCCGAGGTGATCACAAGTTTTAGAATCGAGAAATTACTATTTCTTATCCTTAAAAGAACTCTATGTAAGTATATTCAGGCAAAGAATACACTTACTTATTTAAACTATATTAAAGGTTAATGTGGAGTGGCACAAGAGTTTGGAGGCCTATACTCAGCAGTGGGTGAAGTCAGGTTGTGGATGATGAATGAATGAAGTAGGTTATTAGATTTTGTAAAATACGTCAAATTATTTATAAATCAGACAGTAAATTTATATTTACCGCTTTAGTTCCACTTTTGTCCACCTGAAAAGCAAAGTGGGTGGCAGTGCACGAGACAAAAACTCCGTGACTTGATGTCAATAACCCGATGATATTGAGCGCTGACGTAAGCGCCAACTCTGCCAACCCTGATCCCTGTGGCATTTTAGTGCCAAAGAAGTTATAAAGTACCTACCTCCAGTTATCTTAATGGTTGACATTTAATTTGATATTTGAACAATAACCTATATATCCTATTTTAATTAGTATTAATACTAATTAATATTAATACTAATTCAAATAGCCTATACCGACTATATATAATAACCTATTTTAATTAGTATTAATACTACACACAGACAGACAGTCTCTGTTTTGTGAACTTTTGTAATAGGTAGATTACGAGTAGCCTAGAGGTTTTTGATTTGAATCGAAATCGTAGCCGCGCTGGGTACAGGGTCTAGTAAGAATGTACCTAACCTACCTTACCTACCCATTTATGTAAAAATTGTATAAAACCAAAGGATTGACTTGTCATGCACCATAAATCATATTCAATCACATCATAATGATTTCAGAAACGTCCCTGATGAGGGATGAGATGAATGATATAAGAAGTAGGTCTTATTTCATTTGTGTTTATTTAAAAACGTGCTACCTACGAAATACGTAGACCCACCCGACTCCAAGGAAATCTAAATAAATATGATGTAGGTACATTTCTATGGTTCACTTTGTACAGCAATTTTAAGAGAATTAAGAGGGCGATGTATTGTTCAGAAGATTTTAATCGACGTTTTGGCCGAAGTTTTCATACAACGTCAAAGTAAATGGAATAGCTGCTAATTGTCCAATTATAGACAGTACCAGCATAAAATTTGAGTTTCCAGACTCGTCCCACTTTGGGCCGAATCAAGTGGGACGAGTCCGGAATAACTCCAAAATTTGTATGAGGCTGAAAAACAATCACTAATAAAATAAGCGTGAGCTTAATTTTTTTTTTCCTAAACTAAAGACCCCGTTGCGGTGTAGTGCCTGTGCCTGCTACACAATAATGTAGGTACCTACAATGTACCTAGGTACCTACATCACTTTTCATAAAGCAAATTGCTGGTTGTCTTGACTTCGTTAAAAGTCGGTCTATCAATTTGCAAACAATTGTTTTTAATTAATGTATTAGTTTATACAAAATGCCTATTTTTGCTGCGGTGTCGTCACTATGTTACAATTTTCTTAACGATCTTTAGTTTAATCTTCTCTCCATTTATTCAGTCGGATTTTTTATTTAGATCAATTTGAGTTCTCTGGCTACCCTTATTTATTCCTGTGGCTGTTTGTTTTGTATTAGCGTTTTTTATTTTTGTTTATTAAATTAGTAGGTAAGTAACTGTGTTCCGAACATAAATCCATAGACGAAATCATATGTATTACATACCTACTAGGGCATAGAGCCTTGAAGAATTAAGTAAAACGGAATGGACAGATCCAATTACCCAGCTCAGTCTGGCAGTTGTGAAAATACGATCAAGTTAGGAAGCCATTTCAAAGACTATTGACTAGTCTTTGAAATGACGTGACACCCGTGATACCCGTCCGCTAGCCTAAGTAATCAACATAGGTCAGCGGGTTAAATTGTCTAAGACATAGGTAGGTATACTTAGTAGCTAATGTAATGTAACGATAGTCTAAGGACCTACCTAAATCAAGTAGGAAAGCAAATTCAGTTTGTAACTGCTACTGCATTGTGTAACTCTTCACCTAATAGACCTGGGTCGTAAGGTATAGGGTTACCTTAGTTACCTACTTACTGTGGGTACCTAGGTACAATCGGAATTCATTTTCAGTGCTTGACATAGACAGAATAGGATTACTTAGATACCTATTCTATTTTAGGATGATAATTGGTAACATTACGTATGTTATGTTATCAATTATGTACCTATCACCCTACAACTTGCGTTAATACCTTTAAAGGTAAGTGGAAGTAACGCAATATGTAGGTAGGTCTGTACGTACGAACGAATAAGGATGCGATTTGCGGTTTAGGTTTTCAATTTCCTAACTGACAGGAAACTACTAGGTAGTACCTATTTACCTACATAGTCGAAGTAAAATCAATAGGCTACCTAATCTACAACAAAGCCGCCTGACTGACCTACCTTACAGGACTGGGTTGAAAGGGCACCATTATGTGAAAGTTACAGCAAAACGTACGATGTTTAATTTTCTTAATTGAAGAAAATCGCTAACGTCCTTGACAGTGATTTTCGCAACTACCTACAAACCAACTAGAACTAGCCTATGGCGTTGCTCACCTTCGACATGTCGCCAACCTCGATCTATCCACAAACACCTCACAATTCCATTACAGGATTAAAAAACAATAGGTACTTATTAATTGGAAAAGTTAGTAAATTGTTTAGAACAATGCTAAACCGCGGTTGTATGTTTTTTGCACAGTAGCATTTCAAACGCCTTTCCTCGGCGGAGTCGCGATCAATACTGTCGTCGGTCGGTTTGTTGGTCGCCGCCGGCGGCCGCGGTACAAAACAGAGTTGGTAATCTTGCGCGCGCATGCTGTTGATAAGTAATGCGCATGTAGGTGAAGTACCTACCAATGTCGGTTCTTAGTGCCTGCAGAATCGGTGCCATACCATGACTGGTTGCCTTCAATGTGCAGGCAAACCAACGAAGATTTTAATAAAGAGCCTGGCCCTGCCTGACTCTGTTCGCAGCCGGCACCGCAGAATAAGATTGTGGGTGCGATTGCAGCGATGACGACGACGGGCAAATGTTTATGTGATCTGCAGGTTTTTGCTCCGAGTTTAATGGGTGTATAAGTTAGTTAGGTACTAGTTTAAGGTACAGGTATCTTTATCTAATGTACCTACCTACCTACCTACAGTGCCGTAAATACTGTGGCGAGCAGTGTGCAGGAGCACGCCAACACGGAACTCAACAGTAATAAGCAGTGATAGGAATAGGTAGTGCAATTTAACGGGACTTCATGAGGCTATCATAATGTGGATATGCCTCCCGGGAATTTAATGAGGAATGAAGACGACAACAAGTCTCGGGAGTTGAATGAAAAAAACATTATTTAATACTATGTTACATAATATTTTAAATAGACATTCTTACGATATTATTAACTCATCGTAATTATGAATGAAGGTAAACTTGCCGCCATTTTGGTGTTTACTTCAAGTTAGACCGTAAATATTACGGAATGCATTGTTTCGGCATCACAAAAGCGGCGATAAGATAAAGAAGGGATCATAAATGCAGTCAGCTAAGCAAAGTTCGTTCATTTTGTTTAGTTTACTCATGTCCTTCATTGAGTGCGCACGTTGAAATTTGAGTTAACTGATTGATTTGATTATTTTAACGACACCTTGGCTTTTTTTTGGACTGATTCGATCTCTGTGTGTGACCATTTGGCTTTTGTATACCGGACCTCTGATTTGCTGCTGAATTGGATTTCTTTGAAGAGCTGAACCGTTTTTTTTTTGATAAAACCGGTAAGTACTTACATTTCAGGACACTTTAGCCCATATTAGAAACGATAATTAAAATCTTATTTCATAATTTGTATAAAAAAAGTTATTTTCATCTACCATTTGGCCATTTTTATTTAGTGCTTTTAAATTCTAACATACCAATACTAACTACCTACTTTCGCAGTTCACAAAACGGAGTAAATTAATTGTATTTTTTTTGTTTTCAGACTCATTGGCGTACAATTTATTTGACGTGCACACTCGTTTCGAATATGGCATGGCAAGCTAAGGAAGAAACTATTCAACGCTGGATTGAAACCCATCCCGAATTAATGTATGAATCCACAACTCGCACTATTTATAGTACAAAGTGTGAGACTAACATTAAATGTCGAAAAAGTACCGTCGATAGACATGTTGAAGGAGCTGTACACAAAGAAACTTTTCGAAAGGCTGATGAAGATTTTTATTTGAAATTGACTGAGTTTATTATACTCTGTAATATCCCGTGGACGCAAATTGACAATCCAGCTTTCAGAATTTTTTTTGAAACTTATGTGTGTTGTACATGTGCTAACCGGACAAAGCTGCCCAGCGCATCGTTGCTCAGAAAAGTGTACTTGGACAAATTATATCAAAACAAGATCACTACAATACACAATGAGATTTGCGAAGAAAGAATATGGATATCACTGGATGAAACTACTGATTTCTTAGGCAGATATGTAGTTCACTTTTTGGTCAAGCCTTTAAATTCAAATTTATCTAAAAAAACATACCTAATAGCATGTAAAGTTCTAGAAAGCGTGAATGGACAGACAATATCAAAATTTGTAATTGATTGTTTAAAAAATGTTTGGGGTGACTCATTTGAAAATAAAGTCGGAAATGTGCTTATGCTGTCTACAGATAGTGTTGCGTACATGTTGAGAGCGGGGCGAATTTTAAAGCAGTCCTTTCCAAACATGAAGCACATCACTTGTTTCGCTCATGCTCTCCATCGTGTAGCAGAAAAAATACGTTCTGAATACCCGGATGTAGATACGTTAATTTCTAATGTAAAGAAAATCTTTTTAAAGTCTCCTAGTAGGGTTAAACTATTGAAAGATAGGTATCCAAATATGCCATTGCCGCCACAACCAGTTATAACAAGATGGGGCACTTGGCTTGCAGCGACATCATATTATGTAAAATATTTTGAAGAAATAAAAACTATTTTGTCATGTCTACGAAATACCGAAGCAGTTTCAATAAGAAACGCTAAAAATGTAATTCATAAAGAAAGTATACAAGCTGATTTAAAATTCATTGACGACAATTTTAAGATCATCGAATTAGCTTTGACAAAATTACAAAAGCGAGATATTTCAATAGTCGAAGCTTTTGAAATATTCGACGAAGTCAGGATAGTTCTAAATTGGAGTAAATGTTTATCTGTAGAAAACAAAATAGAAGCAGTCATGGATCGAAATCCGGACTTTGATAACATCAGAGCATATTCAGATCAAATATGACATTCTTGACAATTGCCAATATGGTTTTCGGAAAAACCGCTCCACCACATTAGCAGTCTTTAACTATTTACAGAAAATATACGACATAATAAATAATAAGAAATACGCTTTAGGGATATTTTTGGATATGACAAAAGCCTATGACAAAGTAAGCCATACAATCCTTCTCCGTAAATTATATGAGTATGGAATTCGAGGTACTGCGTACAGATGGTTCCAATCCTATCTAAATGACCGACATCAATACGTAGAAATAATAAACCATGACATAAACAACGAAATAGAAAATAATGTAAAATCTGACATAAAAATAGTAAACAATTCAATTCCCCAAGGATCTGTTCTTGGATGCCTACTTTTTTTATTATATATTAATGATCTGCCTAAATCAATCAATACCACTACTATTTTATTTGCTGATGACGTATCCCTCCTCTTTTCTAGTGACTCATCAATCGACTATTTACACATAAACACTGTATTTAATGAATGCCTCTCATGGCTAAAAGACCACAATTTAGAAATTAACCTACTTAAAACTAAATTAACCCAATTCAGGACATATAAAAGAACCCCCCTCGACCTAAGCGTAGTATCAAAACACCTTTCCATAGACGTAACAAATGAATTTAGCCTATTAGGAATAACACTTGACACAAACTTAAATTGGAAGGCCCATGTACAGAAAATTAAAACTAAACTATCACAATCCGTTTACGCCCTTAGTATTTTAAAAGCCAATACTAACTACGAGACCGCTTTGTCTGCGTATTATGCGTATGCCTATAGTTGGCTGAATTATGCCATAATTTTGTGGGGTGAAAGTGTAGAATTCGAACAACTATTCGTCATGCAAAAGAAATGTGTAAGAATTCTTACCAACACTAAACCACGGGATAGCTGTAGGCCGCACTTCATCAAGAACAAAATTCTGACATTACCATCCATTTATATTATGCAAGCCTCATTATTTGTTAGGAAAAATAAACATTTTTTTAAAACCAAGCAGGACTGTATTATTGACTATAATGGACGGCATAAAAATAAGCTCGTAGTGCCTCCAACAAAACTTAAACTTGTTAGTCAAAGCCCATATCATAGATTGGCAAGAATATACAATAAAATACCTGAAAATTTAAAAAATGAAGAAAAAGATACGCTTTTTTGTAAGAAACTAAAATTATTTTTATTAGAAAAATGTTACTATTGTGTTGACCAATTCGCTACTGACAAACTAAAATGACGTGACCTTATGATGAAACAATGACTAGCTGACCATTCTGGCTTCTAAATTCAAAATTCAATTCAATTTAATTAATTATATTTATTATGTATTGCATGAAATTTATGTTATTGTAAAATTCCATTTGACAATGTAAAAATAACTGTTTTGCAGTGCCCTTCCAGGGTGCATGTATGTACCTAGTGATAACCAATTACCTTAGAAATAAGATGGAATGTACCTACATGCAAGCAAAAATAAATGAAATATGAAATCGCGAGTGGTTTGTCAATTGATGACATTTTAATATTCAAATTTGCCCCATTGACATCTGTAGAAGTTGAAAGGAGTTTTTCTACATATAAATGGATGTTAAACGTCAAAAGGAATAGACTAAAAGAAGAAAATATTGAAAAACTTATAGTAACTTATTTCAATTCTTTCATTTATTCAAATCTTGAAAGCGATAATGAGGCTGAAGATTAAACAAAGTTTAACTTTATTTTAGTAAGTTTTAACTTATGGTTAAAATAAGTTTGTTATTTAGGTATATTTGTTGCAGATAAACATTTTTATTTGTTGTTGATTATTGACATGATTTTTAAGAAAATAAAAAGTACAATGAAAATTTTGGTTTTTTAATCTGAAATTTGTCCTGTCATATTTTTCTTTTTTTTTGTATTATTAATTTAAAAGGCAAGCTTATAAAATGCATTTAACTTATTGAAAACTGCTGGTTACCGCATTAATTATAATATTTTTTTTAAGTCCCAGAATCCCGGGGTCGTATCCATACTTTTATAACGTTTGAGGTCATCAACCCTAAATTGCACTGCCTATTCCTATCTCTGGTAATAAGCTCTACGAAAATTAATAATGAAAAATAATAATGTCCCAAAAATTTTCTATTACGGCAGGTTTCGAACCCGCGCCCCACCTTCAGTACAGGTGCGCTAACCTAACCTAACCAAATATGCAACGAGATCTTACATGGAAAATATCTGGGACCTCTTACGGGGCGTCGCGTCGGTCGTTAGCTCCACCTACAGGGGAAACCTTGAAAGATTATCCAAACCTAAAGATACGTTTAGTGTAGTTTACGTTAGCTTTTTTTTTAATCATGCCGAAATCTTTTTTTTTAATATTACTTTTATTGAAATATTATTCGTTTTAATTTAATACTATTTGGTTGAAATTTTCTTTGACCATAAAATATATTATATCTTTGCGTTGCAATTTTTAAATAAATAACTAATAGTACCGAAAAAGGCCTTACGTACATAGTAAAAAAAACTTTATAAGTAGGTACTAAAAAAATATTGGTGGTTTCACACGAAAAACCCAAGGTACAAATGAGGGGTTTTCGTTTCGTATTAAAAAAAAAAAGCTAGTTCTAAATATCTCGATAGATGGCAGTGTGTCAACTGGCGATTAGGGTATGTCTATGTCAAATGAAGGGAAAACAAACTTTTTCTGAGTGTTGCCATTTACGCATTTTTTTAATGCTAAAACTGGCAGATTTTGTGATCGGTTCACCTTCTAACATCAAACCGATGACGGGGACATAATTAAGTCCCGTCCCCGTCGGTTATGGTACGTAAAAATCGTAAAAAACGGGGACATAAGTCCCAATTAAAAATATTTCGGTTTTGAGCTTTATTTTGTTCAAATGAAGAACTCTTTTAATCAGATGTATTTTTGAATGACGATGACGAGAATGAGATGAGATGAGATGTATTATTACTGAATAACGAGTCACACAATCACAAAAAATCTCCGCCATCTTAGTACAACATGTCGTCCCAAACAGCTGCGCAAGGTCAGTAACCCGAGCCGGCGCGGCGGCACTCGAGTTTCGTCTCAAGTCGTGAATGATTTGTTGTTTTTATAAAGTTTTGAACAAAGAATCGAATGTGAAGGTTATACCTAAAAATGTCGGGTTTACCTGTAAGTAGGTAAGTAACTTGCATATCAGAAAAGGACCTATTTCAGTTTTTAATACCTAAGTGAATGAAAAAATATGTAGGTAGGTATGTTGTTGGTAAACCTTTATTATATAAATAAATGAAGGCGTCACAAACACACTATACAATTTATACGTTATTTATGCCTAGTGATATTAGTTTTAAAGGTGATTACTGTTCCTATTTTCAGCTTGCAATATATCATTTTGCAGTTTTCCGGATATTTTACGAAACATCTTTTAGTCATATATTTCGGACAAAATTTAAGTTCGGTTTGGAGTTTTTTAATTTTGACTGTGGCAACACTATATTCGTTTCCTATTTTTGAGAAACCAAAATAAATTCAATATTTTCTTCAAGTTTTTAGTGGTTTCCCGTCCTTCGTCAGTTCTGGAATCGAATGTTCTTTCTCTGGCTGCGCCGCCGCCGCGCCGCCGGTTTTTGCTGTTGGTGAAGTTATATTCTACCCGATAAAGTTATCTTGCTGTGTTCGAGTTATTGTTAATAACTGGTTGTGTTTGTGCTGATATGATAAAGAGCCTGACTCTGAGCCTATGAAAAACTGATGGTAATGAATGTGTACAAGCAGACGTACAAGAATTGGCTTAAAGGTGAATATTGGTAGCGTGTGTCAACAAAACAGCAGCGCTCTTGGGAATATCGCAAAGAAGTGGTTATAAAAGAACACAAATCTACAGGAAGAATTTCTTCGCCCAAAAAAAGGTCGCAAAACCAATTTTAACAAAGTATTGACAATTTTACGTATTCTGCTGTATGAAGAATCGTCCATTCGTTTTTTCGCTGAAATGAATTATCTGCTCTAACAAAGGTAAGAATTGAGTTAAGTATCTACCTCATTTCAATGAGAAGTCTATTTAGTTATTAGTGTCTTTATTTAAAAAAAGTAAAAGGATAAAAAGCAGCCTATGTGTTATTCCGGACTATAATCTATCGCTATGCCAAATTTCATACAGATCTATTCATATGAGTAGAGAGTAACGTACATCCATCCATCAATCCAAACCTTCACCATTATAATATTAGTGGGATAAAAAGTACTTTGTGTTTGCGCTGCTGTAAGCCACTGCACATTAACATAATGTCAGGATTTGATTTAACGTTTTAGAGCTTCTCAAATTAGTGGTTAACCAAGCACACCTACTGCATCTGAAAAATGACTTGTATCACTCAGGCATTATAGCTTCCTGTGATCTGCATGTAAAATATTTGCTATTTTGTTGCAGGCCATACAGTAATAAAAACAAGGGTGGATACCGAGGTCAAGTCATCGAAATAAGCTTTCTTGGAACGCTTAACAACAGGCTTGAATACTCCAACGGGAAAAGGACAATAATTGATATTCAGCTGTAATTATAGGCAACGAAGAAATAAAAATCAAGAAATGTATTCGTTTATATTTATTTCTGATGTCAAATAAATAATGCCTTTGTAGGACTAAGGTATTAGTAATTTAGGCAGTGAAAACTAATACCTATAATGTACCTATGAATAAACCTTCTTTTAAAAGTACTTTTCTATAAAAAAAATGCACTTATTTGTTTTTTTTATTTACTCTCCGAAAGGCACAACCAAATGTTGCTTTGCTTTGTTGTTAGGTACAAGCATAGTGAAGGGTGGTGCGTGAGCCTAGTATTATTATGACTCGCAGAAAAGACCACCAGCAGCGCAGCGTGTAAAGCTCTGGACGCTTAACTAGCGTGTGAGATTGAGCCTTGTGAAATGAATGGATTTAGTAAAATAAATACCTATAGCTTTCTTCAAGAAAATTTCCTGCTCAAGCAAAGCCGAGGGCAAGAACTAATGATCCATAAAAATTCAAGGGTTTGCTTCACTGTCTTGTCACTTTCATAGTGACATTTCTTTGTTTATTTGCAGCATTTGAAAAATCAAGTTTGTTTGCCAGTTTTTTCATTGTTCAGACATAAACAATGAAAAAACTGGCACGATGGTTGTGACAGAGAAACATTCATTCTATCTGATTTCTTCTCATGCTACAAGCATATTTTTATCTCTCTCTGGTGTGAATGAGATGGGTATATGCACTACCTCTAGTACCTTGTTCTTTTAAGCGATCGACCGATTATCATTTTGACGTTTTCTTTCATGTGACATTAACATACCATAATGCCTTGTTGAAGCCAGTTGAAGCCCTGCCATCTATCGAGATACATGGAACTAATTTTTTTCTTTTTAAAAATGTAAAACGAAAACCTCTCATTATAAAACATCCGTGATTGTAACCTGTTTTTAAGTTTTGTTTAGCGCCCTCTGACGAGGAGAAGCCAAACTACTAAAATGAATTTAGAAAAAAGTGAGTTCCTTCGTCCAAAATATAGAACTGTCATTCAGATGTCAATTGTCAGTTGTCAATTTCACGTTTTCACGAACTCGCTATGCAAATGCAAAGCAAAGGAAACAAAACAAGTTTTGTTTGTATTCTATTTGAACGGAACTGCGAGGAAATTTACAATATTAAATAATTAGTGCGTTAAGTCCTAATAATTATATCTTGAAAGCCCCTTAAAGATGGTGACCACTACGTTAACTGTTCAAGATATCTGGCCATATGGTTCAAACAAGTCTTCAGCGAAGAAAGTCGACATGGATGCAATTTTGCCCTACATTATTCTACCTGTTTCCCTGCTCATTGCTTCAATATCACCACCGATTACAATAACAGTAATTGTTTTCATTGGAATGGCCGCTTTATATGTACAGTCCAGACCAAGAGCGAAAAATAGGTACCTTGTCTACCTGTATTATGTTCTTAGATTTAAGTTATTGCTATATATTTTTATAGAATATGTCACATCAATATATTAGACTAGTTCGTGGCCAGACATTCTACTTCTATTTATAATAAAGAAAAGCACCTGAACACCATACACAAATAAACAATCTTATGTGGTTAAACTAACTTTAAGCAGAGCAGACCCTATCATGCTTAGCACACAGGCAAACAAAGCATTACACAATCATTTTAAAATGAATGGTGTTATGATAGTCAAATCAGATGCTTGATTAGTGTACACCATAACATGATCTAAAAATGGGTGACTGATGAAGTAAAATCTCAAATATAGTTATATAGTTGGTTTTGAATAGTTCTGAAAACTTTTTTGCAGATCACCATTTTTCTTCGCATGGACTATATCCTCAGGAGTAACTATGTTCATCATTTTTGAATTTGGAATACTACCTTTACTGGAGATTACCCAATTAGAAAACTTTATTTTTCTAATGCTTCTGGCATGCACATGCTATTTCTTTTACAAAATGAAAGCTGTTGCTGATTTTGAGCTAGCTACTGGCACTTCAAAAGGCAAAGAGTACAGGTAATCCTACTAATATTATTAAGGTGACTGATATGAGGATCTAAGGCCAAGTTAACACCAAAACTAATAAATGGATCTAGCTGAAATTTTCACGCACTAAGACCGATGTGGACCTGGAATAACGGAATAATTTAAGCTACTTTTTATTCCAAAAAAAACACATGCAGAGCTACCTGCAGAAGCTGGTTTAATATAGATGCTTTATTTGTTATCAATCAATTTTGCTGTCCATCAGCACTTGTGAAATCCTGAACATTTACTTTTCAGTCCAGTTCTTACAGCAGATTCACTATACTGCCAGATTTGCCAAATAGAAGTCAATAACAAGTTATTCCATTCAATATGGTATGTATCTTCTAATATGAGATGTTCTTATAGCTTATTAAATTAAATATTAAACCCAATATTGTGGTTTTCAGGTGGGACTGTTGCATACTCCGGCCAAACTACCTTCTCTACCTTGCCGGCCATAGCTTTGCTCTGGCCACTCTAGTTTTTGGCGCCAATCTTGGCCTGACTACTCTGTGTCAACCAATACTTTACCATAACATTCTGCTACCACAGAACTGTGATGATGTCTACTATGAATTTAGGTGAGCTACACTCTCAATTCTTCTTCATCATCATCAGCCCATAACAGTGTACTGCTGGACACAGACCTTCCCTAATGAGCGCCATAGCAACCTGAGCTTGCCGCAACCAAGTATCCACCAGCTTTCGCGCTGGACGCCCACCTGGCCGGCGGGCGTCCTACACTACTTTTCCGGAGACGCCGCTCCTCACAAGATTATGACATTACCTCAATGACTATCGATTCCCCGCTGCCGCTTCTCCTAGCTAATTCTTTTACTATGTCGATAACTTTGGTTCTCAGTCAGATATTTCTAGGTTCTCTGTGGGATATTTCGAAATAAGTCCCAGAGAAAGTCCAAGCAGTTTCAGTTCTTGTTGGCGTGAGAATATTTTTTTTGTCGTTATAATTTTTTTCTTCTTTCTACAAGGAATAAAACTCTTCGGAAAATTAATTTGCCGCATATTGTAACTCGAACTGTAACTGTAAAGATTGTAACGAATCTACTTTTGGAACTTTTATATTTTCTTAAATGCTCCGAAAATACCAGTAAAACGAAGTTAGTTTTTTCTTAAGTTAAAAGAAAATGGTTTACGATTAACGGCAAATTACTTTTCCGCTAGTTTTAATCTTGGTAGAAAGCAACGCAAAAAAATTTTTAAAACCATAAAAGAAAACAGAATCTCGCGCCAACACGATAAACTATCAAGCATAATCTTATAACTTGAGGTTTCATTCTTGGGAAATGGATTGTTCGATAGAAATTAATGAATGCGCCCTTTATTTTATACCTGAAATTAATCTGTATAAAAAATAAACAGTACAATAGACGGCCTTGTCGCTGAAAGCGATTTCTCCCGGGCAACCTAGGTATGGAGAATGCTCACAGGAACTTCATGACCTGATTCCACCATCCCCCTTCCACTCCAGGACAAGCAGACGCACAGCGCAATACCACCCCTGCTTGTTGGATATACCGTCGTACCGCTGGGGTCTGGAGCTTGCTCCCTGCTGCTGTTTTTCCCGTCAATTACAACCTGGGTCTCTTCAAGACAAGAGTAAATAGGTATCTTCTAGACCTTCGTGATACATCGTCGGCCACATCTTCACTTTCCATCAGGTGAGATGGTCAGGGAGTGGTCTAACGAGAACTTAGACTATAAAAAAGTTATGGATGAGAACAATCAGAAGGTAAATGATTATTAATCAAAGATTTTTGTTATTTGTTACAGTGTGGCGCTATGCTTTGTGACCTGCGTATACGCACTTGGATATGCGATTGTCATCCTTGCAATATTGCTCCATCAAATATTTTTTAACTTTATCCCTCGATATAGTGGTGAGTTTTCTAATTTAGTATTCACTGTAGGCTACTGCCGGCGGCTTTGCTCACATTGTTTCCGGGATGAAAAATGAGCCTATAAGTAGATACATTATGAATGTTGATCGTCTCGTGTTGCTAATACTTTTCCGTTAGATTCCTTGTAAAACGCAGCATAAATTTAAAACCTCTGCTAATACCTCTGCATAAATTTAAAACCTGCTCTGCAGACGTACAAGAGTTTTCTCAATTTTACGAATTTGTTTCAGAACCATCATGGAGGAAATTAGTGAATGTTCTAAATGTATAAAACAAAAATATTGACCTACGGTCTACCAACGTTATAGTACTAAAACGTACTTTAATGCAAAATTGGAATGTTGTCATCCATTGCTTCAATCTGAGGCTGATAGTGTGTGTCAATAAGAAATAAATAGCTAAAACATATTAAATTTAAAAAAATATTTAAAAATTGTACCTTCACTGATAGTGTTCTGTTAATACTGTAGACACCTATTGTTCATTCCTCAATTTCAGAAGCTAGCAGAAGTTTCCTTTGGCTTCACATTTTTGAAATTATTAACACATTGCCAAGTTAGTAGTGTAAGAGAATCTTATCAATCACATAACTTAAAAAGTATAGATATTTGGTGTCTGTCCATTGTTTGTAGGTACAATACATATGTATGTTTTGTTCAGTTATGATAAAAATATCTGTGTGTAATATAATGTAAGTAGGTAGGTACATATTTCAGTTATCTCATACCCATAACTCAAACTCTGCGTAGTTTAGGTTATGCTGTATGTATTTTCCAGCATTTTTATTTGTCTAGTAGGTACTACTACATCACGATATTGACATTAAATAAGAAACATTTGAACATATCACAAACATTTTATTTACACAATAGTGTAGGTACTTACACGCAAATTTTATTATACAACTATTTTTACATGTGGGTTTTTGTAATCTATTCTGCGTTAATTATGACTTGCACCAATCTAAGTCAAAACCATTTTGAAGTAGTTTTCATGAAAGTAAACTCACTTACGACAAAGTAAAATATGATGTCTATAAACGAAAAACTATTGATAACTAAATTATATTGTATATTTTATGACAAGTTTCTTGATAGTCAATTATGTAGGTAGAGGTACCCTGCCTATATCACGAATCTGCTATGAATAATGTTATTCAAAATTAAATTTTACGGATAAGTATCGTGTTGGCGCAAACATTAATTTCTGCGTTCTACAAGGAATAAAAGTAGCGGAATAGCAATTTGCCGCAAATCGTGAACGATTTTCTATTAACTTAAGAAAAAACTAATTCTGATTCACTGGCATTTTTGAAGCATTTATAAAGATTTTGGGTTTGTAATCAATATTCCCAAAAGCTCCCGAAATACAAGTGAATCATATAGTTGGTTTTATCATGGGTTGAAAAAGAATGGTTTAGGTACGATTTACGGCTTGCGGCAGATTACCTTTTAGTTTTATTCTTTGTAAAACGTAGAAAAACAATTAAAGCTACAAAGTTATTTAAATCTCGCGCCAACACAAAACGATCCACCTTAATTATAATTTAGGTAAGTCTTTAGGCTTACGCGCTGGATGCGGCAAGCTGACAGGGCCGAAGTAACATTAGCTAATCTGCGACGGGCGCTATGGCGCTCATTAGGGGGCATATGTCCAGCCGTGGACAAATATAAGGTGATGATTATGAAGTGTTCAGGTAAGTACTTACCTAGGTAATTCGTCAAACTGACATGAGATTACATATCAATAATACATCAACTTAAATCGGCCTGATTATGTTTATCTTCAACTTGCAATAACTAATTGATGTTGAACAACAATAAATGTATATACTTATGTTATTATTTTAATAAAAGATTTATTTGGAAAGAAAACTTATTTGGATTTTAAAAATAATTTATATTAATTTATTCAGTTTTAGGAACGCTGTTGTTTGGGGACTTTGTCTTAGTGAAAACACCTAAGAAAATAATATTCTCTAGTTGCATGACTTAGCGATATCCTAGACCTACTAATGACTATTTTAATACAGATGCATTTTCCACTCTCTAATCTAGTTTCTTATAGCAATTTTCTTAAGCTTCATTTATTATTTAATACATGCGTTCATAAATAAGAATTCATACATTTACCTATATTAAGTTTTGATTGAGCAAGACATGGAAATTATTCGAGTTTTGCTTTGCCTATTTGAATGATGCTTTAATCAAAGAAGTAGGTGGAGTGAGAACTATTAAGCTGTTATTTTTGAGTATAATTTATAATAAAACTAGGAAAACTTCTGCACCGGGGGCTTTGTCTTGGTGGACACCTAAGATAACATACTATTTAACTAAGTCATGCAAATAACAATCTCTGCTGATATAAATACATCCGAAAAAGCTTATTTTTTTAAACATTAGTACCTACATTACGTCCGAGGTCTGTAATGGGTGGGTTGTTGGCCGCGGTCGAAGATAGCTGAATGCGAAGCGTAGCGCAGGTTCAGGCCCTCAGAGCGCAGTCAACATTTCAGCCCTTGATGGCCAAGCTGAAATGAAGGCCGAGACCGAAGGTCAAGGCCTTTATAGCGCGTACAGCAAGGGCTGCAATGATGGCCAAGCTTGAAAGCCGAGACCATAGCAAGCTTAACTTGAGGCCAGCTTATCGTGGCCAGCAGGGCAGTCATTGCGGACCGAGGCTTATATAGTGATTTACTCAAACAAAGAGAGTAATTTAAATTGAATTGGAGGATTCGTCGCTTGAAGTTCATTTTCACAATTTATTCACGAAAATTGATTAGATCGTATCATGCAAAAAATTTCACCGCGATGCTCTTTTGTCAGTTTTCCGCGTTTACTTTTTTTCTAACCAGCCGAGCTGCTTGTATCTACTGCTCAGTAGGTATGCAAACCTTTATGCACCTAAGTACCTATTATCAAAATAAAATAGGATTCGAAATACATTACGGACCGCGTAAAGCGACTGTAATAATATTACTGTCCGGCTGTTCGGGTAGGTAGGCCCAAAAGGTCGACTTTGTTCAAAGAAGGTTGTCGAAATAATCAGCAGATTACATGCTATGTTTGAGTAAAAGTATTTTACATCTCTATCTAGTACTAATGGCTATGTTGTCAGCTACATCTAATGTTCAATATAATAACAATAATGTGCCTATGCATATGTGCATATAAATAGCTAAGAATCCTTATTATGTTGTCTAAGGACACATTACAGGTTGATCCTCTTACCTTTTACTTAAATACTTAGGGTCCAGTCAAGACGCCTTGGGAATTGAAAGGATTTCATGAAAAAATCCCTTCAAATGTCTTTCAACTTTGATAGGGTGAAAAAGTAAGGCACATATTTCTATTAAGATGCGATCAATTCCTTTCAATGAACCTTGACCCTCAGGCCTCAGACTCCATTTGATTTAAACCAAAGTAGCACGACGGCCAAATATGTGTAATTTTTTTATTCCATCTTATTTGCTTAAAAGATAACGTTATGTAGGTAAAATATATCAATAACTCAACTTGATCCTTTTATTGACTTGGTTAGAGAATAAAAAATCCCTTGCGCTCAATCCTCTGGAGGCGTATAATCTGGGACAACCTGCAACACTTTTTCTCGCCACCTGGCTTTTCTCGCGTCTTGTTCCCGCTTCAGTGCGTTCAAAGCTGGCAGCGTCCGCCAGCACGTTATGGCTTTGTATAACAAGGTACTAGAAAAAAAATTACGTATGCATTAATCTTAAATCCTTTTTAATCTTCGAAAAGTTTTCTTTGTCCCTGGTGGTGCGATAGTAGATAATCATTTTATTGGTCAAATATTTTTACAAGTCGATTAGGTACTTAAAAAAAGTAAATTAAGGTAATACATACTAACAATTAACATTGCCACCAGATTCGATATTAAGACTCCTGCTTTTTCTTAGTCTTATATATACAGACATGGAGTCGTGATTTGGTTAAGTAATAGGTATTGTTAAAAGAGCAATTACTTACCTGTTATGATAAGCGACCGATCTGTTCCATTTAATTTCTTGTTCTGCCCTTATAACTTCAATCCCCTGTTTGAACTTCCTAAAAATGAGCTGAGTCACGTAGAGATCATAATAATCATCAGCTACCTGCTTCTTCTGAACGTATTGGTAGCAATTCTGTAAAAACAAATATGTGTGTCTAGATCAATGCGTTTTTTAAATATTTTATTTTAAAACTCTGACATGGAGTCGTTTTTCTCTTAATCTGGCTATATATCTACTTGGATAATAAAATTTAACAGGATAACCTGTGGCTCTTCATTATGTACTGACCCGTTTGAACGCTGCGATACCCTTCTTCAAAGCTTTCTTCCGATATAACTCGTCAGCTTGAAAATTCCTCTCATACCACATATCTTCGGTATACCACATCCAATTCAAAAAGACGTTATTCTTCAATTGAAAATCGTAGTGGGCTTTAGCTTTCTCCACATTATCGTGCCTTATAGCTAGTAGTATTTTGAATGGGGCTATGCCATACTTGGCTTTCAAAGTCTTTTCGTAATGTAAATCTGCCATGACTATTAGACCTCGTAGTCTGGCGGCGAATTGCTTCTTTCTTATGCTTTCAACCTTCTCTTTCTTTCGTTTGTCTCTTAGTTCTTTTAATTGCTGCATCTTTTCTTCTTTGTCCATTTCTGCTTTAGCTATTTCAGCCTGCAAACAAGGATGAAAAAATAACAATATTGCTGGACTATTCACACAGCATTATCTAGCCCTAAGCTAAACAAAGCTTGTGTTATGAGGACCAGACAACTGATATAGGTACATAGATAGATATTTTTTATTATTCATAGAAAACGACCAAAACACCCGGAACAAATACCTGCAGATCGTAAAAATGTTTGTCCCAAGGCGGGAATCGAACCCGCGACCTCCTGCGTCGCAGGCGGACCTTCGCCCACGGCGCCACAGAGGTCGTCATCAAGGTGAAGCTCTAAGCTCCCATACAAACGTTCTTTCCGATTCATTTGGAACTTATACCGTTTATTGCAATGAAATTATGCACTCTTTTGGATAGGAAATAGCTATGTTTATATCTTTTTAGTTTTTCCAAATGAATCGGAAAGAACGTTTGTATGGAAGCTTAGAGGTTAACCCCCACCTTAATCCTTACCTGCTGCTTTAACCTTATTCTTTCTTCTTCCATTTGTCTCCTTCTCTCGCGTATCATTGCGTGTTTTTCTTCGCGTTCTCTCGCTCGCTTCTCCATCCTCCTCAGAAACTGGGGCACTTTCAGACAATGTAGTACAAGAGTGGTTTCTAAAAACAAAATTAGTATTTACTTTAACCTTGATCATTATAATATTTATAATGTAAAAATTGCACAACAAAGAAATGTCATTAAGTAGGGTAGCTGGGGTGGGACAGTGTAATTGTGCACTGTCCCGCCCCAGCAAACCAAATCATTAAATATCCTTTGTTCATTATAATTATTATTTTCAGCCTTTATTATTCCACTGCAGGTGCAGGCTTAATTGATCCTTACCATAATTTTGCTGTTTACCTGTTTAATTTGGCCTTTATAGCCTAGTTGATTGTGCGGAATACCTACTTTTTAATTATGCTTAAATAAGTCATTGTAACATACCTTCAATATCATTTAATTTTAATTCATTAGTCATGCACTTTATCTTTGGTCTCAACTGTCGGTCTACTTCATGATACGCTTTTCTAATTTCTTCTTTCATATTCTCGACGGAGTCTTTGGAAGCCGCAACTATTTTGTTATATTTTAGCTCCTCAATCACCCTGTTCTGTTCTTCTAGTTTTGCTCGTTGCAGCGCGATGATATGCTTTTGCCATTTGTACCTACAATTTGTTTGTGTATCAGTAACTTTTATTGTTTAAATACTATATGGATTCAGCGACAGCTGCTCAGAAATTCAATTCTTTTTGTATTTTCCATATTATCGTTGTTATTCTATAACTAGTCAATATAAGCTAAATATTTCCTTATCAAACAAAGCGTAAGATATTATTGTCTATAGGTAATACAAAACAAATACGTAGGACGAAAACATGTAATTTTCGACGTAATAATATGCAAAATACGATTTGCGTACATTTCATGATAAATGCGAGTATTTTGAAAAAAAAAATAGAATCAGGGACCTAGATAACCTACTATTTGAAAACAAATGTCGCTTGTTTTTAAATTCAACATCACGCGTTAACTTAATATTATGCTTACTTGCGTTGGTATGTATTGTAATCCGTAGCCATTAACTTTGTTTTCTTATTTGCTGCAGGCGGCTGATCAATGTTCTGTTTCTTTTTAGTCAATTTATCGAAAAAGTTATCAAGCGCTGCTTGTCTCTGATCTTTAAGATATTGTTTCCTTCTGTTCACATATTGTCTCCATTTATCAACATATTTCCTAAGAATTGCTTCTTTGTGAGTACTGATGTTTATTTTCATTGGATTAATACATAAAAAGTTGTCCATACTACTAATACTCATGACAATTTCTTCTTGTGGCTGAGGCTTAGTGCAATAAACAAAATTGGGTTTTCCATTTTCTTCAACTCTATGTTGATCATTTTGATCAGATCTGTTCGTTTCTGCTCGACTCTCATTGCTACGATTAGATTTAGGAGTCAGGGCCATCATGATTAGCAATGACTGTAGATTGTCCTCTGTAGTGGCCTCTGTATTATTAACAGTGTTTATTTCTTCTACTTGGTCGTCGTCTCTAACAATTTCTTCAAAAGGCGATTCCACAAAATCTGAATATTTGCATTCTACTCTCATAACTTCATGAACAGCTATTTCATCTAACTCTGGTGAGTTTCTGTCAATGGCTTGTATCCTACTAAAATTTTCAGTAAAGTGATACTTGACTACTTCATTCGGCTTATTGTTAATTTTAAAATCACCGTCACAACTTATGACCAAATTGTTCAGTTCGTCAGTGATTTCCTGCAGTAAGTATTTATTTTCTTCTTCAATGTCCCTTTTATTACCTTTTAATAAAGATATTTCGTTCTTCGACAAAATTTTCGGTTTTGCTGAATCGATATATTTTAACATAATCCTATTCTTGAGATCAATATTGTGAAAACTGTTGCGTATTTTGACTATTTCTTTGTTGTATTTACAAGTGTCTTTTGGTCTCTTCATTGACTTTCTGAAATGAGATGTTTAATAGGTTTTAAAGAAATAGTATTGGGCCTGGTTGTACCTATTGATCTACAACACCTACCTTTGCCATATGTTTGATTTAAGGATTCCTCCTCCGATGGTGCCGCTACCGTGGGTGTCCTTAATCTGAAAGATGATTCGAATTTGCTCTAAGCCTATTCTACTTATTCATTTCTAGAGTCCCTTTCCCAAGCGTGCCAACGGGAGTTACTGCAAATAGCAAGTTGTCTATCACCACAGCACACCTACCTTACGGTACCTACTTAGTACTTACATAATATAGCGAAACTTGTTTTCAATTTCGGAGTTTGACCACTAAGGTACGAAGGTACGTCATGTCCATAGGCGTTGTAGGTAGGGGAGAGCATGTAACATTCATACGTCAGGAGCATTCATATCTTTTAGACTACACACGTCAACTTTATAATAATAATAATAATAAAAATTATTCAAAGAAACTCACGTAAAAAGACATGACATAAATGCACTAAAAAATAAATACCTATAGCAAATTAACTTTACGCAGACAGAGGCTAGCTGCGGAGTGGCCGATGGCGGAGCACTACGGCCGCCGCCGCCCCGCCGCCGTGGCGAGGGCGGCGCGCCGCCCTCTCGCCGCCGCGCGCTGCCGGCTTGGTTAGGACAAGTCGTAAATATTTTCGCACCTTATAGGTTTTGGTTCCGCATTGTGATGGGTTTTGTACACTTTGTAGTAGTAAGTTAATTATGATTTATTTTAGTGTTTGGAAAATGTCCTAGTTTATCATGTTAACATCCGTTGTGGATTAACTTTAACTTTATTTTTATTCTAAATTAATTTGATCAAAGTAGTGTTTGGGGTCATAGATCTTGATCTAAGTAAAGTAGGATACGTTCTCCCAGCGCTAAATGAAACGGAGGGTCAGGGGGCCGGAGCTAAAAATTGCAGATAAAAATAGCGTAATAGCTAGATAAATTCTATTGAAGCTGTTGATGACGTTGATTTAGAGCTTACTCCAGCTAAGCTCTGATGAAGTCCACGCTCCAACCTAACCCAATCCAAATCATGGCGGGCACCGAGAATTTCCAGCAGCTTCTCGGGGATAGGTTTGTTGCCTTGGAAACCACTGATGACGCTGACGAGACCTACACAATCTGGTCGAAACGTTGAGGGACGAAGGCATCAAGTTCTGTAAAAACAGCGTATTGGCAAGAAATCCAAACTCTCGACCGAGACTCTCGGGTTGATGTCAAGAAACGGGAAACCACCCAAGCGACTTCGTCTGAGAGTTCAGACCTGAACAAGCAAATTGCGAAGATGGTAGGTACGGCACGACCTTCGGAGCTCCAACACACGCCTCATTGAAGAGGCGATAACCGAGGGTCCAAAGTATTCACTCAGCAGCTTGGCAGGAGCCACATGACGAAGCTTAAAATACACGATGGGAGTACCGTATTGTCGAAGCCGGAGATCTAGGATTTCTATGGCCGTTTATATGCTGCACATGCCCCTCATGCCCAACGAGATGACCACGATTCCAGAGCCACCCTGACACACCACTTCACCGACGAACTGCCAGACAGCAGTCAAGACGAGATTCGGATAGCTCTGAGACAGCTTAAAATGGAAAAGCCCCCGGTGAGGACGGCATTACTTCAGAGCTTCTGAAGGCAGGAGGAGCCTCTGTCATACAGGAGCTTTAAAATTCAATTGAAAATTTTGATTTACCTACGTCATACGGCTTAAGTCATTAGCAAAATCGCTTTTGTAGCCTACCTAGGTAGGTACTACACAGCCAACTGACGTCTTGAGCACAGAGCAATATGGCGTCCACTGCGTCCAGCCAACGCTTTCATCAAATTACGCGGGAAACTGAAAATCTAATTTTTAATGCATTTTTATGGCACTTATCGATTGAATAAATTTTTTTTTTTTAGTTTATTACCAATGTGGAATGTATTAGAGACATTTTTCAAAAATAGGTGTGGCCCTTGGATACAGACATTTTTAAATTTATATTTTCATTTACCATTATCACATCTGTTTCCCAACTTCTAAGTTTTTTTTTGCAATAAATTGGCAACAAGTGTTTTGCAAAACAGTGACATTGCTCGTGTCACTCCCCGGAGTGTCGGACCTTGTTTAATGGACCGTGAAAAAAACAACTTAATATGCACAAAGCCACCCCGCGCGTGGGGTGGCCTAATACCTACGTTTTTTACTAGTCAAATATAAAAACTTTCATGGCTTAGTTATTTTGTATTAACCCTAAACTTTACTCATTTTGTAACCAGTTATTTATATTATACCTACCTGTCATAAAGTGTAATTTTAACGATATTGAAATTGCTACTACTTTTATTTTAAAGGGCTTAACAAAAACTATGAATGCTACCTGCTCTCCTAGTATACTTACTTATGTATAGGTAACCAACATTCTGTAGTATCTAGATGGTTATGCTAGATATCCTACTATCGCGCAATCAGTGCCTCGTAAAAAGCAAAGCATTGAAATAAAACTGTCGGAATAGGTACCTATACCTACCTACATACCTTCTATTATACGATGAGACTATCTTTATCGTGTCTTTATGGTTGACAGTTCACGTAAACTGAATGTTTATCACATAACGTGCTCGTGGTTCTAATTCCTCGGAAATAAGTAGGTACCTATATAGATCAGCTATAGGTGCATATCTACCGGTGCTACCTACCTACCTAACGCAGTGGGTTGTTTGATAATGATAACTTAAAATAATAATGTAGGTACCTAGCACTAAGCTGAAATTAAATGAAAATTTGTGTGTGTTGCACGTAGGTACAAAAGCTGCCTACTATAAAATACATTTAAAGGTAGTTTATAGTTAGATACAGGGTGCTTATTAATGGGACCGACATAATTGTTTGAAGGGTTTTGGGGGCCATGGGATGGGCTACATTCCTGGACTCAATGTTCTTAGTGTCACCACGGTACCTATGATAAGTTTTTTGGAAATCACCCAAAATCTTGCATTTATGTCGTCATGTATCTTTCTTGTTTGTGGTTGTAAAACCACGAAATAACTTGTGCTGTAATAAGCAATGTCCCCCTCAGCCCTCCAAAAAATAATGTCAGTAGATTTGTATCGTCCCTGTCGGTCCCAATACCAAACCACCTGTATTGTATAGAAGTATAAAGAGATTAGTTATATTAATGATGATTGATCAAGCTCCAAGAAAGAACTACCTAGGTATCAAAAAGCTCACCGAGTGTCTTCTCATTTCCATCCGTAGGGGTATTTTAGGAACATAGTCGGGACAATGTTTATTCAGTTCATCGTCATCAAATATATTTTTATTCAGGAGGTCCTCCATAACTTTTTGAAACCAAATCCCGTTGCTATGTTAATGTGTTTTTGTTAGATCAATGAATTTTACAGAACGTAGTCGAAGTCTTAAACGAAAACATGAAATGAAACGTAATTCGACGTTCCAACTTACGTTATTCTTGGTCAGTATTGCATTATCCTCTGGATCTTTTTTTTCTATATTCATCCAGAGGATCCTGAAAAATTGTGTGCCTCTATCTATAAAATTAATGTTTCCAAAAAATCGACCAACTTGAATAATGTCATGTATTTTCAATGTATTCTTCACAAAACTGTATAGGCATAATAAAAATACAACAAGCGGACAGCAATAAATTGAAACGTAATTCTGACAACGCAACGTCAATGTCAAAAACACATGTTTCATGTTTACATTGTTTAATTCATTTGAACGTTTGTTGCGCGAATTTTTTAATTTGGGTCTTGATTTCGATTACATAGTTTTACCAATGAAATAAAATCTATTATTTAACTTTCGTTTAAGTCACAATGATTCCATACCTTCCCCTTCACAATGAGCCTGAAAAAAAATATTTATTTAAAATACCAGGAAAAGTGTGTTTCTATGCTGTAGCAGCTCCACTGTATGCATTTATTTGTTGTGTGATAATTACCATGTACAAGGACTTTGAAAACGCAAATAAGACTCACTGTAATGTTCCGAACATGTTTCCTTCAATATCAGCTTCCATAGGGAACTACGAGCCACAAAGTACGATATGGAAAACAGCTATCTATTTTCATGCACCAGTGAGATTCACAATGATATCCTTACGATGGAAATATTATCGGAAAGTAATAAGAGAAGATTTTGATGTTATCGTGAAAGTAGCGGTATTTTTGAATGTAGTAGAAAACCTTTCACTATTGGGACTGACTCATTGGACATCATCACAAAACTACTGTGAGTATTTCTGAACTGTATATGAACATACAGTATCTAGTGAGACACCCACCAAAATTAATAAATAATATCTTGTATTCCAGCATTCCATGAAAAATGCTTCAAAACATTTATTGGGACATCAGTATTCTACATGTTATTTATCAGTGTTCTACTAAGCAAATGCAGGAGGAGACCTCCAACCCAAACTGAAAAACATTCTGTGAAATTAAAATGGAGATTCTTTGCTATCAATATCACATCATTTGCGTTTGCTGCATATTTCTTCCTGAGACACAATAGCATCTGTGAACCTTATGGTATGTTACAACTTATTTTACAAAACCTTTTGACAACTTATTGGCATCATCCACTCACATAATAATTATGAAGGTAGGAATATTATTTTGTCATAATAAATACCCAGGGAGAAGGAGAGGTAGGCCTTTTCCCTGCAGTGGGAAAACTTAAACTTAAAGTAAATAATAATAAATTATTTATTCATAAAAGCTATTTTAGTGTTCATAATCCTCTTCATAGTCCATAAATAAACCATGATAGTTTCAAAAGATTAATTTAATTTGTATAATTGTCCTTTGTTCCAGTGTATTCAATGTTTGGTGTAGCAGAATATGTAGTGGTTGTCAGCAATATTGTTTTCCACTTGACCACAGCTTATGATCTTCAAATAAACTACATTTATTTTACGAAACAAGGTATCACATCAGACCTCTTTTAGAGGCCTTATTTCATAGTTTGCAAAGTAAGTAGGTATGGAGTAGGTTAGCTACTATAAAAACCATGTCATAAAAATGATTAAGAATTGGCATGAACTTCCTCAAGCCGAGCAGATCAAATTGTATTCATGATAAGTCTAAATAATTTTTGTCAGGTAATTTAGGTACTCAACAGCTTTTCGTTCAGGGCGAAAACTAGGTTGTAGTTGAAATAGGAAATGAACAATTAATATACATAATAATAAAGGTAGCAGGCTGATTTGTTCTATGAGCTTGTAGTTAGGTTTTATACCTATGATATGTTATTTACGATTATGGTGGATGGTAGTGGCCAATAATATAATAAGGCTGTCATTATGAGACTGAATTTCAAATCATTATTAAAATGGGATTATGTAGCTTAAATGATTGGATACACTTTATGGCAAATGGATAGGTAATGCCACGTACTTAACTTAACTTTTTTTCATGCGTTCTAGGCATTTACCACCGTACATAGTCACCTACCTATTTGTATTTTTTTTTATTATAACTTAGCAGCGTTTTATACTGGGTTATGTCAACAGATTAAGGTTAGGTGAACGTCTAAGCTCCCATATACAAACATACTTTCTGATTGATTTGGAAACTATACCGTTTATTGCAATGAGGATAAGAAAATAGCTAGGTATGTTTGTATAGTTGTAGTTTTTCAAAATTCATAATCATCATTAAGTAAGAGCCTTAATTAATTTTTATCAATTTTTAAGTGATTTTATTACTTTCCCTCTCATAGGGTGATAATGATGATCTTGTGTTTTGGAAAACTTATTTATTTATTTATTTAAAACTTTAATGCACTAAGGTACAAAGGGTGGGCTTAATGCCGAGGCATTTTCTACCTGCCGACCAATAACATAATGTTTAAACAGATGGTTGGCGTGCTAGTTTTTGTTCTATAATTAGGTATGAGAAGTTTAACTACATTAAATATATATATCTCTAAATATCCACTAATGAATTAGAATGATCAAAACTGGAAAATAATAGACATTTTATCCAGACTAATTGTGTAACCTCTTTAGAAAACTTAACGGTGCAAACATAGCTATTTGTTATCAGATTATGTATGCAAATTAGTAAGGATCGTTTTTTAAAAAATTTGTAAGTCGCAACGCAACTATGAAATAACGACTCCCTGAGCAACATTCTATTTCGGGAACTAAGTCATCGCAGACTTGTCATTATCTTAACATTAATAGTTACCTATCCAAATTACCTACTAGAGAAATACCTTAGAACTTACTATATGTCAAGATAAAGCATCCCTCCTACGGCAATCCTACGGCTCCCCTGCAATATCCGCCCGCTTCCATTTTCTTTTACTAGTAGCATGGACCAAGTTAGTTTAATTTATCTATGCTAGTAGGTATGTAGGTACCTATAGGTACCTACTGGCTTACGTTAACTGTGATTTTTTACATTTTAATTGACAAACACATTTTTTTTTATATAAGATGGTATTAATGTAATTCATAAGTTTTCACATAATAACTTTAAAGTTCTAAATGTTGGTTGTACCTAGTTGTAAAGCACAGGTGATGATAGTTTGCATGGAAACTAACATAAGTTGAAGTAGGTACCTATTTCTAAATTCCACACAAACAAATAAATAATAGGTACTGTATCATCACCAAATCTTGAGCTTGGGGCTAGATGATGTGTGAATTTGAGGGCTTGTGTTATTTATGGCAGATAATACAGAAGTCCGAAGAGTACAATCAAACCCTGTGTCTGGCTTTTGTGGACTATGAGAAGGCCTTTGACTCTGTCGAAATCTGGGCTGGTTTGGAATCCTTACAGCGATGCCAAGTAGACTATCGTTACATCGAGGTGCTGAGATGTCTTTATGATGCCGCCACCATGAGTGTTCAAGTACCTACAGCGTCAGCTGTCTAAACCCATCCAACTGCGCAGAGGAGTGAGACAGGGGGATGTTATATCTATATAACTGTTCACAAGCGCGTTGGAAGATGTGTTTAAGACGCTGGACTGGAAAGGAAAGAGCATCAACATAAAGGGCGATTACATCTCACATCTGCGATTCGCGGATGACATAGTTTTAAGGTAGGTACTAATTAACCCCCCACTTAGGGAATTTTCTAAGATTAAATAATACCCCATAAAAACATTCTCGAGTCCCTAGGAAATCCCAAGATTTTCTCTTAATGGTCACTAAACCTTGTAGCGCATTCCCGTACTACTGAGGGAAGGTTACGGGTTCAAGTCTCGTCTGAGTCGAAAATTTAGCATGAAATTATGTATTATGTAGTATTTGATTTTTTGCATGAAACCTTCTCTTAAATTTAACATATAAATAACTAGTAGGTAATGCCTAGGTACTCCTTTTAATGGTACTAAGGATACAAAGTTGTGGCAAACCTACTGGCATAAAGACCTAGTATTCTATTTGGCCAACACCTACCAACATACAAGCTTTAAGAGTTGATAAGATCACCCAGAGTGCAAGCGAGATCTCGATAAGCACAGACTGTGTCTGTTATCGTAGAATGATCGGTTATCGAGATGTTCATGCTCGCGCTCCTGAAGAGTTGGTACCGTGTTGGCAGTATTCTGGATAGAGAGAATAAAACCACTGTAGGTACCTACTTATACAATTTTTTCCTGAATTATAGTCAAGAAATAAAATAATCAATTTAAATAAAGTGTTTATTTAATAAAATCTTACGAATAAAGTATTTTGTAAAACAATAATAAAATTATTAAATCTATAATCAACAGAACAGCTTGTCTTTTTTTTGTGACTCTTTAACGAAAGTTATCTTTATTTTTTTTTAGACTAAGAGGAATCGATCCCGAGATTCCGGCCCTATTCCATATCGAAGATTTGCGGTTTAAAAAAGACACTCCAGCCCGGGGTTTTCGGAATTAACAAAACCGTTTTCAGGTTTTTACTCAACCCTGGAATCGTAAATAGGAAATCATAGGATTAGTTGGAAATTGATTGTGGAAAGGGCTGGGATCGAATTCTCTTATCTATGAGGTATATTATTTTGACTATCCGTAAAGCACCTTTATATGGATTTTTTGTTCACAGTGGTTAGCTAAGAACTGTTGCATACACTGTGTGTCTGTTTAAAGTGCGACTACAAAGGGGCAAGCAGGTAAATAATTTGTAAAAGTTGAATTAAAGTTTTCATAAAACCAATAGTTTAATTATTTGTCAGAGCATGAACGAAAGCACTGTACAAATTGGCCCAAAACAAAACTGTGACACCTACCTAACTAATCGGTGATAATGATATGATGACGGTTATGCCGATTAGCGGAAATTTCAGATGGTCAGCACTCTTGGGGAGCCATTGTATGTGCACTTTATACAGACTTACACTGAATTATGAACTATCCGTTTCCTAACTTGACTCCAGCCAGCCCAAATAACTGAAGAGCCTGTTCACTACATCAATCATTCCCGTCTTCATGACTAATAATTATCAGAAAAATACGTCTTAATGAAAAGAAACAAGTTACGTCATTTATGGTTATCTCTTCTACATTGAGCCACTAAAAAAATTTAATCTAAGAACTAGACTTTTTTCATTGCTAAGTAGGTAGGTACCTACTTAACTTATTGTCTAAACATAACAATTGAATAAAACTAACGGTTTATGACTAAACATTTGTAACTGAAGTATAAAACTATACTTGATAGATATTTCATAAATAATCAGATAATAAATTTTGTGTGCTGTCTTTAACCTTCGTTTTAGATTCAGATTCATCAAACCCCTCATCAGAAAGATATTTTTTACTCTAGTCCTCTTAATAATCCATGGCTAGAATTCGAGTCCGACGCATAATCAATAGCATAGTATAGTATTGTTACTAAGCTATATGACCGTGTCTAACTCCTTGACACTTGGTCAGCACAGAACATAGTATAAGGTTTCGAGTTCTTACAGAACGCGGGTTCCCTTGGCACCCTTTGGAAATTGAAGCTTATGAATGGCAAGGAAATGTTAATGGACCAGTCAAGTCTTAAAATATAAATGTTTCATTCATTTTATCAGCAATCATGCCTGCTATAGCTAGTGAGGAGGTAGCTCCCGGCGAAGGTGCATTTCTGCAGTGCAAGATTCTGCTACTGATTGTCCCAGAACCAGGTTGAGTATCAAACACGAAGTCTTCAATCAGGGTTCCTGGAAACAAGATGCAATTATTCTTTATTCCACATTATCAAGAGATGTTACATCGCCGTCGGTTGCGGCCAGACAACTGGCTGGCTCTACTATTATTAGCTAAATTATTAATGATTTACCATCTTTCGCCATAGCCTGCGCCCTTACTCCACTAGGGCCTCTTTCACAGAGGCGCGAAGAGATATTTGTTACAAACTTTTTTAACTGTTTGACCTGAAGCGGTTTTATTGCTGATCGAAGCATCTCTTTCATGCCGAATGTGCCATACTGTAGAGCTAATTTTCGGAAACCTGGATATGCTATTATCTGCTTAAGTTCATTCATGTTTGTGTCTGTCCATCTGGAAAATTTAAATGGTTTGAAAATATCCAATATATGTACATTAGGTAGGTGCATCAGAATACATCACATCACACTAACAATATAGATGCAAAAGGTTGTATGTTTGGATGGATGATTATCTCTGTGCCAAAACTACTGAAGGGATCAGGCTGAAATTTAGCATACCTACAGCCCCCCTAGCACGGGGTTTGTTGTCTAGGGTAGAATAGAGAAAAATTACGTCAAATGCGTAAATTATTTGAAAGGCATTCCTTCAACATCAATAATGTACGCAATGTATGGCGATGCAATGTCATTATTGTCTATTCTACCCTAGACAACAATCCCCGTGCTAGGGGGGCAGGTCTAAGCCTAGAATAAAACATATACTTCTTATCCCATAAATCAGTTACGAAGGGATAGAAATAACCTAAACAACGCGTGCGAAGCCGCGGGCAGAAACTAGTTAAAGATACATGTACATTAAAAATAAATAAATAATTCTGGATAATTATTCACACAGCATCATCTAGCCCCAAGCTAAGCAGAGCTTGTGTTATGGGTATAGGATTGTAACTCGTTGTATGTGTATTAGATAACCAACACCACAAAGTTTGTCAAAATATGCCATCTGATAATATTATTTATACAATAAGATATCTTGTGTCTATGTTGATACTATATAAAAAAAACTAGCTGCTGCCCGCGGCTTCGCACGCGCTTTTTAAGTAGCCTATGTCCGTCCCCGGGATATCATTTACCTACCTGCCAAAAGATCCATTCAGCCGTTAAGGCGTGAGCAGGCAGACAGACAGAGTTCGAATTTATAATAATACTAGCAGCGCCTTGCGGTTTCACCCGCGTAGTTCCCGTTCCCGTGGGAATTCCGGGATAAAAAGTAAGCCTATGTTCTATTCCAGACTATAATCTATCTCTGTGCCAAATTTCATCCAGATCCGTTCAGCCGTTCTGGCGTGATAAAGGAACAAACATCCATCCATCTAAACTTTCACGTTTATAATATTAGTGAGATACCTTTATTATACATACACATATTGGTACATATAGTATGGATACACAGTGAGAAGTCTTATCAGAATCACATGGGTAGTGTGTGTTGGTATGTAAATGATCCCAATACAAATGACATTGTTTTCCTTCATTTAACCTCTGTCTGTAGATATGGAATTTTTACCAGCCACCTATCTTTAGCTTTATTTAACAGAATAACAAGGTAAATAAGATTGTATAATAAAATAAGGATAACAGACTATTTCTAAAAATTGTTTTGTTTTGTTGTGGTTTTGTGAACTTTGTTTTTCCTTGATGTCATTGTATTATTGTATTTTCTAGCACCTAGTTTTAGATTTAATTTTGCACGCCTTGACGAGGCAGAATGTATAGGGTAAGCAACATAATCTTAAGACCTCATGTACCTACATTCCTGCAAAATAAACGATTATTATTATTATACTGAATTACTTACTTGTATCCTTCTTTACATAATGCTAAAACTGCATTTGGACCAACAATAATACGTCCATCTATTGTAGGTGTTACATGCACACCTAAAAATGGAAACCTGGGATCTGGCACAGGGTAAATATTTGATTTTACTAAGCCACTAAAATTTGAGACAATGTATAGGTATTCCCCTCTGAAAGGTATGATCCTTGGTTCTTCAGGGCAGCCTGTCATCATAGCTATAGTATCTGAATGTAGGCCACAACATGTAAGAACATATTTTGCTTGAATAGTTTTATCACTGTTGTTTGTGATCAAGACAGGATACTCTGGATCTATTGACTCAGCAAATCGTTTAACCTCAAAGTTAAGGAATGGTGTTCCATTGACGCTCATAAAGTCATTGATATAATGGTGTGTGACTACTGCCCAATCTACTATTCCTGTTTCCGGAGACCATAAGGCCTGTAGACCTGAACAATTCGGTTCCAAAAGACGAATTTCCTTAGCATCCAATAGCTTCATGTTCTTCACATTGTTTTTTAGGCCTCTCTCATATAAATCCAGAAGCCTGGGTACTTCAGGTCTTGATGTTGCAACAATAAGTTTGCCACACTTTGAATAATTGATACCTTTTTTCTCAAAGTAGTCATATGCAAGTTTGGATCCTTCAACACAAAGCTTTGCCTTTAATGAGCCAGGTTTGTAATAAATTCCGGCATGTACAACTCCACTGTTATTTCCACTTTGATGGAGAGCAAATCCATTTTCCTTCTCAAGAATAGCTATTCTAAGACCATGGTGTCTCAATGCTAGTTCTCTTGCAGATGCTGCTCCAACAATACCTCCTCCAATGACAGCTATGTCAAAATTATATCTTGTCTTTTCAGTGATAAACCTGAAAAGGAAACTTTTATTTGGCAAACAAATTACAAAGCATTCGCTACAAGGATTAAGTCTATGGCAATAATGCTTTAAATTCCATTCAAGCAGATTGGCCCCCACAACATACGCAAACATCTTGATCCTATATAGAAAACCTTCCTGGGATTGTATCTGGTTAGACAGAAGTATGCACAATAGCTTACTGTATCACCAGGTTACCAGCTTCAATGGGAATCTGACTATAAACTGAGGGTGTTGGCCTCTCCTGACAATGGCCACCTTTGACGAATTAACAGCTAGATTGGTACAAGATTCAAAGAAATGTATTGAAATACACCCCCTGTACAAAGCTTTCACAGGTAAGCTTCGATTAGAGTGGGTAGGTATCACTACAGAAACATCATACCTTTTTGAATGAACAGCCAGCACCGAAGAACTTGATGTAGCACTAGTCTGTGATGCTAAGCCATGCAATTTCGTCATCATTTTCATCATCGTCATCATGACAAAGCAATTACTGTACAGCACTCATCAAGAAGTGGAATTACTTGTTTCGCCAGAACTGTGGGTCAGTTTGTTAATGTAAAATAATGAAAAAGAGACGGAAAATTCGGTCAAAGGAATATATATCTCGGTGTTTTCCAGTCACAGAGTACTATTTCTACAATAGTTTCAGTGTAAAGAATACCTATCTGCAACTCCTATGACAAAACTGTGCTGCAAAGGAGAATTTATTCACTTGCAAAGAGAATTCATAAACTTGCTGTGTTCAGGAAAGGAGCAAAATGAAACATTATGAAGAAAACTCTGCAAAGAATTTGGAATGAAGAAAGAAAACAAAACAAACAAACATGAACTCTGAACATGACGATGACAGAGACAATGACAACTATGACAGATTCGACTCGAATCAATGAATAAGAAACCGGCCAAGTGCGAGTTAGACTCGCGCACGAAGGGTTCCACACTATTATCTATAAAGTAGTAAAAAAATCACGTTTGTTGTATGAGAGCCCCTTTAAATATTTATTTTATTCTATTTTTTAGTATTTGTTGTTATAGCGGCAATAGAAGTACATCATCTGTGAAAATTACAACTGTCTAACTATCACGGTTCATGAGATACAGCCTGGTGACAGACGGACAGCGAAGTCTTAGTAATAGGGTCCCGTTTTTACCCTTTGTGTACGGAACCCTAAAAAAGAGATCCTCTTCCACGAATCGCATACGGCGCGGGCGCGGCGGCGGGGCGGCGGCGGGCGGGTACCATGTCCCGTGTCCCGTCTCTTCTTTTTTACGTACCTAGTTATTGTATTCTCTTCGACTCATTGGTTTTGTTTGTTTGTAGTGTTGCCAATTTAACGGATTTCCCGTCATATCTAACAGATTTGGATACGTTGAAAACGGGAAAAATCCATTCTAACGGCTGACGGGATAATTTAGCGGAAAAAAACTACCTTTAATCAGCTAAATAGCTACATTACATTTTTCAAATTTATGGTTTCCCAGGTTTGATTTTACCATATTCAAAAATGCTGTTGTGAGTTTTCAGTGTTACACATCTCCATGCAATTTTAATTTAAGTAACTCCCTCCGGAGTAACCTAAATTAAAATGGTAAAAACGGTTACTCGTATATTTTGCCTGATGCTGTAAATATGTAGCATGATTGGATCACTGCAAAACTATAATCAGCCATCGACTTCTGCACAGGGGCGTATTTACCCTAGGGCCAAAGGGGCCATGGCCCGGGGCGGCAGGCTATGAGGGGCGGCTTTCTCGGGGCGCCTTTTATTGTAAAGCTCAATTCAATAAAATAAATATTAAAAGAACTCTACAATACTATACCTACCAACAAGAAGGTATCTAAATAACATTTGCATTCAAGAATTATTATACATTTATATTCGTTAGGTTAGGCAACTTAGCTTCTTCATAAAAAATAAGGACTTAAAAGAAGTTTTCCCATATGTAGAGATTGCATTACGCATTTTTCTTTGCACCGCAGTGACGAATTGCAATGCAGACCGTTCGTTTTCTGTATTGAAAAGGTTATAGAATTATTTACGTTCCACTATAAGCGAAGAACGCATAAACAGCTTAGCTGCACTAGCGGCGTAAGGGGGGGGGGCGGCGGTCCGCCCCGGGTACCGCGCTCCAAGGGGTGCCATCTCGGCACCCCTCGGGGCGCACAGATGGTACTTTAAAACCGAATCGTAAGGGGTGATACCGGAAACTCATACGCACAGAAATATAAAAAAAAATTCGTAAGTACTTTTTTGTTATGGTTGCAAAATAAATACTTGAATACCCTAAAGTCTGGTGTAGTAAGGTTGCCTGGCCGAGATTACTCAAAGCGATAAGGCATTGTACATGCAACATTATCTGTATTAGTCTTTCCCTGCCCTGTTTAACAATTTTATTTGGAGTGCAAATATGAGGTATTGTATTATGCCCTATTTTGTTGTAAATCCTCAAAAAACTAA